>JAVGWX010000003.1:118602263-118947263 GCA_036924085.1 Ariolimax columbianus
AAGAAGACAACCAGGTTTTTACATTGTAATTAGAATTGAATTTATGCACATTTATTATGCGTTTTAATAACATACATTAGTAAAGAGCAAATAACAAACAAAACAAACGGAACAATAACAAAGATGAGAAATAAGAGGACAACAAGAAAGAAGAAACGCGTTTCACAAAACAAAAGACCACGTGCTGTCTAGCCTGAAGTGAAGTGTAAACAGATTCTCTACGTAATTTGTTCCTTGATCGAAGGCTTTTAAAATTTATTCGACGAAAATATTGAGAGGTTCGTTAATAGTTTGTTTTTTTTGGTCAATAGACAGAAATACAATTTTTGCTGACTAAGCTCCAGTAAGTTACCTCATATCAATCGGCTATCTAGTGGACGCCTGGCGAAGCGGTTAGTGGCACAGCACACATCACGAGATTGTTTGTGTTCGGACTCATGGAGCAACAAGGTGGTCCCCCAAAAGAAAGTAAATTCATTTATAAAAATTGCTCTTATCCGGCAGTTTTACTTAGCTATTTGTTTTTGTTGATCTGCTCATTTTCTGACAATACCTTAGAAACTACAGAATCTGTTTAATATCTACTTTCGGACCTTATAAAATAATACCCTTGATATTGCAACCAAGTAAAACCAAGAATATCGAAGATCTAACGCCTTTTAATACGGTATAAGTGTTTAAATAAAACAATACATAATACATAGTCTTATTAAAACAACAAAAATAATAAATCTATGATAGGGCTATTGCATAAAATGGATAAATGATCGGGTTCGTCAATATCTTGATATGATCAGTAAAAGTTTTCTGCGGGCTTTGTTTTTTCACTCCTCCATGATATGACAAGAGCAAGCAGCAATTTCTGTCCAAATCTAATACAAACATTCCACCGTTCTCCTCCGATATCCACTAAATCCACCCACACTCTCCAACAAATACAAATGATGACTATCCACTACCCATCCCGACCACAATTGATCTCCGAGGACCCACAATTTGCTGTGCAGTATCTTCAAGTTTTACTTCAAAAGTAGGTAAATCACCTACATCTGGAGCAATTTTGAACACATGACTGGGATGAAAACACCCGAGCGAGCAGTGACCTGAAATACCGAAACTAGACGAACAAGAGGAACAATTGAAGTCATCGCAGATGATCCTCGCGCCAACCGGAAGAACTATAATCATTCATTTTAATTATACAATGATTAATTTAAATTTATTTAAAGCTTATATATGTTTTTTCATCTTCATAATCATTCCACTTCATAGATCACCCCTTTATACATTTCAGGTCATTGCATCCTCACTATATCTTTCAAATATATGATGATGATTTGAAAAAAAAAAGAAAAAGAAAAAACTGAAAAAGAAAAAAAGGCCCTATCAACTTTATATAAGAAAAAAATTTAAAAAATAGAAAACGTGTGGTGTACACACAATAAATATACCCATTTCCAAATTTTGGCACCCAATCCCTGGAATTCAAAGTTAACACGACCTCCGGAGCCGGACAGAGTACCCAAAAAAAAAAAATTGTAGACCACCTATCAATTACAGGAAGGATCAACAAGGGCATCAACAAATGACATGAAACAGTTTTGCATCACTGAAACACTAGGTTAGGGACATACAGATACAGACATGCATCTAAGCACTGGTTTATGCGTCCTGATATTGCCCAATTGACTACGGCCTGAGGTGGAAAATGGCGCGCCTCCGCCAGTAGAAACTAGCGAGGCTAACATCTAAGAAACAAACAAAATCATTCATTATGCAGTTCCAGAAACACTACTACCTGTGCAGACGTAAAGATGATCACAGAGAATGGTTAAAATAAAAGGCAAAGGAAGTCCTTCAGCATACTTAACCGCTGGTCAGGAAAGAACTGTCAGAGACTTCAGTATACTAAGCTTATGAGGTGGAATGGCCAGACCTTCCTAGCTGCCTTTTCCTTCCCTAACCGTAAATCAAGTACCCATTTACAGGTGGGTTGAATGGAGTTACCAGTAGTGAGAGTTGAACCTCGTACCTTTGTCATAATAAGCGAGTGCTCTACCACTGTGCTAGTCAACCTTTATAGAGAATGGTGTGAACAAATATGATTCTCGTAGCTCGCTTTGTGAACACATTCATGTTCTGTCTTCTTGGCACCCCTCCTTGCTGAAACATCTTAATTTTAATACCAGAAACCTGTAAGTTACTGGCTAATATGCTGCAGTGTAATCAATTAGGAGGCGTTCATTGACTGATTCCAGTAAATGCTCTCTAACCACATACAATGTTTCAGTTATGATTGTAACAACAACAACAATCCACATCTAATGTTTTAGTTATGATTGTAACAACAACAACAATCCACATCTAATGTGTCAGTTATTATTGCAACAACAACAATGCACGTCTAATGTTTCCGCTAGGATTGTTTTCGAGATCAAGATGTCAGTTCAATCAACGATTTAAGTTCCAGCATGATTAGGACATATGTCCATAAAGGTTGTAGGTTCATATGTTTGCTATGCACTTGTGATAAATTCAACCATTCTGCACCTCTTGTTCTTGAGCAAATCTTACGACGTGTTTGTATTTTGGAGCAACTATACATTTTCATAATCAGGCATCCTGTTTGGTTACATAAGTGCTTTTAAGTCTTTAAAATTGATCGGCTTCCCATCTATATCTCTTGAGCGGCATTGAAAAGCGTTAAAAAATATAAAGGGTTCAATTACGAGCAAAGAGCAGAGTCAGATCTGGTCTAAAGACTGACAGTTAAGATCCCATTCATTGGTCAAACAGTACTACATAAATCTTTTCATTGGTATTTCATTTTTAAAATATAAATATATGACTGTAAACTATTTTTCTTGAATGGGTTAAATTGAAACTACTAGGCTCCAAGTGACAGGGTTTAGAGTCAGTGTATCCTACAGCAAAGACATCGAGTGTCCAAGTGGCAGTGGATAGAGTCCTTGTATCGCACAGCAAAGACACCGAGTGTCCAAGTGACAGTGGTTAGATTCCGTGTATCCCACAGCAAGGACACAGAGTGTCCATGTGACAGTGGTTAGATTTCGTGTATCCCACAGCAAAGACACCGAGTGTCCATGTGACAGTGATTAGATTTCGTGTATCTCACAGCAAAGACACCGAGTGTCCAAGTGACAGTGGTTAGATTCCGTGAATCCCTCAGCAAAGACACCGAGTGTCCAATACGCTCCAGTCTAACTAGATGTTGTTTTTGTTATTGCGGTTGTTACTGAACGCCCAAAATGAATAACTTCACTTTTTTTAACGCCTTGAAACGGGCGTCAAGTGGCGGCAATGCTTGGCTTTATCCGCATGTCGCGCACTACTGTGTGGACTACGTCGATCCTCTACCTCATTAAACAGCCTGTTTCCAGGGACAGCTACGTGGAAGTGAGGTGGGAAACTTGGTTAGTATATTTTTCCTGATCCTGACTAACATTGTCTCATCAATATGTTTTACGTGACTAGACGTTAGTCGCCTCTACCCACTTAGATGTAAAAGAATAATCTTATAAAATGTTAGAATAGACATGACAACGAGAAAGATGTGCTCTATCTTAAAACTGCAGTATTTGTCTGTACAGTTAAAATAGAAGAATTATCATATCCCCCTGTCAGAATTAACGAAAGAGATACGTTTAAAAAGCGCCAATTAGATCACGATTCTTTACTGGTGACAGTGACTTTAACGTCCCATAATTTTTGTATAAACACATTTGCTCATTAAAAAATAATTCCATTTAATTGTCCCTCTTGCTTCAATATGTCGATTAACACTGGATGTCCAGAGAAGCCTTGTTTTTGCTTACAACGAGGTTCACGTTCTTCAGTACGTCCGGATTTTGTAGAAAGGTCTTTGTAAAATCTCTCCTTATCTTTTCAATATATATGTACCTAATCCATAACGAAGAACGCCAAAAACGATTCAAATTATGACAAATTCGAGTCATTAACAATCGGCAGAAACGGAATACCAGAGTTCAGATATGAGGTTGAAAGTTGTTCTCTCAAAGAGTGTTGCGGGGCTGTTACGGATGATCCTGTCGGTAAAACAACACAGTGAAGACCAAAATCTATTCGAGAAAATAAGTAAAAACCAAGATAATGAGCATAGATAAGGCAAAAACCAAACCTAAAGTTATTGTAGAACAAAAAGGGATTGAGAAAGTCAAGATCCCAAATACTCGAAGCTCGAAACCTATTTTATTTCCACTCCCCAATTTGGAATGTATGTTGAATTCCATCTGTCTTTTATTATTCCTGTGTTATTGGCGGATTTATGTTATATCATCTATCATTCTGTCACACAGCCTCCGTCATGCCTTGTAGCTAGATCTTACTATGTCATTCGTAAGCAGGCAGTGGTAGTTGATCAGTCTACATTCCAGTGAAATGACCGAGCCGACTAATTGTATGTCTTGATATGCATTCACCACATGTGGTAGCTCCCAAAATATGTAAAAATGTATTTGTCACCATATTTATAATGTTATCGTTTCTCATTTCATCTCTCTCTGTGATACTAATACTTTCCCAAGACATTTCATTTCCCACGTTTTAGATATTATCTCGTGTGACTTGGTTAAAGACCAAGTTTGATATTGGTATCACAAAGTTGGTATAAATATACTGGTGATGAGTTGTTATTTCCTTACCATGCTGATGTTCGAGCGTGTAAGTATTTTGTACAATTACTGAACCTCAGCAAAGGTTCTTGGAAGTACTCTTACCATTAGTGTTGACCTATGGGCTTCTTAAATATTATAAATCATTAGTGTTATTAATTATTGGAGTATGATTGAAATTCTCATCACTTAACATCATTGCTGTGAGACTTTTATCAGAAGCATCTTATTTCGATTTTTATATGGAGTATTTAATCGTTTGTGAATACTTCATTTGAACCTCATTAAATTGGAAATTGTATACAATTATGCTGCTTGAACTTGATGTTCTACTAATCCTTCTAGGTTCTGTCTACGATGTGTAAATCTTCATGTTACATTTCACCAGCTGTGCCAAACGTATTCATTCGATTTTGCTGTCTCTTCATCCTCGCTAGACTTTGGTCGCCTGCAAATAGTACTTCATACATTCAGTTGGGCTCTTTACTTATCTTGTCTTGTCTTAAACACTTGTGCCATGAGGCGGCGTGGGGAGCCGCAGTTTCTGTCCAGGGCAGAAGTAATTGTCGTCCCATGACAATTTTGAATATCCGCAACATTTCCTATCCATCTAGTTCTCGGTCGGCCACGGTTACGACAACCAGAACGTCTTGCGTTATAGGCGCACACAGTTAGTTGGCCAGGATGCGTTCTCATTAGGTGGCCGAACCAATTGATTCTCGATTCATCAATATATTTAGAGCCTGGTCTTGCTTCAGCTATTCTTCTCACATCTTCATTGCGAATTCTGTCTCTTCTAGTTACGTTGATTGTTTTCCGGAGGCATCTCATCTAACATTTTAACTTTCTCTCTAGAGTTTTTGTTAAAGTCCAAGTTTGGCACTGGTAACAGAGTGTTGGCATGAATATACTGTTGATTAGCATATTCCTTTTTTGAACATGTATATGTTAGGGTGTTTCTATAATGGTGACAGTCGGTTTGAAATCGCATTTGCGTTTTTGACACCTGATCTCAGTTTCTCTTGCTAAACCTCCATCCTGTATGAAAACACTGCCCAAGTACTTGAACTCTGCACGTGTTTGATCTTGGTCACATTTACCATAATGTTTATGTTTTCATGCGATCTGCTTATCTGCATAGTTTCTGTTTTGGATGTGTTAGTTCTCATACTGTATCTTTCACACACAGAGTTGAGCGCAGTAAGATGTTGCTGCAGACCATCTTTACTCTCGTAAAGTAGACATTCATCATTTGCAAAAAGGAGTTAATTTAACCACCCAGTCTCTGCTCTTTCTTCCTCTGCATTTCTTGGCATAGTCTCTAATTTGGTCTCCAGCTTTATTCTGTCCATATATGTGTTGAAGAATGGTGGCGACAACATACACCCTTGTCTCATCCCGGCTATCTCCATTGTTTCGGTCATACCAACTGTTGTTCTTACTATACTTTGACACCCTTAATACAATGCTCTAATATTTTTTAATAACTGTCCCTGTACTCCGTAGTCGTCAAGGATGGACCACAGTTTATTTCTGTCTACTCTATCGAGAGCCTTTTCTTGATCTATGAAAGCCACGTTGAGTTTTCGATCGAATTCGATGTTTGTTTCGTTTAGTTGTCTCAGGGTGAATAGAGCGTCTGTGAAGCTCATACCTCGTCGGAAACCAAATGTAGCCCAACTCAGTTGTGGTTCTAGTATTGGTCGATTGCTCTGCTTTAGGATTTTAGCGTACAGTTTTCTTGTGTGGCTTAGAAGCGATATCTATGGTAGGTATCGCACTCTTTTTTTTGTTTTGTTGCCTTTGTTTTTCCAGATTTGCACATTGCTAGCTTTTTGCCAGTATTCAGGGACTCTACTTTGCTCCCAAGCGGCTTAGAATATTCTACGTAACCATTTTACTCCTAGGTATCCACAAGCTTTAATTGTCTCGCACGTTATTCCGTCCGCATTTGCAGCTTTACGTTTGGGCTTTTTTAAGGACTTCCTCAATCCCCTGGATTAATATTTTTGGCTCTGTTTTTCCTTTTGTTTGAACTCGTATGAGTAACTCCGCGTATCATTTGGGTTTATGAGTTCTAGGAAATACTCATTCCATCGAGCCTTCCTTTTTACTGGATCGAAAAGTGACGTCCCGTGTTTGTCGTTTATATTTATGTCAGGGTTAAGGCTATCGTCTCTAACTCTCATTGCCCTGACACTTTTAAAGAAATCTTTCGGATTCTTGTGACACATGAGCGCTAATTGTTCGCCGTATTTATTCGTTGCGTCAGCTTAGGAGTTTTTTATTACGATTCTCGAATGCGTTCTTGCGAGTCTGTATATTATATAATCTTCTTGTTACTTCGATTTGAACCACTTCTTGTAGTTTTATTTTAGCTTGTATTGCTTTCTGTACTTGTTGATTCCACCGTTCTTTTCTTTTGGAATTATCGAAGTTTCTTTCTACGGCATTTTGCGTTCACTGTTATCGTCAGTGTTGATTTGAACCACTGCCACTCATTCGTTACATTGCCATTTGTTACTGGCGGAGCTCGCATATATCTTTCATTTTACGTTGTATATCTTTGCGGATGTCTTCTTCCTCAAGTTTTCCCATATTTGTGACATATATCTCTCTTTGCCACTTCTTTTCGCTTTTGAATGTAAGTATTTGAGTTAGTACAACATGACCATGATCGGCGTTCATAATGATGTTGGGAATCACTCTTGAGTATGTAATTTCTAGTCTTTGTCTTCCTCTGACTGGTATGTAGTCTGTTTGGGATGATATGCGAGTATCATTCCATCGGTACCATGTTTGAATATGGTTTTTCTGGTGTTGGAAAACAGTGTTTGTTATAATCAGCCACTGTTCAAGACATAGATTTATCAGCTCTTCCCCATTGCTATTCCGTTTTGGTGTGCAATTACTAAACGCACCAAGACATGTCTCCTGTGTCGTTTTTTTCACAACTTTCCCGATGAAATCGCCCATCACAATCAGCTCGTTCTTCTCATTCTACCTATTTAAGGCATCGGACAGTTGCTCAAAGAACTCCCTTTTATCTTCCTCACTGTAGTTGTCATTACACGGAACATACACTTGGATGGCAGTTGGTGTTTTCGTCCGTTCTGTATATTGTCGCCGTATAATTCTGTCCGATACATACTGTATATATGTGATGAGTTTTGCCTTTACTTTACTTCCCGTGTTAAATTCACTTCTATCGTTACATTTTTACTAGCTTCTGCTGTTAGTTTGTCTATTCAAATGGTGAACAGCAATGTTGAAAGCACACATTCATGTCGTATTTTTGCAGTTATTGCAAAAGTATATGTGATTCCATAACTTGATACTGCAATTTGATTCATATTATACGTAGTCTGACATTAAAATGGGGTCTTTGTATTCTGAAGTCCTCTATTATTGCCTCGAGTTTATTGCTATCTATTCTATCAAAACATTTCTCCTGATCTATAAATGTTATGTTTAAATACTTACAGTGTTATAATATTCTTTTGCATGATTGTCTTGATGTTAAAAAAAAACATCCCATTTTCTTAGAGAATCTACATTGAACTTTGTTTAGCTGAGTTTCAATCTGTATCTTTATTCAAGTATATTTGTATACACATTGTATTTGCATATTTTAGAAGCAATATGCTTCTGTATAAATCAGTTTCTTTTACTATCTTCTTTATCCTTCCCGATTGGTACTAATGTAGCTTTATGTCAATAGCCTGGTACTTTTATTTATTCCCAAGCCTTTATAAAGATTCTGTCAAGCCACTTCAGTCCATGTCTTCCCAAAATGTTGAATTTCTTCATTGAATATGTTGCCCATACACGGTGACTTATTTCTAAGGATATTCATTATAGCTCTTTCAGTATCTTGAATCAATAAATCAAGTTCCAGATGATCCTCGGTTGTTGGTATAAATACTGATTGTCTTGGAGGTATGTTGGGTTAAAATGTAATTGGAATTACTCTTACCATTATTGCTGGTTTACGTGTTCCTTGAATATTATAAATCAATTTATGTTAATAACAATTGAAGTATGATTGAAACTCTCATCACTTAACCTCATTGCTATGATACTTTTATGTGAAGCATCTTGTGTGTATTTTTTTATATTTTAAAAATGATTCTTCTTTAGCGATTTTGAGTACTCGTCTTGCTATTGGTAAGTAATATAATCTTCTTGCGTCTTGTATAGTTTCTTTCTCTGTACTGATTCTTTAACTTTCTAATTCCTCCTGTTTGTTGTCCGGTTATTGTGAGGGAGAGAGCAGATGCACTTAATTCCACATATGTCGTAACTTGCGGCTCAAAAAGTTGGGTTTGAAGATAACAACCTCATCATGTAAAATAATTGTTACATGAACTATTATTGCATTAGTCCTTGAAGTGCTGTGGCGCAGATAATTCCGTTTGAAGTAATACTTGTACAATACTTAGAAAAGCGCCAAATGGGTTAGAAAAAGCAGATTATCGTTTGTAATAGTTTCATTTTGGCGTTCCCGTAACAACACCACATGATCTTAAGAACTGTGATTCTCGGCTAGCCAAAGTCATTTTCGACCTAATGATGTTTTAGTATAAGATGGTCTGTTTTTAGTCGGAAGCCTTGTCCGGTTTTGGTGAGACCAAGTCTCATCCAGTGTTATAACATATTTTGGTTTTATTTCGACGTGTCCGCTCTGTACGTGAAAAAAGATCAATTAACTTTTACAGAACAGTGTAAAAAACGACACCATGGTCGAATACCTCTATTTCTCGTAGCCTTCATCGCTATTAGTTAGTCTCTGTACATAAAGATTCATTATGTGAATGAGAATGTCTTTAAACATATTTCAAAGGTGTATGTTATTTTAGCTCTGTGTCTGTTCTGCTGCTTTTGTTCATCACCTATATAATGTTGTCTAGCAAGTTTGGGATATTTGTTTTCTTTCGTTGTTAGAATGTGCTGAATGTGTTAGAAGCTCTGATTCTATCAGTACGAGACCTGGGATGAAGAAGACTATCGTGTGCTTCTTTGTGCAAAATAGATACTCAGGAGTTTACCTAGATCATAACATTTCATGCACTTAATCTCTTGGATGAATTGGAAACCCTTTTAACGATATCTGCTGCAGCAGTCTATAATCACTTATTATATAGCAGTCACAAGTCGGTTTTCATCCTCATTACTTGTATTATTGTTGGTTGTTTTACTTCTGTAAAAATTGTATGGCTTAGGGATGAAGTGTCAGTTTCACAATCCCAACGCATCCGGTTCGAATCACGCTCGTGTCCAGTTTGTCAGACATGCACATTTGCCAAGAAACTTATAACAGTCAAATATTGTGACTGTTGTAAGAAGCAACATTCTGCAAAGGACATTCTGCATTCTTAATAATTGTATTTTCTTGAATTTGAAAATCAGAAACAAAAGTGATTTTTAATCACTACAAAACAGCTCGGTATGCTAAACAAAATAATAGACACAATAAAGACCACAAAAACAAGCATGCAGACTCAACAACATGGTCAAAATATTAGCAAATGCACACGCACATTGTAATTAACAAATTTCCAAGTTCCCAGCTGAAAGTTGATTTGGCACCCAACGTGCACTAACCTTTCGAAAAGGCAAATATTCATAAATAATATTGTCACCGTACACAAGGAGCGATTTTCCTCTTTTGCATTTTCGGGACAGGTTGTGCGTCGATTTTGCATGATAAGGCGCTCCACAATCTGGATATGTACAGGAATGACTGATGAGTTGAGAGCCACCATGGCCAAGATCATCACTCACTGATGTACGGCCTTCTCTAAAACGTTTATACCATTCAAATGTCTTACTGCCGCTGAGTGTCACATCGTCGTATTGTGATTGCAGTCCTCTGTAAATTTCCGCAGGTTTCACGCCTTCTTTCACAATAAACTTCATCACAATACACTGTTTCGTGCAAGCGCATTAACAATGTTGTCCGCCATTGTTATTTATCTGTCACGCGACTGACCCATGGCGAGTGAGTCACCTAGCAGTAATAGGACACAAATGCCTCTAACTAATGATTCGAGTTCCAGCACGTCATAAACCATTAAGGAAGAACTAGAACATAAAGTTACGCTTCGATTTGAACGAACCTCGTATTTTATAGTCTGCTTGTCTGTCAATGTTCTTATTTGTCTTCTACTTGGTATTGTATGTTCTTTTTTTAACCCGAAGGAGAGCTGTATGTGTTTATTAGAGGGTTTCTGCTTGCAATCTTGTTTAACTCCTGCTCTATGTCAAGAGCTGTGATTAACCGTGAAGCAAGCAACAACAATTTACCGTTGTGCACTATAAAAACAGATCCGGTTTAAAAAATAATGCATTGACATATCCCAGGTCTGATGTGTGCTCTTTTTTTTGTTAAAGTATTTGTTGTCGAGAAATAAGAAGAGGAAATCGTGATTGTCACCGCGAAATAGTTGTAGATATAAAGCGAAACGTTTGCATTAAGTCTGGAACAAGTTGACATAGCGTCTTGAGAATATGTAGAACAATAACTTTAACTACTAGAGATAACAACATAGAACCACAGCTATATCAATATATATCAATAGATGCAATATTAGAGATTTAGAAAAAATAACTTATTTATATATATAGCAAGACATCAATATGTGTCATAGCTATAGTTAGCAAGAAATAACATAGCTGTCAATGCAATGAAGATTGCTATCAAGATACAACAATAGGTATCAATGATAGAACTAGTTGGACAGAATAATAGCTTGCATAGCTAAAGTTAACAAGATAGACCAATAACTATCATTGCTAGAGTTAACAAGATCGAACACTAGAAATCATTACAAGATAGAACGACAATTCTCATAGCTAGATTCAGCAAGATTGGACAATATCTATCATTGTTAGATTTAGCAGGATATAGCAATAGTGACCATTGCTAGATTTAGCAGGATATGACAATAGTGACCATTGCTAGATTTAGCAGGATATGACAATAGTGACCATTGCTAGATTTAGCAGGATATGACAATAGTGACCATTTCTAGATTTAGCAGGATGTGACAATAGTGACCATTGCTAGATTTAGCAACAGAGAACTAAAATGTGTCCATTTGATCCACAAATGTAGGAAACTAGTTAGTATTTCTATAGTATCTCTCGTTTGTTTAACCATATGACTATTTTGATTAACAATCCCCCGCTTTATGACAATCTGTAAAAACCAACCTTATTGTCGAGAATTTTTACAACGTCAGGAATTTATAGTATACCCTACGAGACAGCTTTTCTGTACTTGAAATCAGCAAATAAATGCTATCAGAATAAACTGACAATAAAATGCTTACATTTGAAAGAATCGCAACGCTTTCTGAACAAACAAAAATTTCATAGACTGATGTACGCAAAGTTGAAACAGTAGTTAGACATAAGTTTACATTTTTCTTACACTAATGTGATAGGAAAACTTGAAACAAATGTCTCTGAATAACTTGAGTTGGAGCTAATTTGTTTTCCTGGTTTGTGATATTGTGTTAAAGGTTATTATAATCCTATATGAAAACGCCATTTTCTTCACTATCATTATAAGCTTTATACTCCCATTATTTGAGATACGTCAGAGAGTTGGAAAGGGAGAGGGTGGGTCGGGGGGAGGGGAAGAGCGGCGTGCGGGGTTGGCGTGGCTAGTAAGGGGTAACGGGAATGACGATTCAAGGCAGCTTTACTCTGCAGTCTGCATGTCGTGTGCAGGCTGTTTTTTTAAACTCTGTTTTAAAAACTACGTCCTTTTTAGGAGTTGAATCTGTGTTCTGTTTACGAAACGTGTATCATAACAGACCAGTTATCTACTCCTGTTTTTGACTGGCCTATAGACAAGTTTGATGTCTTCCTTACATGTGTGGTAATCCTTGCCGTGTATGTCAGTACAGTCATAATTGGCATCACACACACAATTATGTGGGCACAATTACGTTGAGTATTATCCCATCACAGAACTTCCACCGCGCAACGAAGAGACGTCGAGTTCAATTTGAATGTCTGCGTGATCATCTATCTTCAATCTGTTTTATTATTTTGCATCAACATTGATTTTTAAACCCATCATTGTCTCACGAATTCTACTCACACACACAGTTGATTAGGAAACAAATAGTAAATGATATGGCTCTGAGAGTGGCTTGAGAGGATTTAGTCCTACGATACACCGCTTCAGACATCGTTTCTATTTTTATTATCTGTAGGCTTATCACAGCTTGACGTCTGGTTTTCTATTTATATTTTGCATTATTGTGTATGTCAGTACATTTTTAGAGATTGTTTAATACAGGAACTGAAGATACCACCAGCCACGTGCCGTACTAATATAGACCGTATAATTGCTCAGCATATATCAACCATAATATCCACTTATGAAAAAGTGAAACCAGTGTTTACATATGTGTCAAAACTTGCTGTAAATTGAACAGAAAACGACAAATCAACTTTGAGAATAAAAACCAAATTAATGAAATAAAGAAATATAAAATGGTGAAAATCAACTCAGGTTATAGGTTCATCCCTTATCGATTACGCAAACCGGTCCGATATAATGTCATAATAGAATTGAGAAGGAGCTCTCAGATCTAAATAAATGCTCACAATATTTGAGCACCACTCAACCAAATGTAAGAGATCAGCTCGTGGCCTGAATGATCCTACTAACAGGATAAAAGCGAGGTGCGAGTTTCGTGGGAATAAATTGAGAACACTCTAAGTAGACGACAATCGTAAGCCATATGCGGTAACTCATATAGGAAAAGGTGACTTCCAAACAAGCTGCCTTACAACTAGGCTCTTGACAGTCAAAGACTGGAGATCTCACCCGAATTTTTTTTAAACACGCCAGAATCTGCATAGCCGGAATACACATAATAAGCCGGACTGAAAGACGCGATGAAGTGTCTAAATGTGAAAAGTGGAATACGACAACGAATCTAAGGCTCAAGAACAACAGAAAGCGAGCAATGACGAAAAGGAGATAACGACATACCACTTTTGCTATGAAGTTTGCAGCGGAACCGCAAAACAGGGAATCAATGTTTTAAAAGGTAGTTGTATAATCCAGTTAAGACAGCGACACAAGAACATACTGAAATTATATTAAGAACAAATTAAAACACTACCAAAGAAAGTATTGTGAAGTTACAATTTATGGCCTAAACTCTGAAAAAGTATAATCAGGAAACATAAATAGTCAGACTACAAGAATGAAAGATCTGTTAGTCGGTAACAATTAATGTACACAATATGATATGCATTAGAAGCAGAGAGACAATTAGTTTGATTAGGTCACGTGGTTGATTGTTTTGATTTTGGAACAACAGAAATAACACAAAGGAAAATAGAAAGACGTTTATCAAGCAAGGATGTATCAAGGGTGTTACAAGAAGATAGACGTTCGTATGTGTGACTTTTAACAAATCTTTTAATCTTGATTTTTTAATTTTTCTTTTTGATTGACCAATTTGAGTTCAGCTCTGAATGTGTGTTGCACTTTATTTGTTATCTCCTCTTTACTTGTGTTCATGTGGATGCTTTTGACTGGATTGCTCTTAGTAATAAATGGAAGAATAGCACACCTGTTCGCGCACATAAAGAAAGCTGTTCAAGTATACGAGTATGTGTGTGTGTTGGGTGAGGTGAGTTGGGGGAGGGGAGTGTGTGTTTGTGTAAAAATGTAAATTCATGTGCACTTTAATGTTTCAGTCTATTACTATAATAATCTGACGTGAAATTTGAACGGCGAGAATACCTATGAACAATTAGTCTGTGGTAATAGAATTTAAAAACAACATGCGCACACACACACAATTATGTAAACAAGTTATCAGTATTATAAAGTCAGATATCACGCTTCAAAGTGAAGGATAACTGTATAGACATCTTCGATATATGAATCGTAACATCAGTATAAGCACGCATGCATCAATGGGTAGAAAAATACCCACTATGGCAGAGAGAACCAACCTTTTTACACCAACCGACCGATGATAAAAGGAAAACACTTTTCGCGACCTGATGATAATAGGAAAACACTTTGCGCAGACTGGTGAAAACAGGAAACATTTTTCGCGGAAGGTTCAGGCATTAAAAAAAAGCACATTCTTTGTATAGAATATTGTTTACTAGATTTTTAATTTAATATTATAAAATGACAATTATATAGTTATATTTTACAACACATTAACAGACAAAGTTACGTGTCTTCCAAAATACCACAACACAGCATTTGCAGATAAATTAAGTTCTAAAACATGTCTATCAATTTCCGATTGACCTAATTCACGTTTCGCAATATTCGTGGCCTAGTCATTTACCAACAAAAAACATTAACATTTTGATAAACATAAACGAAAATAAAGATCAGCTCTTGTGTTCAAAAAGTACGGATACTTGGGTGGCTGGCGTCATTTATGTTTAAAAGTTAGCCAATCAGAGCTTAGATCATCTCAAGGCGATCTCCCCAGTTAAGGGGTTAAGCCCAATGACTTTTTCTCGGACAGGCAGGAAATTTCTTAGGACAGTCACCGGTTCGCTGACCAGTAGTTTGGGAAAAACTGAACTAAGGGAATTTACATCACTAAGAAACAATACGCAAGTTCCAGACCAACAATATTTAATATAAGCTTTGTTCAGTAACTCAAAAATAAAAGTACATCAATTCGCATTTCTCTTGAGTACAGTCAAACAGTTTATTATGCTTGCGACAATGCAGATTAGCATAGGGGCTAAAGCAATGTATCCGATGAAGAAGTGGTTCTGCTAACTTAGTTTGCCAGTTTTATATTCTCTAATACCTTGTGAGTTCCGTGTATTAAATAATAATACCGTTGTTATATTATATATTTAATAGTGGTTAATCTATATACATTCCCTTCGTGTTCATTACCTTGAGGGGGTGAGGTTTGCGCGTTTCATTGATCCCAAATGCTATGCCAAGGGAGTTGTATGCTTCCATATTGGTCACACTAGCTAGACAGGTCAAGATGGAGCACGGCGATTCCGTGGCGATGTGGTTAATCCGTCGGCCTCATGATCAGGTGGTGTGGGTTCGACTCCGGACTCCGCCTTTTTTTCCCGGGTACTTGATGCATTGTCCCTTGCATCTCGTAGCCACCTCCTAGTCGTCTTGTCCTTGTCTCGAGTGGCTCGAGACGAGAGAGTGAGAATAAAAAGTAGCGCAATTAATCCTTACTAAAAATAACGCTAGCAAAATAAATTATGCCATCATCGTTTGCGATGGACGGCGCATTTTGCATTTTTTTTGTTGTTGTGGTCACAGTTATAGGACCTGGACACTTACCACAGGACACATACCACTTAGTATTGCTGTTCCATAGTCATGGCCAGATGCAAGAACAACTAAATATAGTGAGGAATTGTTCCGGAAAATTAGAAGTAAATGTTGACGTAAATAAAACTTAAGCTCTTTAAAAATCGACACCTTAAGCAAAGAGACACTTATGCTTGAAGTTGAATCACTTTGGAAGCACCATTTATACTTAATGAAACACAGAGGGAAATTTAAGGGCTAGAAACGGATAGGGAAATTTCTTCTTATTAAATAATATGTGGAAATCTAAGAAAATGAAGACAAATACTAAATTAAGATATTTTAACTTGAAGAACGGACAAAAGCCACACAGAAAATATCCGAGTCGTTCGTCAATAAATGTATACAGAGGATAATTGGGTATAGGTTAGCAAGACATGGTGAGGAACGAAGACCTGTACGAAAGGAGCCAGCAACACTAATGCAGCAATTAGTCAAAGGTAAGAAATGAGGTTGGATAGAACACACGCTACGAAAAGCACCATCAAAGGTGGTCAGACAAGCTTTGACATGAATCCACAGACAGACCAAAGCACGTATGGAAAGCAAACCGCAAAAATGAACTTCGGTCCCTGGAACTTAGCTGGTGAGAGGCAGAAAGGCAGTTCAAGATCGAACTTGCTGGAGAAGGGTTATCAATGGTCTATGCCCCGAAAAGAGTGACAGAGTTTAATTTATTGAGTCTCATATAGGGTGAGTAGGTGAAAACGGAGCTCATACAAATTCATCATAAAATGGTTCTTATTTGACGAAGTTTAATGGCAATTCGTGCAGTTGCAGTACTTCGGTTTATTAATTATTTTCCCGTATTCATAAAATTCTTAAATGACGTCATCACTTGTTCCGTCTGCTCCAAAATGGCGTTCACTCGAGAAGAAAGACACGCGATACGTTTTTGAACGCCTAACTAAAAATTACAGATCTTGACGATTTTTAACAGTTTCAATACAAGGTTTGGTCACGAGGTGGCTTGTGCTAATTCTGATCAAAGATTGAAGAAACTGGTTCACCCAAACGCCGTTTGGGAGTTGATGACAAGGATATTATCGGAAAGCATTCCTGATATCCAACAGTTTGAGTTAAGCCAGAAAAAAGAACTTCAAACTTATTGTACCAAAATGTAAATTGCAAGATATTTGAACATTTCCTAGTAATTTTTTCGAGAAATTATAGTCAAAGATCTGACACTAAGATGATTAAAAAAAACAACTTCAGCGAGCGCTATTGCCATTAAACATACATTCAAAGCACAATTGAAATTTCATTTAGTTTACCGATGTAAACTTGTTCACTGTGTTACCTCACAGTGCAATCAAAATGAGCGCTTATACACCAAATTCTGAACTTGTAATCGTGGTATTTACGGGAAATGATTGCTTCAATTTCTACCAACTTTCAGCAATCGGTTATGCTCTTTGTCTGGCCTGGGACAGAGTTATATTCACTTTACCGAGACAGGAAGGAAAATAAATGGTGCCTACTTGCAATATATTATGGTGAAGCAACACCTTTTTCTGTATATTCGAACAATTTCATGCTTGTTTATCTCACAAGAGTATTGGGTTCACCGGCTAATAGTGCTCGAGAAACACATTTTTGGAACGCGAGAACCCTGCTCTGATACCACCAACACTCTGGCCATTGAACAGTCCATATCTAAATCATGTTCATTGTACAATTTGGGACCCATTGGTTTCAAATTTCTTTTGCTCGAAGATAAGACACATCACTTAGAATATAACAATGATTTTTGGATTCTTGGAATGAACTCGATCAACTCGTAAGCGACGTTACAATCGCTCAATCGAGCAGGCGTCTTAGGACTTGTGTTTGAGCAAAAGGAGATTACTCTGAACACAATATTAAATAGCCAGAAGGCTGCGTGACCTAGGGTGAAGCGTCCATTTCATTATCCAAACGCACCCGGTTCGAATCACGCTCGTGTCCGGTTCGGCTGAAATGAGTTGTTTTTTTCATTTCTCCACGAACGGAAAGTAATGCCAAACGACTGTACGGCACACTAGTCAAGGAATTAATAACAGCATAAAAGGTTGGCGGTTGTAAGAAGCGAAGTTCTGCATAGGACGTGCTATTTAAAAAAAAATTATATATATATATATATATATATATATATATATGTGTGTGTGTGTGTGTGTATGTGTGTGTGTGTGTGTATGTATGTGTGCGCGTGCGTGCGTGTGCGTGTATGTGTTCGAGTGTGTGCTTGCTAATGCTCTTCAGCCAGGAATAAATTATCTGATATGTTCTTTACTTAAAATAAATGCTTATAAGTATCGTAATTTAGGTAGCCTCTGATAGTGGAGTTCAGTTCAGTTCAGTTCAGTTCATCCCGTAACCCATCAGGTCGTTGGGGCACACATAAAGACATGAAAATCCCACGATAATAGATTTCGTTTTTGTCCACATGTGTGATTCTTAGGCTTGAAATCAACTGGCGGTGCCCATCTCCTCTCCAAGCTGCGGTGGGCCAACATCTGCAAGTAACCTGAAGGACCCGTCCCCCCTCCCCCACCCCAGGCGAGCCATTGCCTCGTTAGCCTAGAGCCTCGCGGTTCTAGTTGCCCAGTGTGTACCCCGAGGAGGTGAGGTTGGCTTGTGAGCTCACTTTAATCGGCAGGCTACTAATTTCACCATTCACTCTTCCAGGGAAGAGCTAGCCGACCCGAGCGCCACTGGAATGCGGCGCCAAGCATGAGCACACCTTAGTGGAGTTACGCTCGATGAAATTCCTCTTATACCAACATTATAAGTCCCATTGGTTGAATCTATTGGGTCCATACCGTGTCACTTCTGTTAGATGTGACTAGAAGCCCGGAGGACAGTTCATCCGAAAAAATACAAATAATTTTGACCGAGACCAGCTTGTAACTTGTAGTTGTAATGTGGAAGTAACTGTGTACTTTTAGATAATCCGTCGGAAGTTTAAGTGAAATTACAAAACGTATCATCTATAGTTTTTTTTAATGAATCACTACCAGTTATCTTGTGTATTCCATTCTTAATATTTTTTTTAATGCACATAAAAAAGAAAACTCGACAATGTAAAAAAAGAAATGACATCAAGAAAAACAAAATATAGCCCTAGACATCAAGTGTGGCATCAAAGTTCGATTTGTCGTCAAGGGGCATATTCTGCGAAAACAAGAAACAACAGGATGTGAAAGAAATGTAACGAAAGTAAACATGCAAAAAACTGGAACGCCTGAGAAAAACATAAACACAATTTTTAAGAGTTGGAAGGGGTGAGATATATAGGTAATAGAGAGAGAGAGGGAGAGAGAGAGAGAGAGAGAGAGAGAGAGAGAGAGTGAGAGAGAGAGAGAAAGAGAGAGAGAGAATGTGTATCATCAAAATGATACAATTATCTTCTTCCCTAATTACCGTGATCAATCCATGTCTTTAACTGTATGTGTTAGTGTATTTATGTATGTCTGTGTTTGTATGTTGTTCTGTATACATACGAACATTAATTACCTTCTCTAAGCCAATTTTTTAAACATCTGCATTTGTATTCTCTCTTTCTTTCTTTCTTTTTTTCTTTACTAGTTCACTGTTGGGTTTTATTATATAACAATCGTACTCCTAATTTATAATGTGCCAGTTACATAACTTATTCCCGTCTATTGCCCATACATACTGTATCCACCTTGACATTACCGTTTATAATCTCAATTTTACTTTATTACCAATAATTTTTTCATTTCTTTCAATTACCATTTATATCCTTTACTTTAATATATTTTCATTCACCTTCTATATTTCGTTATATTACCTCTTATTGTCCATATTCATGTCTGTTGCAATTCACTTTATGTGTTTCCTTCCTTTACCATAAAATTTATATATTCCAATCTCTGTCATGTTCATTTTGTGTTCTCGATTACTACAATTTGCTTTCTGTATTCCTTTCTCTTATTGTGTATTTTCTATATTGCATTGTATTAACATTTCCCTTCTGTGTTACCGTCTGTATTTCACAATTTGCCTTTAATAGTTCATTCTCTTACAATATACACTCTATATTTTGATATATTACCATGCACCTTCTATAGGCACAAAGATCTGATTAATTCGTAAATTGGTTCTGCCAATATTCCTCTACGTGTATGAGACATGGACAATTACAGCTGACTTGCAGCTGAGGATACAGGCCGTGGAGATGAGATGTTTCCAAAGACTTCAAAACGTCAGATACAAAGACCGAGTACAGTTGAGGAAACATGAGAAAGAATTACAACAGCAATATGGCCTTACTAAGATCTCTTGGCAACGGTCAAAAGACGGAAACTCACTTGGTGCGGCCTCATATAGAGATCAAACAGTCTTGCAAACACGATCCTGAACGGCAGGTTGGAAGGCAGACGACGGAGATGTCGTCCCAGAAAAGAGGTGGAAGAACAACATAAAAGAATAGACCAATCTCCTACCAAAGAGGCACAGGCAGCGGCCGCTGACAGAGAGGGGTTGCGTGTAATTGTGGTAGTGTCTTCATGGGTGCTCCAACGACCTCACTAGTTACAGGATAACCTGACATGACATTTCATATTCCAACATCTTATCATGTATCTTTCACATTCATATATAGTATCAATAAACTCCGATATTATTTGTTATTACCTTCATTATTTACTGTCCTTATTCACCTTTTTCATTTTCATGAACACAGCAAACCTTAAACTTCTAAACTGATTCACACCTTAAAGTCGATATATTGGTTATCGTCTTTCTGACAATGCCAAAACACTGATATATTGGCTTGAACAATTATAATACATGTACATACACATTTCAATAGCAAGTTTGCTTCGTAAATATGCTTGCACTAATTATTGGCAGTTTTACGCTGAAAGAATAAATGTCTCCAGAGGCCCACAATATATCGAAGTGAATAAGTTAAACTGCCTACCAGTTGTTCTTATTCAGCACTTTTATAAAATAAACAGTTGTGTTTCATTTGTCTCGTTTTATTTCATCTTAAGGTGCGTATCTAATCACGTAGCTGATGATGACTCAGCAAAACTGCATGTTTCTCAATTCCGTTGTTCACTATACTATAGCCTCAAACTGTCCAGTACCGTTCCTGATTGTACAGTCTTGTATCTTTTTATTAGTGAGGAACAGGTGCCCAAGCTGTTAGATAACTGCTCTTCTAGCCAGAAGGATGCGGTTTGAAACTCCCGGTATACGCCCAAGTTTTTGTTGTTTTTGATACAATGCATGTCTAGTCTGCACACGATATAATGGCTCCCGGGGACAGCAAACTATATTACTCAACCCCCACAAAAATATCGTTCATGGACCACATCAGGGACAAATAACATTTTTATAGGAAACTTTTTAATCAGGTGTATGTATTGACACATCGTCTTCTACCTTTCCATGTCGTACTTGCCAAAACACCTTTACTCTTCTTTCTTATTTTATATTGAAACAGCTGTCTTGGCACACTGGCCTTCTCGTGATACTCTAAATATTGCATGTATACAGCCACAAGATTATTTCAGAAAGTTTTTGTAAAAGCATACTTCATAAGCTTCGTTGATCGCCGTATATTGATTGATTGTTTATTATTCTCTTCGATGCAGCAGAATGAGCTCAGTGAAACAGTTAAGCTCTGTCACTCTGCTCCTTGCACTCCCTGTCGACATGTCTGTCTTTGTGCCCTTTGTAATTCTTTCACAATAAATCTATTCGTGCCTGCCTTAGTATTTATGTCTCTGTCTTTCTCTATCTCTCTCTCACTCTCTCTCGCTCTCTCTCTCTCTATTTTTCTCGCCACATCGTTATCTATATGTCTATCGCACACTCGTCCTGTGTGCATATGAATGTGTGTCTTTCAGTTGATAATGTTATAAACGTGCCGCTCAGTTCTGTAACTGATCTCCATACATATTTATGTTATTAGCGACATTTAACCTTCAGAATCGCCGCAACTTTGATTTACTTTGTGAATGTCTTTGATCCTTTTCAACGTCATTTCTCTACCTGCGTTTCACTCACTGTTTATCAGACTGTAAATGTACTAACGTTGGGACGAAGTTGGGACCTGCAGCTAGCTACGCTGGGGAACAGGTCATCAAGATCAATATCAATAATAGTTTAAATATATGGGAAGTGTTTTTACGAATGATTAAAAACAAAATAGAGAAAGTTAAACCAGATGTTCAAATGTCTTAGACGTGCCTTATCAACTGTCACAACTACTTAATCACCCAACTTTTATCATGGCAACAAAATAACAGCTAATCAACAGTATATTTATGCCAACTTTGCGCTGTCAATGTCAAACGTGGCTCTTATCGAAGACACGAGAGAGGACACACACGAGTTAAATTATGTGTTTAAGAAAAATCATTAGTTTCACCAGGAGAGATACTATGGGAAATGATGACGTTAGAAATACGATTAGAATTACACTTGTGCTGAATGTTCACCAAAACCAAAAATGTGATGGTTCGGTCAAATAATGAGTGCAGCCTGGTGAACTACCACTGCCAGGCTTACAAAGCAAGAAGATCTGGCTACAATGCACGACGAAGGCCGCGTGTCAGGCAGATGGATGACATCATTGAAATCCAACAACAACATTGGGTATTAAAAACCGGAGTTACATAATTGACCCCAGGCGATAAACTGAATCGCCTCTCCTCAAGTGGATGAAAGAATAAGTCAGTGCGATTAAGGCTAGGTATGAGAGCCTTCACTCACAGATGCTCTGGACAAGAACTACCATAACTTTGCAAACATATTGCGATTGAAATTTTCTTAAATGTGATTGTACTATATTAACATATTTCACAATAAAAACAACAACAAACTTCAACAAAATATTCATAATAACATCGCAAAGCAGGTATCAATGACATCGTCATACTATAAGAGAACAGCGATCAAATTACAATTTTTCTTGAAAGTTGTTATCAAAGAATGTTGCCGTAGTGTTGTTTTTCAACCTACTTCTACTGAATTCTTTGCTGTTGACAAGTTTTCTCTAGCAGCTATTTTCAGTGACGTTTCACCCAACCTCGTGCTTACTGAAAAAGTTAGGCCTAGATCATTCTGGCTGTAGTGCAATGCAAGGCATTTCATGAGGCTCACGACCGAAAAGAACCTAATGTTGATAAGCACTTCACTGAAATATGGACAATTAAAAGCCAGAGTTTATAAAAGAGTTTATTTTCATAGAAGTCGTTAAAGACTTGAAAGTTACTAGTCTCCTCAACGAATCACGGACAATGGCTTTTCCCTTCGCGTAAAGTCCTCGAAGGTAATTGATTTACTTTACCATTCATAAGATATATCTAAATCAATAGAATTCATGAAAGCATACGTGGACGTGTGTGACGCGGCAAAATATCAATGTAATTAGTCAGGTTTTCATGTTTGCTATTCATCCGCGGATTTATGGAGATTACGTTCATTTTTTGCCTCAAAGCTACATCGTCCTCATTAGATCATTAATGTATCCCCTACAGAACAATGCATTTCGTGGCTCTACTTTAGGATACGTGGCAAAAGAACACAGCTTTTTAAAGACACGTTTTCGTATGTGTGAATACACTAGCTGGCAAATTGGAGGACAGTCTTTGTCACTGCCAGACATTGTAACACCATTAGAGAAAGGAATGTGAAGAAAGGCAGTGATCTAAAAGCATTGCCTGTTTTAGTAATATGTGTGAAGCTTAAAAGCAGCAGATATATTTATATATATATATATCCAATTTAGTCTTTCTCTCTCACGAGCAACACCAAATTATATGGCAAGCCTATTTTTTATATTTATTAATGTAACTGTAAAATACATACCGAACAATAATAAAAACATAGGTAACAGCTTTCCAAATAATACAAGCAATTATGTGCTGCACAATTCTGTAGATGTCTTACGTAAAAGAAGCACGGACAACCACAAAACAAACCAGGGGATAACTGGAAGCCACTATGGATGTGGTGGAGCAGACGAATGTACAACATCTAAAGAAAACAAAGAGACTAATGCGATGGACTGTGGCAGGTTTATTAACATATTTAATTTATTGCACACATCTTAACATAAGAAAAAATCCTGGTCACACTGTCGAAAGAGACAAAACTGTTAGAATGGAAAACAAGACCGAAAAGAGAGAAATTGCTGGACAGTTTATAATCAAGGCACGTACAACCGGGTTAACAAAGGAACTGGTTTAACTAGATTCTCAATAGGAAGTTGCGGCGGCATGGCACATGAGGATAGAATGATGGTGATACAAGTATTCACTTTACTGCTTGAGATTGAAGAGAGAACGGTAGAACTGAAAGGATATAACCCTGAATAAGAATTCTCACAGTGTAGCAAAAACACGAGCTGGAAAGAAAAACGGAAAACAGCAGAGTAGAAGTTCAGGGAAATCGAATAGCCGACGATGACGTCAAGGATGAAGGACTGGAGACTGCATTGTCTCCGGTTTTTCTGTGATGGAGAGGCTAATTTCTTTTACTGTGTGTATTGTCTTTTCCTTCTTCAAATTGTCTTTCTCAATTGTATGTCCAGTACCCATTTATAGATATGATATCCCGAGCGCGTCTAGACAGGGGAGCCTGATTAAATAAAAGTAAATAAAAGAGAAGAACTGGACCTGTTTTTAGAAAAAGAAAACCAGATACAAAAGGATTAACATAATCATGGACATATAAGGACATTGCAAATAGTGAACTTGAAATAGAGGGATATGCAATGTAAAAAAAAGATAGGGTAGTTGGAGACAAGGCTAGGGGAGGTGGCGTTTTATTATACTGTATAAATTCAGTTAATTTAACTGTCAAAGATGATTTATCATCTGGCGACAAAAATGAAGGTGTATAGGGAGAAATAGAAAGTGGAGATGACAAAATGGTGGTAGGAGTATCCTAAAGATGTCCATAAAGTCAAAAAGAGGAAGATATGGAGCTGATTAGTAGAATACAAAAGGCAAGTACAGGGAAATTATTATTAATGGGGGATTTCAGCTTTCCAGAAATAAAATGGGATATGGCAAAAGCACTTGTAGAGTCAAAACCTTTTGTTAAGTGCATAACTGACAATTTTTTGATCCAACATATAGAAGCAGCTACCAGAGGCAAAATCGCTCTCGACCTAGTTTTTACTATAGAGGAAAATATGTTTGAAAACATTACCAATGGGGAACTGTTTGGCTCAAGTAACCATCAAATCATCAGTTGGAATCTTATAGCAGGGAATGAAGTAAACATAAATACGAAAACATACGACTACTCTAAAGCAGATGTTAAGAAGTGAAAGAGGCAGCGAGCCACATAATCTGGAAAAATATTGTCGGAGGACCAGATGTTGAATAAGAGTGGGAGAGTTTCAAAACAGTTCTTGAAAAGCTAAAAGAGGAATGTGTTTCATGAAGGGAATTAAATCCCAAGCTTAAAATGTGGATAACTACATTTGTAGTCAGATGTAGAAGACAAGCAAAACATAGCCCAGAAAGTGAATAAAGCAGCAAAAATAGATTTCGAGAAAAAAATTGGTCATTGGATCAGAACTGATAGTAAAATCTTCTTTTCTTTTGTTGGAAAATAAACAAAGAAAGAAAGACAAAGTAGACCCTATCATAGATAGAACAGAAAAAGTAATAAGTGAGAATAGGGAGGCAGCTAATCTGCTCAATCAGTACTTTAGCACAGTGTAAACAATAGAAGACTGCTCCAAAATCCCAGAGCCGGTAGATATATTCGAAAGAGACATGGATACAGAGGGATTAAAAGAAAATGTTTTTTTTTTAAATTGCAGAGGTTGAAAGTGGATAAAGGTCCAGGGCAAGATAGTATTCATCAAAAATTGCTGTTTGAATTTAGAGATCAACAAGCAAAACCATTGACTATAATATGTTCTCAATCACTTGCAAAAGGATTGTTCCAGGGGATTGGAAAGATGCAGGAATAATCTCCTTCTTCAAAAAGGGCAAAAAAACAGATCCAGCAAATTATAGACCGGTGAATTTAACGAGTACAATCTGTAAATTGTTAGAGTCTTCTTCTCCTTCTTCTTCATCGTACGCAGTCAGACAGTAACCATTATTTTTTTCGAAAAAAGCAGCGGTCATCCTGAGGATATCGACACTGCCATAGAGCTTGTCTAGTGTTGCCACTGGTGATGGCCACATCTGCTCTCTCTGATCCTCGTATGTCGGGCAGTTTTGCAGCAAATGCTCAGCGGTCATTTTCCCGGTACCACACGGGCATTCGTCGGTGCCACCTATCTTCAATTTGTTGAATAGGTGGTACGTGGGTCTA
Organism: Ariolimax columbianus; assembly: GCA_036924085.1. NCBI lineage: Eukaryota > Metazoa > Mollusca > Gastropoda > Stylommatophora > Arionidae > Ariolimax > Ariolimax columbianus. The sequence goes on from JAVGWX010000003.1 coordinate 118,628,574, forward strand.
TTGTGGCCAGTGCGAAGTCTTCTTCTTCTTCTTCTGCGTACACAGTCAGACAGTAACCATTATTTTTTCGAAAAAAGCGGCGGTCATCCTGAGACTCTCGCCACTACCATAGAGCTTGTCTTGCAGTTCCACTGGCAATGGCCACATCTGCTCTCTCTGATCCCCGTATGTCGGACAGTTCTGCAGCAGATGTTCAGTGGTCATTTTACCAGTACCGCACGGGCATTCGTCGGTACACCCTATCTTCAATTTGTTGAATAGGTGGTACCTCAGTCTATTGTGGCCAGTGCGAAGTCTGAAGACAACGACCTGCTCTCTTCGGTTCAACTGGTAATAGGCATCGTTTTTGGTGTAACCAGTATGTTCGGTTTCCCATTTGGTAATGTACCTGGCTTTGATAAGCCGTTTTGACTCTTCGTACGTCATACTGGTATCTGTTTGTGGTAGCCTTGCACCTTCTTTTGCCAGTCTGTCTGCCTCCTCGTTGCCTTGGATGTTGCAGTGTGACGGAACCCACTGTACCACTACCCTTTTTGGTGCGGACAGCTGGCACAGTTTGCAGAGTGCTGCTCTTAAGTCATTAAGCTCAGTGTTTTTCTGGCTTTTTAGCGCTGTGACTACGGCGAGAGCATCTGTCAGCAAGACTATGTGGCTCTCATTTTCACTGTGTGTTGCCATTTCTTCCACTGCCGCCCTCAGTGCCTCTGCCTCCGCTCTGAAATTGCTTGTGTACTTACCAGTAGCGAATGACAGTGTTATTTTTCTGCCATTTGGTAGGTTCAGGAATGCTCCTGCCCCTCCGTTCTGTGTAGTGTCTGTTACAGAACCGTCGGTGTATGCATGGGTCCAGTCCATGCTTGGGTAGCTTTTCGTTATGAAGCTTAGGGTAGTGTCTCTCCTTTCTTTTTCGGTCTGGCAGTTTTTGTTTGCAATAACTGGTATATTTTCTACCACCTCTGGAAATATATCCTGCCTCCAAGTAGGTTTTCGTACAGTAGTGATGGGTTTTGGTGTTGTTAGTGCGTTTTTGGGATCTTCGTGCATCTTTGCTTTGGCTATTTCTGCAAAGTTTCTCCGCTTTAGTTTCCCAGTTCCCAAATTGTTTAGCCTCTGGTACATTGGATGGTCCGTCAGTCTTCGGAGTTTCTCTGACTGCAGCTGGGCTCTGCAGTCTCTTCTGTCGGTCATGGATTGCAGTTTTGTAATCTTTTCAAGTTCTACAATTGGCGTTGACTTCATGCCACCTGTTATGATTCTCATGGCTTGGTTTTGAAGTTTGTTAACTTTATCGAAGTTCGCCTTCGCTGCTGTTGTCCATGCCGCGATGCCATACTCGAGAACTGGTCTCACTCTTCCAGTGTACAGTTTCTTTAGTATGCCTTCGTCTGCTCCCCAGCTTGTGCCAGCAAGTTTCCTCATGATCGCCATTCTTTCTCTGGCTTTCATTCGGTTTCTCTCAATCTGACTTTTCCATGTCATGCGCCGATCAAATGTGACTCCCAGATAGGTTGGGTTGTCGTTTGGCTGCAGGATTTTGCCATTTAGGCTTAATTTGGTACTTTGGGGTTTTAATGAGAGCGAGAATATTGTGCACGTGGTTTTCTCCTCGTTTATTTTGACCAGCCATGAGTTCGCCCACTCTTCCAGCGATGTTAGGGCCGTTTGCATCCGATTTCTTGCTATGGTGAGATTTTTTTCAGAGGTCCACATAGCCAGATCGTCTGCAAACATTGAGCTATGGACTCTTCTTGGTATATTCTCTGTAATATCGTTTATATATACCAGGAAGAGTGTGGGTGACAGTACTCCCCCTTGGGGTACTCCCTGCTCGAGTGTCACCTTTTTGCTCATCTGCCCTTGTACTTGGACTCTGGCCGTTCTTTGTTTGAGGTAGTGGTTGATCCACTTGTACATCTTCCCACAGACATCACTTCTTCTTAGCTTGACTCTAAGTCCATCCTTCCAGACTTTGTCAAATGCCTTTTCCAGATCCACCCAAACGGCTACTGTGTGTTTCTGTGCCTGGTAGGCATCTTCTATCTCCTGGGCTATGAGGATGACCTGGTCCTCAGTGGATCTGTGCTGTCTAAAGCCGGCTTGCTGTGGAATTAGTATTCGTTTTTCTTCCAGATGCCACATCAGTCTGGTGTTTATCATCCGTTCCATCAGCTTACCGACACAGCTCAGTAGGCTTATGGGCCTGTATCCATTCGGATCTGTTTTGTCCTTTCCTGTTTTTGGTACTGGTACCAGTATTGCATCTTTCCATGCCTGGGGTACAATACCCCTTTTCCAGCTTTGGTTCAGGACTGATAGTAGTTTTTTCTTCGCTGTTTGGCCCAGCCCCATCAGCATTTCGTTTGTTATCCCGTCTTTTCCGGGAGATTTCCTTCTCTTTAGTGTTCTCATAGCCTCTTCCATTTCGCGCATTGTTAGTTTGGCCATCATGTGCTCTTCAGGTGCCGTATTTATGTTTTCGTGCCCCTTTAGCTCTTCGCTAATGTCTGTATGCTTATCTGCAGGGACCTCGATGTGGTTTGCTCTGGCATAGTGATCGACAAAGGCGTTTGCGGCTTTCTTACCTGTGATCAAGTTCTCGCCCTGCTTGATAGTAATTTGTTTATTTGACGGGGTTTCGTCGTTCATGGCTCTGACTAGCTTCCATAGCTTGTTCCCTTCTTTGTCCAGGTTTAAACTTTCCGTTTTATTTTTCCAACTTTCTCTTGCTGTTTGCTTGAGAGTGTGTTTGTACTTCGCCGTTGCGGCTTTGAGGGCGATGTTTGCCTCCATGGATTTTTCTCGCTCTGCCATGTTCCTAGCATTTGTAACCGCATCTTCCACTTTCTGCAACTCATCATTCCAGTAGGGCTTATAGTTTTTCCTAGCTCCTCTTGGGATGGTTTCAGTGGCGGCTTGCATTATTGCCTTGCTTAGGCTCTCTACCATGGGCTTCATTTTGGTGTTTCGTGTGTTGATGGTTTCACACAGCCCATCTGTCAGGATTGCAAATCTGTCCCAGTCGGCTCGTTTGTAATTCCAACGTGGGAGCGGTTTTGTTTCCTGTGGGCCTACTTCCATGTCAATGGTTAGCCTGATCGGCCTGTGGTCGCTACCTGCCAGTTGGTTTAGCACCTGGCGGTCTATTTTATAGTGTATGTCCTGTGTGGAGAAGGCCAAATCTGGAGTCGAGGTGGTATGCCATGTTCTTGAATAGAAGCTAGGGCTATCCTCCGGCCTATTGATTAGGGATAGATTTGCATCTATCTCCCAATCTTCCACTTCGTCACCTCTACTGTCTGTGTCAGAGTATCCCCATCTCTCCGAGTGGCTGTTGAAATCTCCAACTACTATGCAGTTGGAGTCTCTGACCTCCATACTCGAGAGCGATAGGTCTCTGTTTGGTGGTCCGTACAGATTGAAAATGCGGAGCTTCGTCTCTTGAGCCATTATGTCAACTCCTACAATTTCTGCTTGTCCGGTGTGATTGACAGGTACCGCGCTACTCGGTATGCTGTTTCTGGTCAGTATCAGGACCCCTCCTTTGTGGCCTTCTCTATCTAGACGGAAGGTCTGGTATCCTCTGATTGAGAATTTATGGTTATTGTTGAGGTGCGTTTCCTGGATACATGCCACGTCAATCTTACCTTCATGCAGGTGGTGTGTTAGGGAAAGTTTTTTGTTAATGACTCCCTCCGCATTCCACTGTAATATTTTGAGGGTCTTGAGGTTTTGGCCAATAGACGTTACCCCATAGCCATGTGCCTTGACTCCACGACACATGGGTGGGTGACCACCAGTAGTCAAGGGTGGGCCCCTTCGAGGCGTGGGGCCCGGCGCTATCGCTGCCTGGCGGGTCTCCTCAGGATGAGCGCCCTGCGTTTTTCGAATAGGTTGTGCTGCCATCATACTGTGATTTACGTTGCACTGTTTTGTTAGGCTTGCGGCCCCGTGCATCCGATTTCAACAGGCGTTTCTGTAGGGATGCCCTCCTTAGCCTTTGGCTGTCCCCAGCCTATCTGCAAGGCAGCAGTTGTTTACGATCGGAGTTTTCTCTCCTATGGAAGTTGTCTTACCAGACTATCGAGTCTTCACTACTCGTGTCTATAGGGTGCAATGATGATATGTGATATATGAGATGGACTGGTTTACCCGGAAGAGAGGCAGTCCAGTGTGTCTGTATCCCAGGATCGTCACGTCCTGCCAGAAACGTAGCATTTGCATGTGAGTGGGGTATCTCTTTTTCCCCTTATTTTCTTGGCTTCTATGCAGGGATGGTACGCCTAGCATTCCCCGCCACCTGGGGTGTTGACACAGTGGGGCAGGTGTGCAATGTCCGCTGGTCTGCATCTCTTCTGCGTCCAGCATGATAGTTATGGCTGATAACGTACAGAGGTAGATATCGTTGCCGGAGTGCATTTAGCCAGAGGACAAGCCTGGTAATGTCACAGAGAAGTTGATCGCCTGGTGTGCCGACAAATCTCATGGTCAGTGGTTGAGTCTTGCCAGTTCACAGTGTGGTGGCTGCTCTACTGTTTTCGACACCCCGACCAGGTTCTAAGTCTTTGGTTGGTGTTTTTCGCACCCCATCGCCGTATAGGGTGAGTATCTAGCAGTTGTCCGCCCGCTTTGATTTGCGGGCGGCAAGGACCTCTTACTGTGGCTCTACCTGATAGGACTGGGGCGCAAGCCCCAGGTCCCGAGCATGTAGGAGCCTCCCATTGCAGTGGTGCTGAGATTTTGGGCGGGATTTCGGCTTACAAGGGTTCGGCCGTAATCCCCCACATGGTAGCCTCGCGCCCTTGGCTTATCAGCCTGGTACGTGAACCAAAGTGTCTGCGGCTCCTCTCGATTTGAGCTCGATTTCCGTAGCAACGCCCTGTCATTTGTAGGACAAAACTGACCTGTCTTCAGATCTATTTCCAGCACCCGTTCACTATTTGGTCAGACGAATTTATTGAGGGCTTTTGTTTGTCAATGACCAGGTATTTGAAATCTGCGGTTTCTGCGGAGTTAAACACGATTTCCGTAGCGTTCTTTCATTTGAGTGTTTGAGAGCTGACTTGTCGTCCGTGAGTCTAATACCAGCGTACGTTCATTATTAGACCCAAACGGCAGTGCTCCCGATTTGTCAGTTGTTCTACAGTATTGGCGTGTTCAGTCAAATTAAGCCGCAGGTTCCACACCTGGTGGTGCCCTTCCGTCAATTCCCTTAGCGAGACAATCAAGTTTCTTAAAGGGTAGCCCCAAAAATTTTCGAGGGTCTAGTTCCAGCACATGTTCTCTATTAGACCCCACGAAGGTGTACTTTTTGATAGTCATTCTGCAGTATTGGCGTGGTAAGTTAACTTAGGTCTCAGGCTCCACTCCTGATAGTGCTCTTCCGTCAATTCCTTTATCAAACACTGGATGCAGACAAAACCGAGCCACAGGCGACATAACCCCAGATTTCTGGGGGTCCAAGTCCAGCACCAGTTCCATCTTAGACCCCAGAGGAGTGGTCTCGGCATGTCAATCATTTCAGTGTTGGCCGTGTTGAGTCAAATTAAGCCGCAGGCTCCACTCCTGGTGGTGCCCTTCCGTCAATTCCTTTAAGTTTCAGCTTTGCAACCATACTTCCCCCGGAACCCAAACACTTTGGTTTCCCGGAAGCTGCCCGCAGAGTCATCGAAGCAACTCCTGCGGATCGCTAGTCGGCATCGTTTATGGTCAGAACTACGACGGTATCTGATCGTCTTCGCGCCTCTGACTTTCGTTCTTGATTAATGAAAACATTCTTGACAAATGCTTTCGCAGTAGCTCGTCTTGCGGCGATCCAAGAATTTCACCTCTAACGCCGCAATACGAATGCCCCCGTTTGTCCCTGTTAATCATTACCTCCAGTTCCGAAAACCAACAAAATAGAACCGAGGTCCTATTCCATTATTCCATGCACCATTATTCAGGCAGCCGAGGCCTGCTTTGAACACTCTAATTTTTCAAAGTAAACGCGCCGGCCACCCAGGACGCTCAGCGAAGAGCACCCGTGGGAGAGAGCCGGCAGACGGTAGGGCAGGAGACAACGGGCAGTGAACCGGCGCGAGCCGGACCGCCCGCCTGCGCCTGAGATCCAACTACGAGCTTTTTAACTGCAACAACTTTAATATACGCTATTGGAGCTGGAATTACCGCGGCTGCTGGCACCAGACTTGCCCTCCAATAGATCCTCGTTAAAGGGTTTAAAGTGTACTCATTCCAATTACGGGGCCTCGAAAGAGTCCCGTATTGTTATTTTTCGTCACTACCTCCCCGTGCCGGGAGTGGGTAAGTTGCGCGCCTGCTGCCTTCCTTGGATGTGGTAGCCGTTTCTCATGCTCCCTCTCCGGAATCGAACCCTGATTCCCCGTTACCCGTTACAAACATGGTAGGCATGTCACGTACCATCGACATTTGATAGGGCAGACATTTGAAAGATGCGTCGCCGGCACATGAGGCCATGCGATCAGCACAAAGTTATCCAGAGTCACCAGTGGGGACGCCGCAACTCCGCGAGGGGAAACGACGATTGGTTTTGAACTAATAAAAGCGCTCTTTCCGCGAGGGTCGGAGCTTGGTAAGCATGTATTAGCTCTAGAATTGCCACAGTTATCCAAGTAGGATCGTGTCATCTAAGGAACCTCGACTGATTTAATGAGCCATTCGCGGTTTCACCGTGAGACAGTGTGAACTTAGACATGCATGGCTTAATCTTTGAGACAAGCATATGACTACTGGCAGGATCAACCAGATATCTGTCGGAGACGTACGTACAGCACACACCGGTCGGCGGAGGAAGGGTGTGTAAAAAGCCTCGCTGGGACGACGGCCGCAGGGACCGACTGACGGGACGGACGGTTTGTTCCACCCGTCCCTCACTCCGTCGACCTAGGACCGCCTGACAGGGGCCTCCCACACGCACCAGACGACCGACCGACCGGGCTCGCTCTAGGAGGGATGGCAGCGCTCTGTGCAGAACGGATCCCAACGACCTCGGCGACGAATTTCACTGGGACTAGAGACACAATTTGGCCTGCCCTTCTTCTCCGTAGGGAGAACGCAGGGCCTCGAGGCAACGATTCCTGCTTTCCATTTGCCGGTCACAAGCTCTTTGCGAGAGTCGGACCACCAGCGAGACGTACTGTCGAGCTCTGCTATAAGCCTTAGATAAATCACCACGGACGGACCACGTTTCCTGATACGGACCAGACTAGCGCACCTCGGTGGAGGAGCCACTACCACAAACCGCACCCAATTCGCACTACGGGGAAAGGCAGGCGAGCGTTTTCCGCAAGCCCGCGCTATCGCTCCGCCTGGCGGGACTGAGATCGCTTTACGAACACTGGATGAAATTGAGTCGCCGCGGCGAGACAACTACCCCAGATAGTGCGAAGTCTGAAGACCACGATCTGCTCTCTTCTGTTCAACTGGTAATAGGCATCGTTTTTAGTGTAGCCAGTATGTTCGGTTTCCCATTTGGTCATGTATCAAGCTCTAATAAGCCATTTTGACTCTTCGTATGTCATAGTAGTATCTGGTTGTGGTAGTTTTGCACCTTCTTTTGCCAGTCTGTCTGCCTCCTCGTTGCCTTGGATGTTGCAATGGGATGGAACCCACTGCACCACAACCCTTTTTGGTGCGGACTGCTGGCATAGTTGACAGAGTACTGCTCTTAAATCATTAAGCTCAGTATTTTTCTGGCTTTTTAGTGCTGTGACTACGGCCAGAGCATCTGTAAGCAGGACTATGTGGCTTTCTTCCTTTTACCTGTCACCATTTCTTCCACTGCCGCCCTCAGTGTCTCTGCCTCCGCTCTGAAATTGCTTGTGTATTTTCCAGTAGCGAATGACAGTGTTATTTTTTCTGCCATTTGGTAGGTTCAGAAATGCTCCTGCCCCTCCGTTCTGTGTTGTATTTGTTACGGAACCGTCGGTGTATGCATGGCTCCAGTCTATGCTTGGGTAGTTTTCCGTTATGTAACTCAGGGTAGTATCTCTTCTTTCTTTTTCAGACTGGCAGTTTTTGTTTCCAATACCTGGTATATTTTCTACCACCTCTGGAAATATATGCTGCCTCCAGGTAGGTTTTCGTACAGTAGGGATGGGCTTTGGTGTTGTTAGTGCGTTCATTGGGTCTTCGTGCATCTTAGCTTTGGCTATTTCTGCAAAGTTTCTCCGCTTTAGTTTACCATTTCCGAAATTGTTTAGTCTCTTGTGCATTGGATGGTCAGTCAGTCTTCTGAGTTTCTCTGATTGCTGCTGGGCTCTGCAGTCTTTTCTGTCGGTCAGGGATTGCAGTTTTGTAATCTTTTCAAGTTCTACAATTGGCGTTGACTTCATGCCTCCTGATATAACTCTCATGGCATGGTTTTCGAGTTTGCTAATTGTATCAAAGTTCGCCTTTGCTGCTGTTGTCCATTCCGCAATGCCATACTCGAGAACTGGTCTCACTCTTCCAGTGTACAGTTTCTTTAGTATACTTTCGTCTTCTCCCCAGCTTGTGCCAGCAAGTTTCCTCATGATTGCCATTCTTTCTCTGGCTCTCATTCGGTTTCTCTCGATCTGACTTTTTCATGTCATGCGCAGATCAAATGTGACTCCCAGGTAGTTTGGGTTGTCGTTTGGCTGCAGGTATTTGCCGTTGAGTCTTAATTTTGTGTTTTGGGGTTTGATAACGAGAATATTGTACATGTCGTTTTTTCCTCGTTTATTTTGACCAGCCATGAGTTCGCCCACTCTTCTAGCGATGTTAGGGCCTGCTGCATCCGATTTCTTGCTATGGTGAGATTCTTTTCAGAGGTCCACATAGCCAGATCGTCTGCAAACATTGAGCTATGGACTCTTCTCGGTATATTCTCTGTAATGTCATTTATATACACCAGGAAGAGTGTGGGTTACAGTACTCCCTGCTCAAGTGTCACCTTTTTGCTCATCTGCCCTTGTACTTGGACTCTGGCCGTTCAGTTTTTGAGGTAGTGGTTGATCCACTTGTACATTTTCCCACAAACTTCACTTCTTCTTAGCTTGACTCTAAGTCCCTCTTTCCAGACTTTGTCAAATGCCTTTTCCAGGTTCACCCAAACCGGTACTGTGTGTTTCTGTTCCTGGTAGGCATCTTCTATTTCTTGGGCTATGAGGATGACCTGATCCTCAGTGGATCTGTGCTGTCTAAAGCCTACTTGCTGTGGAATTAGTATGCGTTTTTCTTCCAGATGCCACATCAGTCTCGTGTTTATCATACGTTCCATCCGTTTGCCGACACAGCTCAGTCGGCTGATAGGCCTGTATCCATTTGGATCTGTTTTGTCTTTTCCTTTCTTTGGTACTGGTACAAGTACTGCGTCTTTCCATGCCTGGGGTACAATACCCCTTTTCCAGTTTTTAGTTCAGGACTGATAGCAGTTTCCTCTTTGATATTTGGCCCAGCCCCATCAGCATTTCGTTTGTTATCCCGTCTTTTTCGGGAGATTTCCTTTTCTTTAATGTTCTCATGGCCTCTTCCATTTCGTTCATTGTTAAATTGTTAGAGTCAATAATCAAAGAAAACATTGTAATGCAGTTAGACAAGTTTAATCTAATCAGAAATAGTCAGCATGTGTTTACTAGACGGAGACCGTGCTTAACAAATATATTAGAATTCATGGAGGAGGTCACTAAAATGATAGATAAAAGGGAGCCAGTGGGTGTTATTTATCTTGATTTTACAAAGGCCTTTGATAGAGTACCTCATAAAAGATTACTTCGAAAGTTAAAATCACATGGAATAGGTGGAGAAGTTGCCAAATGGATTGAAAATTGGTTAAACCGGGAGAAAGCAGAAAGTGGGCATAAATAAGGAGTACTCTGAGAGGTGTGAAGTAAAGAGTGGAGTGCCACAAGCCTCAGTTTTGGGATCAATTTTATTCTTTATATATATATATAAACGATTTGGACATTGATTTGGATCCATGATTGCAAAATTCGTTGATGATACGAAACTATGCAGTATTGTCTCATCTAAAGCAAAAGTGGATATATTGAGGTCGAATTTAGATAAATTCAAGAATGGTCTGCAAGCTGGCAAATGGAGTTTAATGTCGATAAATGTACAGTCATCCACATGGGTAGATCCAAAATGAAACATAATTGCAGAATGTGCGAGAACAATATTAGATTGATAGATAAGGAAAGGGACCTAGGGGTTAAAATAGATCACACAGGTAAAGTGAGTGAAGTCCATATTGCAGTGAAAAAAGCAAATGTAGTGTTAGGTATTATAAAAATATATATTAAATATAGGAGCAAGGAAGTGAGAGTCAAACTGTATAAAGCATTAGTTAGACCTAGATTGGAGTACTGTGTACAGGTGTAGAGTTCTTTTCGTAGAGGGGATATAAACATGATGGAAAGAATACAAAACAGAGCTACGAAGCTGATAGTCGGATTTCAGAATTACAGTTATGAGCAAATACTCAGAAAACTCGACCTACAGCGTCTAGAAAAGAAGAATTTGAGGTGAATTAATACAGGTTTACAAGATAATCAAAGAAATGGGTATATTAGACTATAACAAGTTTTTTTTTCTTCAAAATATAACCACCTACAAGAACAAGAGGGCATAGCTACACATTAACTAAAGAATGGTCCAGATTGGATATTAGGAAACATTTTTCCAGTCAGAGAGTGGTCAATGCTTGGAATGCATTGCCACAGGATGTATTGGAGGCAGGGCCTCAGGTCTTTTTAAAATGGAATACACTGTTTGTATACAGACTCTGTAGAGTCGTCTAGACCAGTATAATGAAGTAAAGTTAAGTTAAGTTACACTTAATCTAATTTATACGAGATGTAAATACGAAGTTCCATAACGTAAGAGAGGGCTGGAGCATCTCAGTGAAAGAATAGTAGAGACGTCTATTCTCGCGTCAAAGGTTCCGAGTTCAAGTCTCGTTATTAACAGGTACTAGTCAACCCAGCTGATAATGGATGACTCGTTTACTGCTAGGGAATGAGCAGCAAAGAATGTGAACTGACATCCCATCGAAATAAAAACTCTGAGGCTTAGTAAATGAACTATCTTAGACATCACCGACATCAATATCTGCTAAGTCCTTTTATCTTTAAAAAGATGCTTGGAAAAATAATTATAAAATAGAGAAAAGCAGAGATAGAGAGAGACAGACAGAAACAACGACGGAGATAGAGACTTAGAAAAAGACAGCGACAGAGAGAGGCAGAGACAGAGAGAGACAGAGAGAAATGCAGAGATAGACACAGAGAGAGACAGAGAGAGGGGCAGAGAGAGACAGCGGCGGAGAGAGAGACAGCGACGGGGAGTGAGACTTAGAAAGAGATAGCGACAGGAGGAGAGAGAGAGACAGAGAAACAGAGAGAGACAGCGACGGAGAGGGAGACTTAAAAAGCGACATAGAGATAGAGACAGAAAGAGGCAGAGACGGGGAGAGAGACTTATAAAGAGATAGCGACAGAGAGAGGCAGAGACAGAGAGAGAGACAGCGACAGGGAGACTTGGAAAGAGATAGCGAGAGAGAGCTACAGAAACAGAGAGATAGCGACAGGGGGAGAGATAGAGAGAGAGACAGAGAAACAGAGAGAGAGACATCGATGGAAAGAGACTTAGAAAGCGAGAGATGGAGAGGCAGAGGCAGAGAGAGAGGCAGAGACGGAGAGAGAGACTTGGAAAGAGATAGCGACAGAGAGAGAGAGAGAAACAGCGACGGAGAGAGACACTTAGAAAGCTACAGAGAGAGAGACAGGCAGAGGGACAGACACTATGACAAAAGCAGATACACTTTGCGTTTGGCAGTCTGAGTTTGCTGGCGATGATCTGTTTAACATATACTGTTTGAGATTGCTGTGAATAACGGAAGTTATTATAATATATAGAAGTAATTCTGTAATACTCGGTTTACCTGTATTTAAAATACTTGGAATCCTGGTATTCAAACAGGCATATTAATGTATTTTGTCAGGTAGCCCAAGGTTATCTCCACTAGGTACTTTAAACTTCTTGAGGCTTACTAGGCCTGGGGGAAGGTACAAATAATTTAGGTAGATTTTTAACTAGAATTTTGAATTTTGTCCAGACAGAGGCCGTTAAGCCAACTCTTTTCGATTTCTAACTGCCAAGGGATTTTTAATGTCATCGATTTATGATACATATTTATAGAACCAAACGTTACAGTGGGTGTACATGCCACAACACAGAAAATCTTAAAAAACAGTTAGAATTGGAAATCAATTAATGTTCTAAATTATCAGAATTTTCTTACTTCTATGATACATACATACGTGTTTGTATATAGATACGTTGGGGACTTCGTGCGGTAGTTGTTAGGGGACGCGGCTCACAACGGCGTGGGTGCTAGGTTCGTTCTCCAATCACATCACCCAGTAACCTCGGAGAAGCAAACTCTTAGAAAATGCAGTAGGGAGCCGATTCTTACATAAAATGGATGCCGAAGTCGGATGCACTGGGCCGACAGGCGCAAAATAAAAGTATAGTGCAACGCACACCGCCTTGGGAAATAGAGAAATAAGGCGAACGCAAAAATAGGAGATTCCTTGTAGACAATTTAGTCGGGGATGAAGTGTCAGAGAACACATTGTAGAAGGTGTCTGATTTTTAAGAGGTCCACATACCTTTCTCGCTGCCTTTTCTTCCCTAACATTGCACCCTTTTACAGCTGGGTCGACTGGAGCATGACGATAACAGAGGATCTAATACAGAATGGTCTGAATGTAACATGCGCTCTAACCACTACACCATTCATACGATGGCTGTCAGCCACATTGTCTGTAAATGGTCGCTATACATTAAACTATCTTCGGTCATTGCAATATGTATCGACCAGTGAAGTCTGCAGCCTAAAGCATAAAAGCTTTTAAATAATTATCGTTGTGATTTGGTCATTAAAAGTCTTGATCAATTTTGTCAACAAATGAAACCCCACTTTAAGTATATGTAATTGTCTGCTACCTTCGCCACAAATGAGTATATACACTTATCGTCAAAGCTGGATCAGAATTTTCTGTAAAAATCGATGAGGCCCAAAAATCGCCAAATTGCAACAATTAAAGAACAAAATATACAACGTATTCTGAAGCGCCTGTCTAAGCTTAAACGTTGTAAGGGCTGTAACCCTTATATTGACATGTCCGAATGGGTAATTAATTAAATTGATAGAATCCTCGCTTTACTGAGTTAAACGTTGAGGTCCTCATGCAGACTGTCCGTCTAGAGGTGGTCTGTTCAAAACATCAAATACCCTCTTGTATTGATGGTTTCTGAAGCAAATTGTTGTGTATGAGCGTTCTAATCTCATATAGGCGTGTCGTTGTTTACGACATTCATGTTAGCTGGACTTGATGAACTAAGTTAACAAATGTTTAAGAATTGATAACTAGCAACCCATATTTCTCCATCTTCTTCTTCTTCTTCTTCTTCGTTCGTTCTCAATTTCCCGCTACCATACCCTGAAAGGGCTTAAGTAGTAGAATGTAGTCCAGAGAACGGAATGCGTTGTGTCGTAGTTTACAGCTTGACTGCGATATTTGCACCTTTCGGTCCAACACATCCGACTTCAGCAAGCATTTTTTGAGTACCTGGTTAGCATTCCCTCTTCGATCCCTTCTCCTTAGCCAGTCTGTCCTGCTGCAGCCTGTTATCCAGGATCATCACGTGGAGGTGTAGAAGGGTCTTGGCAGTACTGGTTTGCTGGCCCTGACGCTAGCAGTCAGCTATGGGTCGCTGACCACTGCAGCTCATGCGCTGCTCAGCGTGTTGATCCCATTTCTCCATCTGACTTTAGACCTTTGCATTTGAACTATATTATCATGTCTGTATGCGTGTACTTATAACTTATATGCATGTGTGTGGAAGTAGTTATATATACATTTATGTACGTTTTTTTTATGTGTGTTTAAATTTATATGCTTGTGTGTGTATAAATGGATGTGTATGTGTGTGGATAAATAAACATCTATAAGTGTGTATACATGAATATGTACGGGTGTGTATAAATTAATATGTATGTGTGTGTATAAACAAATAGGTATGCGTTTATAAATGAATATGTATGTATGGATGTGTATACATGTGTAAGCATATTGCCTTGCAAATACCTCAAACAAACGAAAAAAGTACATTACTAATGTTTTGAGAATTTATATCATTTTAAATTGATGTCACCAATCACTTCACAAAATGTAACTTCCACCATCTCATGTTTCATCTCATGGGAAATTTTCACTTGACTTCACTTCACATCATGCACAAATTTTGTTTGAAATTTGTTGTGTCCAAATTTGAAAATTGTTATAATTTATGATGTGCAATAAAGAATTTTCACCACAAAAAAAGGATGTTACCAGAAGAGTTATAAGACACAGTGAAAAGAGAGAGAAGCAATCTTGTCGTTATTATTTTTTTGGACAGACAAACGTAGTGATCATATCACACAAGAGCTTAAAGAACATGTACAGTGTTATTAAATGAAGATGTTGACAAACAACAGAATTCCATATCTTTACAATACAGCACTTCTTCATGACCGAACTCGATAAAGAGTAAACTAGCTACCTTTTTAAGCCTCGCAATCTTAATAAATTTATGAAGGACAAAAAACAGAAATATTTGTAACATGTTACAATTTTATTTGAATTTATATTTAAGTTATTATTTAGAATAACTTAAATAGCAACAATTAAGACAGATAACCAACTATTAAACAAGTGTGCATGATTGCCTTATTTATTCATTATGTTTGAAAATTAATTATTATCACATTTAATTATACTATTTTTGTTTCTTTTGAAAGTATTTTTCTACAGGGCACGAGTCGTCATCCCACAGCGCAAGATTTGTTATGGTTCTTGGTGTTCTTTTTTCCAAGCTTAGTGGTTATATGTTTCTATTCTCTGTTATATTTGTCGGATCCAAAGAATGGTGTACATGGGGGTATAAACCATAAATTATAAAACTGTAGCTACTGAAACCGACGCTACAAGCGTTCAAATAGTCGTACTAGATTCACGTAAAGAAGCTAGCTGTAGTGGGGATGGTGTGCTCCACATGGAACGAAAAGACGAAATTTCGAATGATGTTTAAGTCAGCATATGTGCGCACCCTTTTGACCATACAGAGTGATTGAGCGTGTCTGTCATAATATGTACTACTTTAGAGGTTCAGACTGATCGGTTATGTCCAAGTCAGTCCATGTGTGGAACCTTGATCCTAAATTGATTAATTATGTCAAAGTCAGGTTAGGGACTTCTTAAAACCTACAGAACGATTAATGATGTCTAAGTCAGGCTTAGAACCACTTAAAATATTTAAAGGGATTGAGCTTGTCTAAGTCAAGTTCTGTCGAACTTTAAACATAAAGTGATTAATGATGATTAAGTGATTAATCATCTAGCCAGGATCGGGACTAGTTTAAACCTAGAGTGATTAATGATACCTCAGTCAACAACTGTACTACTTTAAACCAAGGGTCATTAGTGGAGTATAAGTCAGTCTCTGTACTACTTTAAACATAGAGTCATTAATGATGAATAAGTCAATCTCTGTGCTACTTAGAACATAGAATAATTAATGATGTATAAATCAGGCTCTGCGCTACTTTAAACATACAGTGACTGAGGCAGACATAGAGTTAGCGGAATATGTGTGAGAATATTGAGAAGATGTTAAATGTAAACCATAGCAGACTCTGACATAGAGGATATAATTACAGAGATTCAAAATACCATGTCTCAGATCTATCTGCTGCGATCGCTTGTCTTCCTCGTTGCCTTGCCTTTCCTAACTAAATCAGATAAGCAGGAGGCTGAAAATAATAGTAAATGGAGATATATATCTACTACCCCTGTGTTAGGCTGTCTTTGTCACACTTCACTCTTCCAGTATTCAGCCACGTGGATTGCCCTGTCACTAGCACTCAGGAGGTCATGCATGCTACAAGTCTCCGGGAGGTTTGGGAAGATCATCAGATGGTCCTGGTCTTGTGTTACTCTACATTCGCATGTTTCATCATCCCTGTATTCCCATCTTTTCAGGTTTTTCCTGCATCGTGATACACCAGTCGGAAGTCTATTTAGTGACTTCCATGTTGCATAGGGCAAGAGATGTCCAGGCGCAGGTTCCTCCCGTAACTCGATCATGGGGACCTGTGTCAGCTGCTTCCAATTTTCGATGCGTCGTTTTCCTAGACTAGTCTATAGGGGCTGGGTTGACTGTAAGAAACTTCGTCTTGACTTTAGTCTTGCGTGCTGCACTTGATGTCCGAACCTAGTGTCTTGGGTCATTTACCTGTTTTTTCTCTTTCTATCTCTGACGCGAAAGTTCTTCGTATCTCTGATGGCGCAATGCCGATTACGGTGCATATTTTTTCAGTTGGTGTAGGTTTTAGGTATCCAATAACTATACGACATATATAACTAGGTATAAAATATACTCCCGCTGTTCATAATTGTTCTTGTCCTATTTTCATCTCATCATCTTCTTTTTCTTCTTCTTCTTCTTCTTCTTCTTCTTCTTCTTCTTCTTCTCATTTTCCTTTAGATGGATTGCATCAAACTGTTGTCATGTTTCTATTTGAGAGCCAGTATCTTCTGATTTCAACGTTTTCGCTCAATTATATTCGCATGTCCCTCCTATATGCTTTCTCCATAAATTGTGCTTTACGAAAATGTTACATTTATACCACTGAATTGAAACTTGTATACATCCTGTATTTTCTTCCCATATTCTTGTTTATGTTTTGTTAAATTTTGTCTTTTTTGTTTTTGTTCTGTACATGATTTCCGTTTAATTATCGAAACGCAAGTCAGTTTTTTTGTATTTTTCTGTGCAATTGCATTTTCCTATATTTTATAATGGGACATTCACCTTGGATTTTTTTCGACTTCGATCATTTGTTTAGTTTCTATGTAAATTACGTAATTTAAAAAAATACTACTTCTTGATTTTACTCGTTTATATTTTGTGTATATATATGTATATCTATATCATGGCTCGTATACTATTGTTTACTTACACGTTTCCTAGCAATGGAAACCGGAAAACGGCACTTCCTCCCTTCATCATTACGTATGCACAATAATAAGTCTCTTGAGCAACCACATCTTTTATTAACTGATTTGTTAGAAGCCTCATTATTCCATCATGTTTTTGTGTTAAGATCGCTGATAACCAATGATTCGTACGTTATTATCTGTAATATTGCTAATATCAGACTGCCTTTGAAACTAGAATTAATGTGGAAATACAGGAAGGTGTTAATGTACTTCAGCTGATTTAGGATTATTCTTGTATGCCTTCATTGTTTTTATTCATCCCATTGTCGTGAACTCCAAAGAAGGTCTACATTCCTAACTTTGTAATTTTGCATCCAGTGTCACTGTAGTTGTAGCCACTCAAAAATTAACAGTGTTAATATGGATGCATTCTCCCATTACAAATATAATCGTTGCTAAAACATTGTTGCCCCAGTTTAGTAGCGAGGAGAAATTAACCATATAAAGCTTGGCCCAGAATGTAATTTCGTCACAGAAATTGGGCATTCGTAGGCAGCTCTATATATATATAGAAGTGCGGAAGGGCTAGAGCAGCTACTTTCAGCCGTTAATGGACATAGTAAAGATCAAAATCTGTTCATAAACATAAACAAAACAAAGATAATGACCATAAATAAAACACAATGTCAGCATAAATTTACAGTGGGTGGTGAGGAAATAGATCAGGTTACACATTTTGAATATCTGGGCTCCAGAATCGACAAAAATGGTGACTGCTCGAAAGAAATCAGAAGAAGACTAGCTATGGTAATGCAGAGACTGAACAGCCTGCAGAAATTATGGCAGGGCACCAACAAAACGATAAAAGTAAAAGTCTTGAGAGCCTGTGTTTTTCCTGTGGCAACTTATGGCTGTGAAGCATGGACGATTACCAAAACTTCTAGACAAAGAATCGAATCCTTCGAGTCAAAATGTTACAGAAAGATCCTCAGAATACCCTGGACAGAGAAAAGAACAAATGAAGACATTCAGCAAGAGTTGAACATAGAGGAGAACTGGTTTATCAATTCCATTTTGTCTAGAAAATGCAAATACTTTGGTCACATCAAGAGACACAACGGTCTTGAGAGGACGGTGATGGAAGGTATGGTGCCAGGCAAAAGAGGAAGGAGTAGACCAAGAAAACGATGGCACCAAGATATCCAGGAATGCCTGAGTATGACATTGGCGGAAGCTGGAGTTTTGGCAAGGGAACGAGTTTCTTTCAGACAGACTATGATGGGAGCGACGTTCTACAAAGGACATGCTACATGAGATATATATATATATATATATATATATATATATATATATATATATATATATATATATATATGAAGCGTGTCCACAGGAAACCAGACCTAAATGCAACATATGAACATACGTACGATGCGCAAAATGACGTCACTTCTGATATAAACAGTACATACCAACCGTTAAGTTTACCAAATTGCATTTTCTTGGACTCATAGTTTCCCCAGCAGACCGTTTAAAACATGGCGGGTGTGATACAGAATCAGTCCATTGTTGATCAGTGAGCGGTGATTCGGTTTCTAACAGCTGCAGGATGCCGACCAGTTGACATTCATCGCAGAATGCAGGCAGTGTATGATGGCAATAGTGTGTCGAAGACAACAGTGAAGAACTGGACAAACATGTTTAAAGAAAGACGTGAGTAAACGGAACAATATGCGCCTGACCTGGTCTCGGAAGATCTTTCGTTAATTCTAGTCCTTCTTGAAATATCTTCTATACTAATCGAGTCGAGCTCCTCCACCATTGTTCCTAGATTTGCCACAAGTGCCTTGTGTTGAACGATGTTGTCTTGGTGAATCTGCTGAAGGTACATGTCAAAAAAGGCCCGTCCCTTCTGTTTGTCAGTAGTCAGCACCAGTCTCAACTCATCTCTCATGCACTCACTGGATCTTGTATCCATCTGCTGGTTCATTCCCCTATGTAATTTTCAGAATGTATGTAGGACTCTATCCGCAGCCACCTCTCCCACTGTTGCTGTTTTGCTGCTCTGGCCATTTGCTTGAAATCTTCAGTGACCCATCTCATTCTGGTCTCTACCTCAATTCTTCTCTCCAAGGTGACGTCTGCTAGTCTTCTCTTCTGCTGTCATTCTTTGGTTGCATTCTTCTTGCTTCGTCACGCGGTCTCAATCTCCTCGGACCACCAAGGGTGTTGACACGTGTTGGTTCGGGCCTATCCTGCTTTTCTATTCCAATTTCTCAAACTACGCGGGCATCGAATCTTTGGTGCTCATACATTTAAAAGCCAGTTGCATCATGATCTGTCTGCTAGGCTGCCACTTCGTAATGGAAACAGAACATGGCAAATGGTCACTTCCATGATATGTCAGAGCTGACCACCTGGTGTATGTCTCTCCGTGGCATGAAACTAGTGTGAGGTCAATGTTGGTCTGAGTCTGCTATTCGAGTGGCAAGTCTGGTTTTTACCTCACAGTTGAGGATATTCAGATCGGATTTAAGGAGGACCTGGCCAAGCGCCTGCCCCTGTGCGTTATTGTTTGGGTTTCCCCAAGTGACATTACGTGCATTATGTCTCCTGGCAGGTCCTCCAATTCGATGATGAATCACCAGTCATCCGACCCGGTGTGGGAACAGTTCCCCACATAGATATTAATTATATTCCACCGCCTGCCCTGAACTGTGATCTGTGCTCCTTGTAGCTCTATGTTTCCCTTGTCCCACTCGCTAAAGTCTAGCAATGAGTGTGGCACACCCTGTCTGACGAGGATAGCATCACCTTGATGTCTTAGGCTCACTGCATTAACGTAACTCAAAGCCAATGTACGCCAGTTGTACGGCTTGTGGCTCCTGCAGAAGTAGAATGTTGAAAGCATACAGGAGGCTTTCCAGCACGCGCCCTGCTGTCGAACACTGATACAGTTCCAGTAACCGATATTGATGTTCTGCAGTCTAATTATGTCAGTTTTTCTCCTTAACGTTCTCTTTCTCGCTCTCCCCTTATTGTATCATTCACGATGTCCACGCTTCCTGGAGTTGTGACAATTGCCGCTTGTCTGGCGTCGACTGCAGGACACGTTCTCCGTAGTCCCAGAGATGTTTCCTTGTGTTCTGAGGGGCGATGGCGCTGTTATCTGTGCCCTGTGTTCTCTGTGCCCCAAAGGTTGACTTGATGCGTATTATATTCCGTCTTAAAATTCATGAACAAGATTCGAAGCAATTTTCTACAAAACTGCATGTCAGATCCAAATGATTTTTTCCAAGACGCTAAACCATTGATATTATTTAGTTCATATATGTTTAGAATTTTGCACATCGGCGAATTCCTTTAATCTTTTAGGACCATTGCAAAGAAATGGCATTACATTTTTAGATATTACAGTACACAGCTTAATTTCTCATCGTATTTTGTTCATTTGCGTATCTCCTTAATGTCTTGATAAATTGATTGATTGTTTATGTTGCCCTTTATGTACAATCGTAAAGTAGAACTGGCATCAATGTTCTTCTTCTTCTTCTGCGTACACAGTCAGACAGTAACCATTATTTTCTCGAAAAAAGCGGCGGTCATCCTGAGACTCTCGCCACTACCATAGAGCTTGTCTTGCAGTTCCACTGGCAATGGCCACATCTGCTCTCTCTGATCCTCGTATGTCGGGCAGTTCTGCAGCAGATGTTCAGTGGTCATTTTACCAGTACCGCACGGGCATTCGTCGGTACACCCTATCTTCAATTTGTTGAAGAGGTGGTACCTCAGTCTGTTGTGGCCAGTGCGAAGTCTGAAGACAACGACCTGCTCTCTTCGGTTCAACTGGTAATAGGCATCGTTTTTGGTGTAACCAGTATGTTCGGTTTCCCATTTGGACATGTACCTGGCTTTGATAAGCCGTTTTGACTCTTCGTACGTCATACTGGTATCTATTTGTGGTAGCCTTGCACCTTCTTTTGCCAGTCTGTCTGCCTCCTCGTTGCCTTGGATGTTGCAGTGTGACGGAACCCACTGTACCACTACCCTTTTTGGTGCGGACTGTTGGCACAGTTTGCAGAGTGCTGCTCTTAAGTCATTAAGCTCAGTGTTTTTCTGGCTTTTTAGCGCTGTGACTACTTCGAGAGCATCTGTCAGCAGGACTATATGGCTCTCATTTTCACTGTGTGTTACCATTTCTTCCACTGCCGCCCTCAGTGCCTCTGCCTCTGCTCTGAAATTGCTCGTGTACTTACCAGTAGCGAATGACAGTGTTATTTTTCTGCCATTTGGTAGGTTCAGGAATGCTCCTGCCCCTCCGTTCTGTGTAGTGTTTGTTACAGAGCCGTCGGTGTATGCATGGGTCCAGTCCATGCTTGGGTAGCTTTTCGTTATGAAGCTTAGGGTAGTATCTCTCCTTTCTTTTTCGGTCTGGCAGTTTTTGTTTGCAATACCTGGTATATTTTCTACCACCTCTGGAAATATATCCTGCCTCCAAGTAGGTTTTCGTACAGTAGTGATGGGTTTTGGTGTTGTTAGTGCGTTTATGGGATCTTCGTGCATCTTTGCTTTGGCTATTTCTGCAAAGTTTCTCCGCTTTAGTTTCCCAGTTCCCAAATTGTTTAGCCTCTGGTACATTGGATGGTCCGTCAGTCTTCGGAGTTTCTCTGACTGCAGCTGGGCTCTGCAGTCTCTTCTGTCGGTCATGGATTGCAGTTTTGTAATCTTTTCAAGTTCTATAATTGGCGTTGACTTCATGCCACTAGTTATGATTCTCATAGCTTGGTTTTGAAGTTTGTTAACTTTATCGAAGTTCGCCTTCGCTGCTGTTGTCCAAGCCGCGATGCCATACTCGAGAACTGGTCTCACTCTTCCAGTGTACAGTTTCTTTAGTATGCCTTCGTCTGCTCCCCAGCTTGTGCCAGCAAGTTTCCTCATGATCGCCATTCTTTCTCTGGCTTTCATTCGGTTTCTCTCAATCTGACTTTTCCATGTCATGCGCCGATCAAATGTGACTCCCAGATAGGTTGGGTTGTCGTTTGGCTGCAGGATTTTGCCATTTAGGCTTAGTTTGGTACTTTGGGGTTTTAATGAGAGCGAGAATATTGTGCACGTGGTTTTCTCCTCGTTTATTTTGACCAGCCATGAGTTCGCCCACTCTTCCAGCGATGTTAGGGCCGTTTGCATCCGATTTCTTGCTATGGTGAGATTCTTTTCAGAGGTCCACATAGCCAGATCGTCTGCAAACATTGAGCTATGGACTCTTCTTGGTATATTCTCTGTAATATCGTTTATATATACCAGGAAGAGTGTGGGTGACAGTACTCCCCCTTGGGGTACTCCCTGCTCGAGTGTCACCTTTTTGCTCATCTGCCCTTGTACTTGGACTCTGGCCGTTCTTTGTTTGAGGTAGTGGTTGATCCACTTGTACATCTTCCCACAAACATCACTTCTTCTTAGCTTGACTCTAAGTCCATCCTTCCAGACTTTGTCAAATGCCTTTTCCAGATCCACCCAAACAGCTACTGTGTGTTTCTGGCATCAATGTTCAACAGTTAGTATAGCCCTTCGGTCACAAATAGACTCCAAGGCTGTTTCAACTGCGCAGCTAATTTTATGTTGTTTAAATGAATTGAATATTGAAATGTATTTATTGTCATTGTATGTACACTTAATGGTTTTGATAACCTTACGCTAATTCATCCAAGTCTGCTAATCAGTATGCCAACATAAGACGATATTAATCATTCCGAATCTGTCGATTCAAAGAGGTTGATAAATTGTTACTGGCTGGACAAATTGTAATCCATCTCGTTGCCAGTACTGTTCTTCTTTCCGGAGCACATGTTCAACATACTTCTTCCAGAACTGAATGTCTATTTTTGAAAGGTACTCACGTAGCAGCACTTCAACAACACACATTTTAAATGTCCTGTTCTTTTCGGCAACTTGTCCGTTTACTTTAACCTAACAAGCTGTAAATGGTTTAGATGCGCTTGATATGCAGGTAGTCGCAGAGAAGTGTGACCGTACTCTTCAATGATTTTTTCAATATAATACACATCTGTCTTATTTGTCTTCATCACAAGCTGCGACAACTCAGGCTTCAAATACGTGTCTTTGAAATTCACTTTTTCCTTAGCTAGCCATGTCCTAATTTGAGTTTTTGTATTTGATGCAACTGGTACTTTGTATTCCTCTGATACTGGATCGTGATATGATGCATAATCAATTCCTTGGCGTGACGGTCTACCCATACATGAACGCAAATCATTCGTCATACAGTGCCTGAAAATGTGTTCTTCTTCTTCTTCTTCTTCTTCTTCTTCTTCTTCTTCTTCTTCTTCTTCTTCTTCGTACGCTGTCAAACGTCAACCTGTATTATTTTTTCGAAAAAAGCAGCGGTAATCCTGAGACTGTCGACACTGCCATAGAGCCTGTCTAGTGTTGCCACTGGTGATGGCCACATGTGCGTTCTCTGGTCCTCGTATGTCGGGCAGTTTTGCAGCAGATGTTCATTTTCCCGGTACCACAAGTGCATTCGTCAGTGCCACATATCTTCTGTTAATTGAATAGGTGGTACCTCAGTCTGTTGTGGCCTGTGCGGAGTCTGAAGACCACGACCTGCTCTCTTCTGTTCAACTGGTAATAGGCATCTTTTTTTTTGTAGCCAGTGTGTTCTTTTTCCCATTTGACCATATATCTGGTCATAATAAGCCTTATAGACTCTTCGTAGGTCACACTAGAATCTGGTTGTGGTAGTCTTGCACCTTCTTTTGCCAGTCTGTCTGCCTCCTCGTTGCCTTGGATGGTACAGTGGGATGGAACCCGCTGTACCATTACTCTTTTTAGTGCAGACTGCTGGCATAGTTGACAGAGTACTGCTCTTAAATCATTAAGTTCAGTATTTTTCTGGCTTTTTAGTGATGTGACTACGGCCAGGGCATCTGCAAACAGGACTATCTAACTGTCATTGCTTTCGCCTGTCAGCATTGCTTCTACTGCAGCCCTCAGTGCCTCTGCCTCCGCTCTGAAATTGCTTGAGAATTTTCCAGTTGCCACTGACAGTGTTATTTTTCTACCATTTGGTAGGCTCAGGAATACTCCTGCCCCTCCGTTCTGTGTTGTGTTTGTTACAGATCCGTCGGTGTATGCATGGGTCCAGTCCATGCTTGGGTAGATTTTCGTTATGTACCCCAGGGTTATGTCTCTTCTTTCTTTTTCAGTCCGGCTGTTCTTGTTTCCAATACCTGGTATGTTTTCTACCCCCTCCGGAATGATATGCTGATTCCAAGTAGGTTTGCGTACAGTAGGGATGGGCTTTGGTGCTGTTAATGTGTTCATAGGGTCTTCGCTCATCTTTGCTTTGGCTATTTCTGCAAAGTTTCTCCGCTTTAGTTTCCCATTTACAAATCTATTTAGTCTCTCATGCATTGGTTGGTCTGTCAGTCTTCTGCTTTTCTCTGCTTGCTGCTGGGCTCTGTAGTCTCTTCTGTCGGTCATGGATTGCAGATTTGTAATCTTTTCAAGTTCTACAATTTTCGTTGACTTCATGCCTCCTGTTATAATTCTCATGGCTTGGTTTTGAAGTTTGCTAATTTTATCAAAGTTCACCTTTGCTGCTGTTGTCCATGCCGCAATGCCATACTCGAGAATTGGTCTCACTCTTCCAGTGTTCAGTTTCTTTAGTACTTTCGTTTGCTTCCCAGCTTGTGCCAGCAAGTTTCCTCATGATTACAATTCTTTGTCTGGCTCTCATTTGGTTTCTCTCGATCTGACTTTTCGATGTCATGCGCCGATCAAATGTGACTCCCAGGTAGGATGGGTTGTCGTTTGGCCGCAGATATTTGCCGTTAAGACTTGTTTTTGTGTTCTGGGATGTATTTGAAAGCGAGAATATCGTACATGTTGTTTTTTCCTCATTTATTTTGACCAGCCATGAGTTCGCCCACCCCTCCAACGATGTTATAATCTGCTGCATCCGATTGCTTGCTATGGTGAGTTGAGATTTTTTTCAGAGGTCCACATAGCCAGATCGTCTGCAAACATGGAGCTGTGGACTCTTCTTTGTATATTCTCTGTGATTTTGTTTATATACACCAGGAAAAGTGTGGGTGACAGTATTCCCCCTTGGGGTACTCCCTGCTCAAGTGTCACGTTTTTTGCTCATCTGCATTTGTACTTGAACTCTGGCTGTTCTGTTTTCGAGATAGTGGCTGATCCATCTGAACATTTTCCCACAAACGTCACTTTTTTGTAGCTTGACTTTAAGTCCCTCTCTCCACACCTTGTCAAATGCCTTCTCTAAATCCACCCAAACCGCTATTGTGTGTTTTTTTCCCTTGTAAGCATCCTCTATTTCCTGGGCTATGAGAGTGATCTGGTCCTCATTGGATCTGTGCTGTCTAAAGCCTGCTTGCTGTGGAATTAGTATGTGTTTTTCTTCCAGATGCCACATCAGTCTGGTGTTTATCAAACGCTCCATCAGTTTCCCTACACAACTCAGTAGACTAATAGGCCTGTATTCTTTTGGATCTGTTCTATCTTTTTCTTTCTTTGGTACTGGTATAAGTACAGCGTCTTTCCATGCCTGCGGTACAATTGCCCTTTTCCAGCTTTGGTTCAGGACTGATAGTTACTTCCTATTTGCTGTTTGGCCAAACCCCATTAGCATTTCATTTGTTACCCCATCTTTTCCGTGTGATTTCTTTTCCTTTAAAGTTCTCATGGCCTCTTCCATTTCATTCATTGTTAGTTTTGCCATCATGTGCTCCTCTGGTGCCATATTGAAGTTGTCGTGGCTCTTTTGTTCTTCACTAATGTCTGAATGTCTGTCTGTAGGGACATCAATGTGGTTTGCTCTGGCATAATGTTCTATAAAGGCGTTTGCTGCTTTTTTTTTCCAGTAAGCATGTTGTCGCCCTGCTTGATAGTAATTTGTTTATTTGATGGTGTTTCGTAATTCATGGCTCTGACTAACTTCCATAGTTTGTTCCCTTCTTTATCTAAATTGAGGCTTTCTGTTTTGTTTTTCCAGCTGTCTCTTGTTATTTGGTTTAGTGTTCTTTTGTATTTCGCCGTGATGGCCTTGAGGGCGATATTTGCCTTCATAGATTGTTCTCTGCCATGTTCCTAGCATTTGAGACTTCGTCTTCCGCTTCTGCAATTCATCATTCCAATATGGCTTGTAGTTTTTCCTTGCCCCTCTTGGGATGGTTTCGGTGGCTGCTTGCATTACTGCTTTGCTTAGGCTTTCCACCATGAGTTTCATATTGTTATTCCTTGTGTTGATGGTTTCACACAGCCCATCTGTCAGCATTGCAAATCTGTTCCAGTCGGCTCGTTTATAGTTTCAACGAGGGAGCGGTTTTATTTCCTGTGGGCCTACTTCCATATCAATTTCAAGTCTAATTGGCCTGTGGTCGCTACTTGCCAATTGGTTGAGCACCTGGCGGTTAATTTTGTGGTGAATATCCACCGTGGAAAAGGCCAAGTCTGGAGTAGAGGTGGTATGCCATGTTCTAGAATAGAAGCTAGGGCTGTCCTCCGGCCTATTGATAAGATAGAGATTTGTGTCTATCTCCCAGTCTTCCACTTCATCCCCTCTTTTGTCTGTTTCCGAATATCCCTATCTCTCCTAGTGACTGTTGAAGTCTCCAGCTACTAGGCAGCTGGAGTCCTTAATTTCCATACTCGAGAGCGACAGGTCTTTGTTTGGGGGGGGGGGGGGGGTGTCATACAGGTTGAAGATGCGGATCTTCGTTTCTTGTGTCATTATGTTGACTCCTACAATTTCTGCTTGTCCAGTGTGATTGACAGCTACCGCGCTACTCGGTATGCAGTTACGTGTCAGTATCAGAACCTCTCCATTGTGACCTTCTCTATCAAGACGGAAGGTCTGGTATCCTCTGATTGAGAATTTGTGGTTGTTGTTGAGGTGCGTTTCTTGGATACATGCTCCGTCAATCTTACCTTCATGCAGGTGATGTGTTAGGGAAAGCTTTTTGTTAATGACTCCCTCCGCATTCCACTGTAGTATTCTGAGGGTCTTCGGTTTTGGTCAATGGTTTTTGCCCCATCACCTTGTGCCTTGACTTCACAGCACATGGGAGGGTGACCAACAGTAGCATTGGGTGGGCCCCTTTGAGGCGTGGGGCCCGGCAGTCTCGCTGACTGGCGGGACTCCACAGGATGAGCACCACACTTTTTTCTGTTAGGTTGTACCGTCATCATACAGCGATATAACATTGCACTGCTTCGTTAAGCCTGTGGTCCAGTACATCCGATTTCAACAGGCATATCTGCAAGGCAGCAGTTGTTTGAGGTCAGAGTTGTCTCACTTAGGGAAGTTGTCTTGCAGGACTATCGAGTCTTCACCACTCGTGTCTATAGGGTGTGGTGATGATATGATATGATATGAGGGACTATGTACCAGTTTGTACTTTCCAGAAGGAGAGGCAGTTCAGTGTGTCTTTGTCCCAGGATCGTCACGTCCTGACAGAAACGTAGCATATGTATGTGAGTGGGGTATCTCCTTGCTCCCTTTATTTTCTCGGCTCCCCTGCAGTGATGGTACGTCTAGCATTCCCCGCCACCTGGGAGGTGGTCACAATAGGGCAGAGGTGCAATGTCCGCTGGCCTGCATGTCTTCTGCGTCCATTGGGATGACTGATAGCAGACAGAGGTAAAGAGCGAGGCAGGGGTGCATTTAACCAGAGGACAAGCCTGGTCATGGTACGGAGATGTTGTTCGCCTGGTGTGCGGACATATCTCATGATCAAGGGCTGAGTCTCAACAGTTCGCAGTGAGGTGGCTGCTCTACTGCTTACGATACCCCGACCGAGAACTAAGTCTTCTACTAGTGGTTTCACACCTCAACGCCGTATGGGGTGAATTTCGAGCAGCTCCGCGACCGCTTTGATCGACGGGACGGCAGAGACCTCTTTCTGTGGCTTGGCCGGGTCGGGCTGAGACGCGAGCGCCAGGTCTCAACCATATCATTGCCTCCCGTCGCAGTGGTGCAGAGATTCAGGGCGGGATTCCGGCTTAGAGGTGTTCGGCCGTAATCCCTCAAATGGTAGCCTTGGACCATTGGCTTATCAGCTAAGCACGTGGACCAAGTGTCTGAGCCTGCGACTCTCTCGAATTGAGCAGGCAACGTCCTGTCATTAGTAGGGTAAAACTGACCTGTCTTCCGAGGGTCTAATACCAGCACCCGTTCCCTATTAGACCCAACGAATCAAGAGAGAGCTATTTGTCAGTCAATGACCAAGTGTCTGAAACCTGCGATTCCTCTCGGATTGAGCAGGATTACCATAGCAACGCCCTGTCATTAGTAGGGTAAAACCCTCTTCCGAGGGTCTAACTCCAGCACACCTTCCGTATTAGACCCAACGAAAGTGCTCTCGGCCTGATAATCATTACAGTGTTGGCGTGTTGAGTCACATGCTCCACTCCTGGTGGTGCCCTTCCGTCAATTTCTTTAAGTTTCAGCTTTGCAACCATACTTCCCCCGGAAACCAAACACTTTGGTTTCCCGGAAGCTGCCCGCAGAGTCATCGAAGCAACTCCTGCGGATCGCTAGTCGGCATCGTTTATGGCCAGAACTACGACGGTATCTGATCGTCTTCGCGCCTCTGACTTTCGTTCTTGATTAATGAAAACATTCTTGACAAATGCTTTCGCAGTAGCTTGTCTTGCGGCGATCCAAGAATTTCACCTCTAACGCCGCAATACGAATGCCCCCGTTTGTCTCTGTTAATCATTACCTCCAGTTCCGAAAACCAACAAAATAGAACCGAGGTCCTATTCCATTATTCCATGCACCATTATTCAGGCAGCCGAGGCCTGTTTGGACACTCTAATTTTTTCAAACGCGCCGGCCACCCGGGACGCTCAGCGAAGAGCACCCGTGGGAGAGAGCCGGCAGGCGGTAGGGCAGGACACAACGGGCAGTGAACCGGCGCGAGCCGGACCACCCGCCTGCGCCTGAGATCCATCTACGAGCTTTTTAACTGCAAAAACTTTAATATACGCTATTGTAGCTGGAATTACCGCGGCTGCTGGCACCAGACTTGCCATCCAATAGATCCTCGTTAAAGGTTTTAAAGTCTACTCATTCCAGTTACGGGGTCTCGGAAGCGTCCCGAATTGTTATTTTTCGTCACTACCTCCCCGTGCCGGGAGTGGGTAAGTTGCGCGTCTGCTGCCTTCTTTTGGATGTGGTAGCCGTTTTTCATGCTCCCTCTCCGGAATCGAACCCTGATTCCCCGTTACCCGTTACAAACATGGTAAGCATGTCACGTACCGTCGACATTTGATAGGGCAGAAATTTCAAAGATACGTCGCCGCCACATGAGGCCATGCGATCAACACAAAGTTATCCAGAGTCACCAGTGGGGACGCCGCAACCCCGCGAAGGGAAACCACGATTGGTTTTGAACTAATAAAAGCGCTCTTTCCGCGAGGGTCGGAGCTTGGTAAGCATGTATTAGTTTTAGAATTGCCACAGTTATCCAAGAAGGATCGTATCATCTAAGGAACCTCGACTGATTTATTGAGCCATTCGCGGTTTCACCGTGAGACAGTGTGAACTTAGATATACATGGCTTAATCTTTGAGATAAGCATATGACTACTGGCAGGATCAACCAGATATCTGTCGGAGTCCGACGAACCGCACACACCGGTCGGCGAAGGATGGATGTGTAAAAAGCCTCACGAAGACGGCCCCAGGGACCGACTGACGGACGGACGGTTTGTTCCACCCGTCCCTCACTCCGTCGACCTAGGGACCACCTGGACGGGAACCCCGTACACACACCAACCGACTGACCGGGCTCACTCGGAGAGGGATGGCAGCGCTCTGTGCAGAACGGATCCCAACGGCCGCGCCGATGATTTTCACTCGGACTGGAGACGATTTTTGCCTGCCGGCCTGCCCTTCTCCGACCGGTTGGTCAGGCGAGGACAGGGCCTTTAGGCACGATTCCTGCTTCCATTTGCCGGTCCAAAGCTCATTGCAAGATAAAGGACCACAAGCGAGACGAACTGTCGAGATTGGCTATACGCGCTAACCTTCGACGAACCATACGGACTGACAAAGCTTCTCGATACGGACTACAGTAACGCACTCTTACCAGCGGTACGACTCCACCAAATTGGTCCTTCTAGAGTGCCGGGGAGAGGCGGGCAAGTTGTGTAGGCAAGCTGCGCTCTCACTCCGCCTGGAGGGACTCAGATCGCTGTACGAAAACTGGATGCAAGCCAATCGAGCCACCGAGAGACTAGCCCCAGATGAAAATATGTTCATTATTTCAATGTGGTAGCCTCCACCGTCGGTACTTATTGATTGGAAAATAAGTTCAGCGTCATGTACTGCTTCCGGAATAAGTTAGAATAATGCGCTGTCCTTTGCTGCTTGGATTTTATCTTTTCTGTTCACCGTCATCTGGTTACCGTTCGTTACCATAGGTGTGGTCAGCATTGACTCAGGATTCGTCCAAGGATACAATAGCATAGCCTTGCCTACGCCGTTCACGTATCAGTCTCAGGAATTTGCTTCTGGCAGTAATCAAATGTGATGTTTCACATATAATATTCCTGTTGCCTGAAGTTTTCCTGAATGTAAAGCCGGCGGTTCTTACAATTTTTCAAAAAGTACTTTTGGAAATTTCAATACTGCAGTCGGATTGAATGTTAATTTTAATTTCCGGAGAGTAACAAGTTGAATCTCCTTTAACAATTTCAAAATCTCCCGTTTAATGACATCTCTGTCGAAAAAAAAAGTAAGATGGCCGCGCCTTATTGGCTGTGCTTTCGACTCCATCCGGTGTTTGTTTCGAGTTTTCCTATGTTTGGTGGTTCCTATTCCGATTATATATCACAACTCCTTGCCCATGTGGTATTAATGACTTTATTCTGTGGGTGTGTTGTGCTTTCGATCGGTTATCCTGTTTGTTATTCTGCCTTTCGTGCCTGGTTCAAACCCTGGGAAAGCAATCCATGACGAGGTTTAACGTTCCGATTAACTGCACACCAGAATTCAGTCCAGTTTATCACTACTCAAAAACATTTCTGCTTGACTGAAGCCGACTTCCTCCTGCCTGCCCTTGCTTCCACCGGGAGGTTACACGATACATCTATCAACCTTGTATTCTCAGCACAACAAGGGTCACGCTGACCAACAGGTAGACACAGTCAGAAGCCTCAGCGGCGGGACAGGTGGAAACAGGGAGTTTGACACAAATATTGGTCTAACACACTCCTCGCGGCCTTCATTTCAAGGCTGCGAAGTACACGGCTCCACCTGGGGAGTCTGTAGGGCTTTCAGTCGACACGCTACGCATGGACATAGTCTCAGCAGTTGGTTATGGTAGTGGTCAATCGACGCAATGGGCCTTTGACGTCTACGCGAACATTATTATTATTATTATTATTATTATGTAAAACTGTTATAGTTAAATGGCAACCTTCTACATTGTCACAAATGTACACTTCAAACTTATTTTGAAATCGATATCAGTGTAAATTTTGAAAAAGCAATTATATGTCACAATAACAACCCGAAACTATAATGTCCTGATACACCTTTATCTGAGGGACAATTTCCCCAGAATGACCTTTGTTGTTTCCGCACTCGACAAAGTGTCTATTTGGCGCATGAGAAGATCAAGAACTTGTTTTTACTCGTCGAATTTGAATTTCAAAACATCAATTTTTTAAACAGCACGACTGTGTACCTTAAACATTTTAAAATTATGTCCAATTCAGTGAGGTTGCTTTTAATATAGCCTAATAAATAATTTTTTTTTCAAAATTCATCAAATTTCTTAGAGAAAAAATATTTACTTAACGTCATGGATATTCTAAGGCTGCGTGCGAAAAATCATTTCGATATGACATGCAGTTTTGTAGAAAATTGCTTCTGACCTTGTTTATGAATTAAAAGACGTGCTAAATAATTCAATGTATTTCACAACATTTTGACGTACATTCGCCGGATCGTTCAAGTTTAGCGCCAATATTCCCGTACGTTCAATGTTGGTATATTTTCAAAGTACTCTTCTGACGTACTTTAAGAATTGAACGCTGTACGGTTTTGCGCGTTTGGGGTGTTAAAAACAAATGATTTATCGTCGTCATTATAGAAAATTCCACACAGTAGAGCTGTAACTTTTAACCACGTAATTCTGGCTGGTCGACTGAAACCGCCATCTTGGCCTGTTTGTGCTGTCGAGTTCACGGTCCGATCATATTTAATTTTACCACTTTTGATCACGGACTTAGTTAGGGCTTTCAGCTTCGACAACACCTCGGCACTTCGAAACACCATGGCAACGTTATCGACGGTCCCAACGACGAAATACTCAAAGAAAAACTAAACCACAAACACAGCACATAACGTCCAGCTTGTCAGTCTCCCATCTTTGATACTCTCCACGCCTCGTGTATATATATATATATATATATATATATATATATATATATATATATATATATATATATATATATATATATATATATATATATATATTATTCCAATAGAGGTCTAACTTTTTCTATTGTATTTCAAGAGAGGACTGATTTACCCCTATTGTATTCCGAGAGAAGATAGAGTTACTCCTATTATATTGCGAGAGAGGATAGAGCTACTCCTATTGCATTCTAAGAGAGGATAGCCAAGAGATGAAAGAATTACTATTACTATTTTCCCTTCAGGCGTCGAAGATAAAGCAGGGATGAGCTGTCAGCAGCCAGCAACTCTAAAGATGGCTGCTCACATCAGGGTCAGTAACCCATAACTGACCGAGATCATATTCCGCCTCCAAGTGATGGCCCCGGAAACGGGCTGCAACCATGCAGCCTGTCTAAGAGATTAAGTATCGAAAAGGGAACGCAAACCCGATCCCAAGAATGCCCCAAAAGGGGCAGATGTTGCAGCCTCGAAGTAAACTACTTCCTTACCTCCCGAATTCAGGACGAACACCGAAGAAGATGAGGTATTCAAAGCGATACCAAATTAGCCCTTATTTAATTCCAAGTCAATAATTATGACCTTGTCGCTTTCTTTCATCGATTGCTTATTTAGTAGATTAGTTTCTAACAATAGTTACTTTTTCAAAAAATTATTTTGTAAGCAGGAGGGAGTGGATTTTAAATTATGACATAAATTGCACACACACTGCGTTTTCAAATATTTAGTGAATGCTCTGTTCAGAAATTTGCACTGTGTTTGCCTTTCATTTAAACTGACTGTGCTAGCTATTGAATTGTTATTTATTTATACGGATATCTGGTTTCTTATCATCTTCATTAGTATCCCAGAAGGTAGACATGTAAACACATAAGATAAATGTCAGTGTCTATATTACAATTAAACAGGCCTTGTCATAAAAATTGTTTTGTTTTTTTAAGTAAAGATCTCGTTTGCACGCCGCGTGGCTTATTGGAAATGTTGTATTCAGTCCATATTTCCTTGACTTACAGAACACTAAAGGTAATGTGATCATGATCACTTCAGCCTCATTTACTTCTCAGATTTGTTCTGGTACCCAATTGTTGAGGCTGAGTCGACTCCGGTATCGTTAGTGATACCAAAAAAATACAGCACCAATTGGGGATTGAACCTGTATTGCTTTACCGAGTGGCCAGTGCACTAAGCACTCCGCTACTGTAGCTCGCATAAGAACGCATAAATTTGAAAAGAAACGGAAAATTGCTCATCTTGGGCCACCCCATATGTGTTCAGTCCCTTACTGGCTGAAAATTCCAACGACAGAGCACCAGATTCGTAGATCTCGAGACGACTCTGAAATTTAAATGAGCAAGTAAAAATATTTTCATTATCTTTAATATTAGGATATATTTGTTGATCATCCGGAACGGCATACAGTGTTATATGTGTGATTTCCTTTGTTCTAGTGACTACTATCATTCATTCTGAAGAATCGTGTTTTTATTTTTGTTTTCCGTTTTTGTTTTTGTATGTTATCCGTTCGCTATCTTCATTTCTCCATATTACCTTGGAACATTGTTTATCATGCCCCCCGTGCTGTTATTGTTACCTAGTTACCTATATTGACAAAAATATCTTCTTTTTTTTTGTTAGTGACAAATAATATTTTTTTTTACCTCATGAAAACAGTTTCACTATCAAAGGTTTATGTGTAACGAATGGAGTAGAACATTTGTTTGAAGTAATTACATTCTTTCATTTCAAGGAAGTAATAAGGCCTGGTCAATTAAGGTGACATTTGCCATATCTCAGGATTCTTCTAACGAAACTAATAAAGTTGTATATATGCATCATGACTTGAAAATACAAGCACCTTCGATTCCACCATGAAGACCATCCCAGCGTCTCGGCCTGCAGTGTAACGAGTGAACAATAGGCTAATATGGGATTTGGGACTTTGGAGGGAAAAGAGGGTATAGTGGTTATAGAAAATCGGATGGTCGATTATTGAATATTTTTATTTTAATATAGTGAAAATATTCAACTTCAGTACTATAATATTTTAATGTATAAAGTGTTTCTCATGGATAAACAATAACAATAAGATTAGTTTTTGCTTTAGTAAAAACTTTAAAAAAGTACTACAGCCCTATTATTAGGCGGGGAAAATATTGAAAGTCTGTATATAGGTTTGTATCATTATGATAATTACGCAGAAGAAAGATAACAAATACCAGAAAATCCAATATTATATTCCACAAATTAAGTAACACCGCTCGAGTTTTTACTTATTTCTCACCATTAGTTGCCTTGAGCACGTCTGAAAGCCATTGATTGGTATTGTGCGCTGACCATGAAACTCTGCACTCGTGTGGTTTCCGAACTGAAAAAAATGTTGCCATTGTATCCTTCCAAACATACGGGAAAACGCTACTGAAGAGGGTTGTTTCTTGATTCTTGATTGTAGGAACCAACATCATCACACAGGGGACATTCTCATAAGTGATGCGCTCTCCGTCCAAGCAGCCAACCAAGCCTATATATATATAGTCCCAGTCAGGAGCTGATTTCGTGTTCTTCGGATCTTTACAGGCGGAACAAACATTCTCTCTTCTCTCTTAGTCGCTCTTAAATCTATCATCCTCTGCACGTATGCATTTTCGGGACCCTCTGTCTCTTCATCATTCTGTAAGCTGTCCATGACTGCCCTTTTCAACTCAACCCTGTCTCTTCATCATTCTGTAGACTGTCCATGACTGTCCTTATCAACTCAACCCTGTCTCTTCATCATTATGTAGACTGTCCATGACTGCCCTTATAAACTCAACCCTGTCTCTTCATCATTCTGTAGACTGTCCATGACTGCCCTTATCAACTCAACCCTGTCTCTTCATCAATCTGTAGACTGTCCATGACTGCCCTTATCAACTCAACCCTGTCTCTTCATCATTCTGTAGAATGTCCATGACTGCCCTTATTAACTCAACCCTGTCTCTCGTCATCATCGCGTCGTTCACTATAGCTTGTCCCGCCAATGCATCAGCTCTTTCGTTGCCCTAGATGCCTGCAGGTCCGGCGCAGTGGATCCATGTGACACCCTGGAAACCAGAATTGTTCAGAAGAGAGGCCCACTCCCTACTTAGCATGCACTGTTCTTTCTTACGGAGCTTTCCCTGCTAGTCTTACAGTATCGCCGCGTATGTCACCGGTTGCGTCACTAACCAAGTCAGTGCCGCTGTTACCGCCTCACACTTGATGTGACAGTGGAGTAGGCAGCTGATTTCTCCACCACCTCCTTGCCCTTCTGGTAGCCGACGAAACCCCAACCGCATATGTTTGTATCTCTGCCGATGGAGCCATCTGTGTATAGAATTGGATCTTGTGGTCCTGAGTGGGCCTGGTAGGATCCTCACAGATGGAGGTGACTGGGCCTGGTAGAATCCTCACAGATGGTGGAGACTGGACCTGGTAGGATCCTCACAGATGGAGGTGACTGGGCCTGGTAGGATCCTCACAGATGGGGGTCACTGGACCTGGTAGGATCCTCACAGATGGAGGTGACTGGGCCTGGTAGGACTCTCCCATATGGAGGAGACTGGGCCTGGTAGGATCCTCACAGATAGAGGTGGCTGGGCCTGGAAGGATCCTCACATATGCGGAGGACATCCTGCTATACAACCAGGACAAAGACAGGACCGAAATTGTCGCAGGTGTGTGAAGCAGGCCGGGAAAACTATCTGATAGGTGCACCGACTATAACGCCTAAATCAATCCATCTAAGGCCAAGGTATTCTGGTTCTTTCTAAACAATAGGTTGGTCTCAGATACACTATCAGGGGCCACCTACAAAGCCACCACTAAAAGGAGAGGACATGATGTTAAATATCCGGGTATCACATTTAACAGAAGTCTATCTTTCAATAAACATGTTGACAATGAGCATCTGAAAGCAAAGAGGAGTATCATTGCAATATAAGAGGTTTGTGCATGGTACTAGCTATCTCAACAATTAAAGCCATTGCTACTGAAACGTCCACTGCAAATACTGTGATACATGCTTCATGTGAAGGGGACAGCTGTAGTGGTGATTGTACTTCACCTGGAACGGAAGGTCCAACATCGATTATCATTAGGTTCTGCTATCACTGACTTCCTTCACTAATATTCTTCTTCAGATGTAATTCATCCATCCACTCTTTGTCTTCACAACTTAGATATGTAGATGCAACAGTTATCCGTTCAAAAGAGTGCGGAGGAACTTGCATATATGATCATGTCCGATACGCAATATAATAAAGAACAGAATCACTACCTTAGTACTGGCACAACCAATATAATGACAACTGACAAAAACAAAAAACATATCTAAAGTTACTCTAGAAAATAAGGAAATCGAAAATGTCACAAGTTTCGTATATCTCGGATTCATTATCAGCAACATTAACAACACGAATTCGGGAGAAGAATGGTCATTACAATGCAGAGGTTGAATAACATAAGAGCAAAACAACAAAATACAACAATTTGGGGACGTGCATCTTCCCAGTGACAACTTATGGATATGAAACAGTAACTATCACGTAAGTACTAAAGAGAGACAAGGAATGTTTTGAGCTAAATGCTATAGGAAAGTTGTCAAATGGACAGCTACAAATATTAAAAACAGATGTCCTAAAAGATCTTGGTATAGATCGAAAATGGACTGAAAACAGCACTATGTCCAGAAAACTAAAACGCGTTAGTCATATCAATAGAAACAATCTTCTGCAAAGAAAACTACACTGTGGGTATAGTACCTAGAAAACAAGGCAGAGGCAGACCGAGGAAAAGATGGTGTTATACCTGACATTAGAGTAAAGTATCCCATAGCATTACTGCCGTAGGGGTGTGAGGTGTTAGCGATCTCACATTTCAAAGGCTCGGCTATATGAAGGCGGTAGCATCTCCTCTCCCTCGCCGCTTTTACTTCCCGGACTGAACCGGTACCCATTTAAGGCTTAGTCGACCCGAGGGCCATTGCGGTCTGAAAAAAAACATTACCGCCTCAACTGGGGAATGAACCCAGGACCACTCAGATGCGAAGCCAGAGCGCTGAAAATGTTTTTACACGGGACATTTCAATTGTTCTGAAGATGATGTCACTTAGGATTTTCAAGGTGTTCTGAAGATGGTGTCACGTGTGACATCAAAGGTGTATGAAAATAACATCACTGAGGGGATTAAAAATGTGAAGATGGTGTCACACGTGACATCAAGGATGTCTTAAGATGGTGCCACTCAGGACATTAAAGATGCTGTGAAGCTGATGTACAAGTTGGTGTCACACGTGACATCAAAGATGTCTGAAGATGGTGTCACTCATGACATTAAATATGTTGTGAAAATGATGTCACACGTCAAAGATGTTCTAAAGATGACAGTGCCGGAAGCGAAGGAACGGACTAAAGAGAGTCTTATATGGCGGTTGTGATGAGAGCGACGTGATGCAAATGACATATTAGATAATGGCGATTTTTCTTTTTACTCTTGGCCACATCTAGCATATGTTTTGTTATATCGGTAGCTTCCGTTCCGGATGTTACATACCTTCGTAGTTTCTGTGCTGTTTTTTCTAAATCTTTGTACAGGTTGGTAAAGTAAAGCGTGTGGATTCGAAGGAACAAACCTTCTACTTTTGTCATGAGAAACAAGCGTGTTAACCATTAGAGAAGAAGGTGTAATCGGTGTCAGGTGAAACACGCTGATCAACTTAACTAAACGTCTTTATACTGGTTTATAAGATTCTGCAGAGTCTGTATACAACCAGTTTCATGTACATTACTTTGCTCTAAAAGTCAATTTTAGTAGACTCACACTAGTTCTTAAAATACCCTCAGCCAGTTGGGCGCCATCTATATGCTGCTCTTAACAAACCCCATGGGGGAAGCTACAAATAATTTGGGGGTAGATGTTTAACTAGAAGTTTGAATTTTGTCCGGGCAGCGGTTGTTAAGCTTACTCTTTTCCATTTTTAACTGCCAAGGGATTTTTAACGTGCCTGGTACTGAACACGTGAATCCGATGTCGTTATTCAGTGATCAGATAGTTTTTTTACAAGATGATCCACGTGAAAAATATCCTAGTTTCCACCGTGATTCGAATACGCGACCTCCAACACTCAGGGCGGATACCTTACCTCGAGACCACTGAGCACCCTTTTGTGCTCCTGCAAACAGGCTGTTTCCCAGCAGTGTTCAACAAGCTTGGAATCGACACAGTAACCCCTATAGTGGCGAGCTCACGGAGTAACCTCACATTGCCCTACAGAATGGATTAGACGGACCAAGGCCAAAGGAAGTACCACTGTAACCTGCTACCAAAGAAACGTCGTTAAAAGTTAACCCAATTTAGCCCCAGGCGTTTGGAACAACAACAACCGATAATAATCAGGTAATACAGATGAATTGGGCATTCAAATAAGCTGTAGAAGATATTTAGGTTAGTTGAAACTGACAACATTGTCGACAATCTGCAAGCAGGGGAAGTCACCTCGAGAAATTAAAATCGTTTGTCCATTATCGTATGTGTGGTTTTCTGCCCATAAACTCTGAGAGTTAATAATATACTTCTCACAATAATTCAAGGGCCGCTTACTAAAATACCACCAGTTTAATAATAAAAAAATAAAAAATAAATAATGTGTTATTTAATCAAAGTGTTTTTCGGTCATTTGAACATCAAAATGTGACAGTTTCGTGTAAACAGCGAACTTAAATATGAGCAATTTATTGTTTTATTGGACTTATCCTTCTTCCAGAAATTTGGACATGCCAGATGCTAACATAATGATGGTTAGTAACGTGCATGACAAAAATGGACATTGATACAAACTAGGCAACGTTGTCTCGGATACAACTCAACCTCCTGACAGTGTGTCGAGGAGGCGTCTGCCACTCCTGATGCAGGTTTTGAGATAATTGCTTGAGGTCATCAGCTAGTGGATGATTACCTCCTGATAATCATCTCCAGCCGTACAAAGAGAGACTTATTATGGATGAGATCAGGTTGAGTGTTGGCCAATCCATCTAGCTCGTGTGCTAATGACTTACTCTAGCAGCATTATGTCACATTATTGAGACTGATTTTACCGGTGAGTCAACCCTGCCTGGTTTGTGTCACTGTCCGTGGGGGTCACGCACGATACCTGCCAACTAAATTTCACTGGGTCCCTAAGATCTTCATCATCTGAGAAAATATACCCCATAATCGGCGTAGCGCCACCTGGGACACGAAAAATTGTCGCATCAACTACTACTGCTAGAACTACTACAACTACTACTGCCAGAACTACTACAACTACTACTACTGCTAGAACTACTACAACTACTACTGCTAGAACTACTACAACTACTACTGCAACTACTACAACTACTACTGCTGCAACTTCTACAACTACTACTGCTAGAACTACTACAACAACTACTACTGCTAGAACTACTACAACTACTACTACTGCTAGAATTACTACAACTACTACTGCTAGAACTACTACAACTACTACTACTGCTGCAACTACTACAACTACTACTGCTAGAACTACTACAACTACTACTGCAACTACTACAACTACTACTGCTGCAACTACTACAACTACTACTGCTGCAACTACTACAACTACTACTGCTAGAACTACTACAACTACTACTACTGCTGCAACTACTACAACTACTACTGCTAGAACTACTACAACTACTACTACTGCTGCAACTACTACAACTACTACTGCTAGAACTACTACAACTACTACTACTGCTGCAACTACTACAACTACTACTGCTAGAACTACTACAACTACTACTGCTGCAATAATATCATCACCGCCACTATTCCTATTGCTGCAACTACTACAACTACTACTACCACAATAAATGATCACCACCACTTTTACTACAGCTGTTACTACTACAACTATTACTACAATAACATCATCACCACCACTATTACTACTACTGTCACTACTACAATTAATACTACAACGTCATCATCACCACCGCTATCCCTACTGCTGTAACTACTATAACTACTACCACCACAATAACATGATCCTCACTATTATTTGTATTGATGTAACTATTACAAACTCTAAAATTATCATTGCTACTACACAAACAAATATTGCGGATACCAATACTACTTCTATTACCCATTTATTTCATTTGCAACCTTTTTTTTTTTTTTTTGAACACTAATGTATAAGACGAGAACTCAAAATCTATACCAGGACACAAACTCTAAATTATTCTGACTGATGGATACAATTTTATGCGACATACCGACATACCTCATTTCAAAACCTATTATTGGATGATAAAGCTGTGAAGCTTTTTTAGGAGCCTAATAACAAAAACTTAACTGAAAACCGACAACCAACCAGTCAGGTGAACACTGGCAAAAGATTATTTTCGTACGGAACTATTACGATAACTGAAGTATTTACAACGTCAACAAGTAAGGAAACGGTGATCAAGTCCCAGGATAGTAAATTTATAACCAGTGTAGCGACAACTATCACAAAGATTGATATTATATTTGAAGCACTAAGAAAATATACACCTCAAGCAACGGCAAAAAGTGTGGGAAGTGCAAAAAGACTAGGAAAATTATACTATTATACAACCTTTTATACACAAACACAAACACACACACACATACTATATGTGTATATATGTATATATATATATATACACTAACACAAAAGAGGCGTGTTTAAATGAAACCGGACCAAACTGCAACTAGCGAACATACGTACGATGCGCCTGATGATGTCACTTCTAGTGTAAACTGCACATACCAACCGTCAAGTTTGCAAAATTTCATTATCCTCCGACTGATAGTTTCCCCGGAAGACCATTGGAAACATGGCGGGTGTAATACGGAATCTGTCCAGAAT
Source organism: Ariolimax columbianus (assembly GCA_036924085.1). Classification (NCBI taxonomy): domain Eukaryota; kingdom Metazoa; phylum Mollusca; class Gastropoda; order Stylommatophora; family Arionidae; genus Ariolimax; species Ariolimax columbianus. The sequence goes on from JAVGWX010000003.1 coordinate 118,669,986, forward strand.
TGATTAGCGAGCGGTGATTCGGTTTCTAACAGCTGAAGGATGTCGAACAGTTGACATTCATCGCAGAAGGCTGGGAGAGTATGGTGACAAAGGTGTGTCGAAGACAACAGTGAAGAACTGGCCAACGATGTTTAAAGAAAGACGTGAGTTGACGAAAGGTCTTCCGAGACCAGAACAGGCGCATATTGTTGAATTAACTCACGTCCTTCTTTAAACATTGTTGCCCAGTTCTTCACTGTTGTCTTTGACACACTTTTGTCACCATACACTGCCTAGATTCTGCAATGAATGTCAACTCGTCGACATCCGTCAGCTGTTAGAAACCGAATCACCGCTTGCTGACCAACTCTGAACGGATTCCATATCACACCAGCCATGTTATCAATTGTATGCTGAATAAACTATGAGTCGGAGGATTTATGAAATTTTGCTAACTTGACTGTTGGCATGTGCTGTTTACACCAGAAGTGACGTTATCATGCGCATCGTACGTATGTTCACTTTTTGCAGTTTGGTCTGGTTTCATTTGAATTCGCCTAGTATGTTTGTGTGTAAATATATATATATATATGCCAGCGAACCAAAGCTGCCAAAACCGTTCTAAACCTCAACTCGGTGATCCTGGACAACAGGCTGCAACAGAGCTGACAGGCATGCTAAGGAGAAGGGATCAAAAGGGGGAAGGTTAACCAGGTACTCAAAAATTTCGCCTGAAGTCGGATGTGTTGGACCGAAAAGTGCAAATATTTAATCAAGCTGTAACCTATAACACAATGTGTTCCATTCTACGGACAACATCGTGATATTTGCATCAGTTCAGTTCATTCCGTAACCGATCAGGTCGTTGGGGCACACACGAAGACACTCCCAAAATCCCACGCCATCCCTCTCTGTCTGTCGCCGCCTGACGTATCTCACCGGAACGAAGGCCTGACCACTCAGTGATGTTGTCCACCCATCTCTTCCTTGGACGTCCTCCCCTCTCCGTCCCGGTATGGAGCGAAAGAGTATCGAGTTGGTAATTCCGTTGGACCTCGCGACGTGCCCGCACCAGGTCATCTTTCGTCTTTTGATAGCTGTGAACAGATCTTCAAAAGGACCAATAGCGTCTTCGACTCTCTGACGTATTACTACGTTCGTGACACGATCTTTATATGTAACATTTAGAATTTTTCTATAGCACCTCATTTCCATTGTATGTATTCTGCCCTGGATATCTGCTGTAATGGTCCAGGCCTCGCAGGCATACATAAATATTGATACCACCAAAGAGCGCATTAGTCTAACTTTTATGCCGAGGGCGAGCCGCTTGTCTTGCCATATAGGTTTCAGCCGAGTCAGCGCCGCTGTTGTTTGTGCTATTCTTGCAATTACCTCTGGCTTCGATCCCTCTTCGCTGATCAACGATCCCAGATATTTGAAACGTTTTACCACCTTAAATTCCTGTCCATTTGCCTCTATTATAGATTTAAACCCTGTTATGTTATTGGTCATGAGCTTTGTTTTATCTGCATTTATTTCCATACCAAAATTCAGGGCCGCTCTATTCAATCTACCAATCAACTCCTGGAGTTCCCTTTCTGTGCCTGCCAATACATCAATTTCATCAGCAAATCGGAAGTTTGTGATAAGCCTGTCACCTATTTTAACCGTGCCAACATGTCCGTTTAATGTCGTCTCCATTATTCTCTCCAAGAATATATTGAAGAGTGTTGGGGAGAGTATACATCCCTGTCTCACATCCACCGTCGTACGGAACCAATCGCCTAGCGTTCCCTCTACCGAGACTGCGCTTGTCGCCTGCTCATAAAGGTTTGCAATTACCTTCACAATATCACTGTTGAACTTATAATGCTTCATTGTTGACCATATCGCCGCATGCCACACTCTGTCAAACGCCTTTCTAAAGTCAATGAAGGCATGGTAGAGTTGTTGTTGATACTCTGAGTACTTATCATTCATTAGCCGAAGGTTAAATATCTGCTCGATGTTACTCCTTCCCGTTCGAAAGCCCGCTTGTTCTTCGGGAATGCTATTCTCTGCCTGTGGTTTCAGTCTGTTAAGTATTATTCTCAATAGAACTTTACTTGGATGACTTATCAGACTGATTGTTCGATAGTTCTGACACATATTTAGGTTTCCTGATTTAGGCAGTGGTATAATTACTGATTTTGTCCAGCTGGCGGGCCACTCTCCTGTCTGCCAAATTCTATTGCAGATGTATGTCAGGGTATCAATTGTTGCCTCACCTCCCACTTGTAGGAGCTCTGCTGGGATATTATCCACACCTACAGCCTTCCCTCTCTTCAGCATTTTCACGGATTCATATACTTCTTCCCTTGTTGATTTTCCTCTATCAGACTCACTTCAGGAGACATTGCATTTCTTGGGTCACCTCGACCTTCATGCTTATATAGTTCCGAACAGTACTCTGCCCAGCGCTCACGAATGTCTTGAGCTTCTGTGAGACATTTCCCACTCTTGTCCCAAATCGTTGTATTTCGAATTTGTACAGGCCTTATTATGTCCTTGACTAATGTATATGCCCCCTTTGCATCATTTCTTCCTAGATTTTGTTCGATATCTGCACACTGAGTCGTTATCCATTCCACCTTGGCCTGTTTCATCTTGGCCTTTGTGTTTCCATTTATCTCTCTATGTTGCTGAATCCCATCTAGTGTTTTCTTCGCTCTCTTCATTTGTCGTCTCTTGTCACATAAATCCAGTATTTCATTCGTGATCCATGCTTTCTTTTTAATTCTGCACCTACCTGGAACCTCAGATGCCGTGGAGATTAATGCCGAATTCAGGGCTTCGGTCATCGTCTCAACATCTGCCTGCTCGTTAAGAACCAAGAGAGGTGCATATTTGCATAGCCCTTTTCCTTACTTGGTTGCGGGAGATTGAGAACATGAACGAAGAAGAAAAAGAGATATATCTATATTATTTATTTATTTACTTGTGAAGGGAGAGCGAGGAGTGTAATTGTCTGAATCCCCTAATTCGTTTCATTTTGCAGCAGGGAGAATTAGCGACTTGGAAGTCTTGATTTCGATTCCGGACATAACTCCTCTCCCTTTTATATTGTCCAGTAGATCTGTTTTCTTAGTTCTTTGTGATTTGTGTAACTTACTTATTTAACAGCTTCTGACACCTGCTTCAAGACTAAACAGTTTTCTTCTATTTCGCTCCGAGCATTGCAAAGGGCCAGTATCACAGCTTGTGTCCTTACAGGAAGCCTGCATACATGCACTAGTTCTGGTTGTTTATATACCAATAGTTTTGCATGATCAGGTTGCTAGTCCTATGCAATACCGTCCGTAGTCGTATGTATAATATATTTGGAAGGTGACAGTCCGCCTAGTCTTTCAATCCCTGATAAAACCTTGTGGTTAGTGGCACACACCAGCATACAGGTGTTCGGATTCAGGAACTAGCAAGGTCGTACTCCTATGGGAAGTTAATCTAGTTAGAAATAAGTGGTCATGTCGGAGTCACTGGATCGTGATTGAATAAATCGTGAGATCTCACGAAGGATAACAACGGACTAATTGAGCTTCAACTGTATTAAAGTCACACTGCAACAGGTACGAAACGTCAACAGTAGGGCTCACAACTTCAACAGTGTGGTTATTCCAGCCATGTTACATGACTGTGAGGTGGGGAACCTACGAAAAGCTGATGCAGATAGACTACGCGTTGCCCAATGAACGATGCAACGAAGAACATTGTAGATTTCCATTCGTGACCAAATCCGCAGCGCAGAGACCAGACGTCGAACATCATTCTCTGACATCCATCATAGACGTCGCGTTTTTACAAAACTACAGATGGGTCGACCATGTGGTGTGCATGCCGAATAACAGATGGACACGTAGAGTAACATCACGGGGACCATACAAATTTAGCCGCCATCGCAGGCGACTTAAGATGAGGTGGCGAGATTGCATAATGGAGGCACTGGGCCCAACATGATACACCAAGGCAAAAGAGCGAAATGAGTTTACTTAACATTTAGGCTACCTGGCATCCTGGTTGAATACCAGGATTTTGAGATTTAGAGAGGGTCGTGAGGCGCAAAATACAGTACAACAGACTTTGCCTTAAAGACCAACGCGCACTGAAAAAGATTGGAAAAAATAGAGAAATAAAAACCGATACCACTTAAGTAAGATATACGAATCATGACTAGGACAGACCCGGACTGGGCGAGGTTGCTAATCGCAGGTCAGCTGAGCTGGCAATGTGCTTTTAGCCATTTTGAAGACCGCCCCAGCTACGTGGTGCCACCTTCTATGACGTCGTCAGCGACGTCTGGTAATTAACGGCCAACTCAGAACTGTAACGGATCAGGGAAATACGCAATAAACAAATTGACGTGTAGAGCCAGCGACACAGGGCAAACGATGTACGAGTTGTCAAGTCTAAGAAGGCTCAAATTTAAATGTACAGAAGGCAAAACTCAAAAGGTCAATGCACGTAGAAAAAACTCAGAAGGTAAATGAACGGGCGGAGGGGGCGAGGGGGGGGGGGGTGAATCTCAGTAGGCCAATGAGCAAGAGGCGAAACTTAGAAAGTCAATATATGGAAAGCAAAACTTTGAAGATCAATAACCGGGAGCCAAAACACAGATGTACAATGTAAGAAAAGCAAAACGCAGAAGGTCAATGTATGGAAAGCAAAACTTTGAAGATCAATAAACGGGAGCCAAAACACAGATGTACAATGTACGGAAAGCAAAACTTTGAAGATCAATAAACGGGAGCAAAAACACAGATAGATGTACAATGTAAGAAAAGCAAAACTTCTAAAGTCAATGTACGGAAATCAAAACTCAGAAGGTCAATGAACATGAGACGAAAATAAGAAGCTTAAATTGCTATTACGATGGTGTGGATTTTGGTGGCAGTATCAATGGCCTCATCGCCCTTGTCTGCTGTTCACAGTAAGCAGGCACTGTGAAATGTGTTAGTCCAGCAGACGTTCAATGTCTCCGTTGCCCGCACGCGCTGCTGGTCTTCACCCAGTAGACTGGCCTCGAAGTTCTAGTGGTACCCAAATAGGACAAGTGTTTCCTTCATGGAAGGTCTAAATAGATTAATAGAAAAGGTTGTGATCAGACTAGGAACTTGACTTTCACAGAAACTATTGCCAATTAAACCACACTATAAACAAATGGATTCCCGATTCAATATACGCTGGGAAAGGGTAAATTCAGATTTACCTATTCTCCGCTAGTTGAAGTGACGTGTTTAATAATAATGGTCTCGAGGTAAGCTGTTCGCCTTGGGTGTTGAAGATCGCGGGTTCAAATCATGGTCGATACCTAGATTTTTTCATGTAGATCTTCCGGTAAAAATGTCCCCTGATCTCTGATTAGTGAGATCAGATACCTGTATACAGTGGCGCGCACGTTAAAAATCCCTTGACATTTGAAAATTGAAAAGAGTAGGCTAAACGGTCGCTGGCTGGTCAAAATTCAAGTTAAAAATATATTTAAATTATTCAAGGAATGTTTGTCCCACAGAGAATATGTCACAAAAATGGGACTGTGTGGCGATACCATCAGGTCTTGGTTTTTATGGTTTGCGGAATGGAATACATGACGTCAGACAGGATGCGGGTCTACCTTGCTCTAATCTATACTTCCACGACCACCAGTCACACAAAATAGGCGATTGTATGTTCTAGAGTCTACCAACCTAATTGTTGGCAACATATACTGGGATTGACCTGGCAAGTTACCAGCGGATTTTCGCCTGTCAAAAAATATGAAACAAAAGAGGTTACACCACCCCACGACGTCTAACGACACAAGTGGACTGAAGACAGACAGACAGACAGACAGGCAGACAGATTGAATAAATAGATAGACAGATAGATAGACAGATAGATAGACAGACAGAGAGACAGATAAATAGACAGATAGATAGACAGACAGATAGATAGACAGACATATAGATAGACAGACAGACAGACAGATATACAGACAGATAGACAGACAGGCAGGCAGACAGACAGACAGATAGATAGATAGATAGATATATAGATAGATAGATAGATAGATAGATAGATAGATAGATAGATAGATAGATAGATAGATAGATAGATAGATAGATAGATAGAAAGCTAGATATATAATAACAATAATAATAAAACTAATGATAACTTAAAAACAAGAAGAATAAACAGCTGTATTATATAAGCATACTTCTTACCTGCTTCTACATTTGAAAGTTGTCATCAAGAACTGGTATTACAAGAACGATATGCAGAAAACAGTGAACTTAACTATTGGTGGTACAATGTCTTTCTACGAGAGGTAACAAAGTAGATATAACCAGAATATCATTACAAGAAATTTGCCTTCAGATCATCAAGCAGTGTTTAAATCAATGACAAATTTGGGAAATCGTGATATAGCCGGCTTTATTATAATGAAGTATAAAGATGTGCTGAATATACGTAACAAAATTATATTAACAATGAATTTACAAAACGTGACATTCTGAGTGCAAAGTGGTAGATCTGTCGCTTCTAACTGCAAAAGTATCAGATTTTATCCCAGTTATTGATATACTACAGTCGACTCAGTTGTAAATTCGTACGTGGTGTGTGTAGCAACAAAGATAAGGAGGAAGCGAGCTGGCCTTCAAACCTCATAAAATGCTGAAACCTAGTACAATGAAGCCCTGGCAGCAGTGTCGTCTATGGAACTACATAAACAAAATTCAAACTATAAATGGGACGATGATTCTAATTGGCTGTGGTTTGACATGTTAATAAAGTCTGGATGTAAAGCATTTACGTCAGTCTGTCTTTTTTAAAGTCCGTGGTGTTTATCGAGTGGCCTAGACTTTGTCCTCCAAGGTCCAGGGTAAGAACTGGCACCATATACTTTGTGTGCATGTTGTGACAAGTATTTTCAAATTTTGTGAGAAGGACAGCTCTTTCATGTGACATGAAGCCGACATGTTGCCTAAGATTGATCTTCTTTGTCGTCAGAGCCTTAGAAAAATGACCTATTCGAAATGGTATTTCCGATTCAAACATCTGGTATTGTTTCTGAAGTTGTCTGTCAAACCCATAAGTCTACTTCACACTCATTAGACTGGTTTTCTTGTGCGAATGACTGGACTTGCATATCTCATGAGTTGGATAGTCATGTATCTACACTCAAGAGGTTATACCACGCTGTTAGTGTTAGGGAAGGAAAGGCAGTAGAGAAGATCATTTCCCACCCCACCTCAAAAAGCTGAGGCCTAGTATAGTTACGCCACTAACACTTTATCGCCAACGACAGTGACTACCTTGACTTTAAACTTGACCTTCTAATGACTCCCATTCCACAATCGCTTCCGCTATTTGATGCGCACTCACTTTTACTATCGCATTTGTTAATGTCTATTTATAACCCAAATACAAACTTGGCGCCGCTTTTGTGAAATAACATTACATGGCTAAAATCTCACTTCTAAATTATCGCCATGCTGAGGCTATAATAACTATTTCCATGGAAACTCGAGCTCTTGTTCAAATTCTTCAACCAGCTATAAAATATCTGACGAGAAATAGTTAATGGAAAATCGTCGTTCTAATCGGAGATACCGTTCTTATGAGGCATTTAGCGTTAGTTCTGGTGGAACAAGCCACATGAAAGAGTTAAGACTTGAAGGGACGGATAGTCAAAGAAGAAAAGTGATATATGAAGAGGAAAATACACTAGGGATAGGCAGGGGACTGTTTGTGGGTACACTGTGAGTTTTAATCAAGGCTTAAATCCAGAAGGCTTAGGAGAGGTGATAGGAAGCTGGGTCTATGTGATGTGGGTGGTTAAAATTAGGGATAGTCACGAGCTTGTGGAAACCGCATGCACGCTACGAGATTGAGGGAGAGGGTAATCAGAATTAGAGTTAGAATAATATTTGGAGTGACAATACGAATGAGAGAGGAAAGGGAAATGACAATTAGATGGAATTAATTAGAATGGGACAGGAGGGAAAGACAGAGAAAGCGATTGATAATGAAAAAGTAAGGCGGAAATAGACAGGGATAATGAGAAAGAGATAGGGAGAAAACAAGAAGATGGCCGATAATCAAATATAATGAAGCAAAGAGATAATGACAATACAAGTGAGATAAGATGATAGAGAGAAAGAGACAGAGAGAGAGAGAGAGAGAGAGCGAGAGTGACAAAGAGAAAGAATGAGAATGAACGAACCCATGAATTTGAATGGAAAAAAAAACAGCAGGAATGAGAAAGAAAGAGTAAATCATACTAAAACAACGAGCAAGACAGTGGGATTATGAAAAACAAATAGATTCAGATACGAAGACATGAAATAAGAAAACGAATAAGTCAACGAGAATGAGAGAGAAATAGAAACACTAAATTGGTATTACATAGAGAGATAATGACAAATTAATTGATAATGGGCTATAGTGTTAGAAATATTGACAGAAAAGAAATTGCATTTTGAAACACAGACAAGACGCTTCGACAATCACCAATGTGTTCTGTTTTATTTCCTCAGAAATCTGTATAGCAATAATCTCATTTTGAAAGGTCATGAACCATTTACAGAATATAGATGGCTGTTTGTCGAATTAATGGCATCTAAATGTTATGCAACATAATAAGTTTTGTTGTATTGCAGTTTTAATTAAATATTTCTCAAATATGTGTCCTTCCAAATATTCCTTCCAAATGTGTCGTATCACAACTCGTATGTAGTTGATGTATCACCTATTTGCTATAATTATCCTCGTACACACATCATCCCCAGCTGCTATAGTAATCTAGTTACATTTAATGTGTTATAAAAATATGTATTCTTTTTTTTTTTGTTACATTGTAAATTATTATTTGCTAAACCCTTTATCCTCTGACCTAAATTACAAATATGTGTCTTAACATCAAAGAACCGTTAAATAAATGGGTGTTTTTGAAAATTAATTAAAGCTCAACAAATTCAAGTAAAAGTATGGTTAGATAATACATAATTGTGAGACAGATTTTTCTGGAAAACCACCAACGTAACTAGGAGTGATACAATGCTTAACGATGAGGTGCGAAACATCGTTAAATTGTATATTGATCAGGAGAGAATCAAGTTGTTTGACCCCCTAATGAGAATGCAAAATGACCAACTACCCCCGTGCGCCTATTTTGTTTGGCCATCAGCTTTTTGCAAGCGTGGCAAACCGAGAACGAGACATGTTGTGGATATTCTCAATCGTCATGGGATAACGACTACTTCAGCAGTGTGTCTGGCCATGACCTCTAAACTACAGATGGGCATGGTCTGCCCCTTGACACAAAACTACGGCTCCCTACAATGCCTCACTGCACAAGTAGATAAGCGAAGACGTAATTGAATTATTTATCACATACAATATTAATAAACACACATACATATCACATTTCGAAGTGGTTTGCCGGGGTCTATGTGTATGGCAAGGACACTAATAGCACCACTGCTCCACAGATAGCATGTCGTAACAGGCGACTAACTGTGTGACATGGCATAACACTGGCCATAGTTAGGGGGTTTGTTTAGAGCAGCATAGATGGCGCCTAACAGGCTGCGGGTCAACTTTGCTCTAGTGTTTGAGTCTATTAAGATGGACTTGCACATCAGTTAACCGCCTTCCATAGTAGAGTGATACGCTGCTCGAGCCTAGCTCGCTAAGCAGGAAATCCTCATCCTGGCTACATCCAGCTCATATCAAAGCTGGGACTTGCACAGGGTCGTATGCTATTGTAGAAGTACATCGACTAAGACTAAGAAAGATCGTTTGGTATTCTGCCATCATCCATACTCCGAGTGTGTCCCAGCCATCTGATCCTTCTAAGCATGCAAAAGATCGTGACAGTACCTGTTCTCCCCAACACCTCCGTGCAGGTGATCTTGTCTTGTCATCCAACCCAAAGGATTCTGCGTAAGCACCTCATGTGGTAGCTTTTTAGACACATCTCCTGGTGCATGTAGGTAGACCATGTTTCACTGACATAAAGAAGGAAGGTGAGCACACAGACCTGGTAAACATGTGATTTTATTTTAGTAGTGAGCTTCTTGTTCTCCCAGACCATTGTTGTTAATCTGCTCATTGTTGTTGCTGCCTTGCCTATCTTGAAATTAATCTCTTGGTCCAGTGATACTCTATTATTGACTGAGGATCCCAGGTATGTAAAGTACCTCATTATCAATGGAGATTACTTGTGTCTTGCTAGCACGGTGCACTATAACTTGTGTTTTCTGTTTGCTGATTGTTAATCAAAACTCACAGCAGGCATCAGAAAATGCAGACAGTAAGCTTTGCAGTTCTTCCTCTGAACGAGTCGTAATTTCCGCCTCATCCTTATCTTGGCTTTCAACCTTTGGAATTTGAATAGGCCACTTTCCGTGGGAGAGTGAATGAACATACCACCATCCCGGTCACGGAAGGCATGCTTCAAAAGAAGTTAGAAATATATTCCAAAGAGGGTTGGAGCAAACACACAGCCTTGTTTTACTCCACACTTAATTGCAATCTCCTATGAGGACGTACTGTCAAAGTAGAGGTACCTTTCATGTCAGTGTGAAACGACTCGATAATGCTCAGAAGAATTGCTGGGCAACCAATCCTCCGGAGAGCTTCGATCAGCCCCTTTCGACTCACCAAGTCGAATGCCTTCGTGAGATCAATGAAGGAAATATACTATGGTTGCTTTTGTTCTCTGCATTCTTGCAACTATCGTAATGAGAATATAATATCTGTGGTAGACCTATTTCCGCGAAAACTGCTCTGTGACTTACATATATACAGCTTCGCTTTATTGTTGCAACGTTCAAACATGGACGTAGTTAACGAGTATGGCGAACTATATTATTTTACTGTGTTTTCAATTTTAGTTTCTTTTAAAAGTTTAAGATATTAACATAACGAATACTGCCATAGGGGATAAAGTGTTACAAACTTAATTGCTCTAATCTTCAGTTATTTTAGGTGATCTGACCAGTCCCTTGTCTTTCTGAATTACTTACTCTAACAGAAAATCGTGCATCTATTTACAGTTTGGTAGGCTTACAGTTTCGACATATTCATGATCCAGGAGACCTGCTTGAAGGAGAATGTTACCATCAAGTGTCCAGGATACAGGTGCTACAATAATACATGCGGGCCCGGCAAGCGGGCACTGGCGATGTACGTGAAACAAGAACTTCCCCATACATGGATAGATACTAGCAACTGTAAAATTGAGGAGGTCGAGATACAAGGGATTGAAGTAACAATCAACCACCAAGAATGGAGAATCTACAACGTATACGCTCACGTAGATCACCTCTTCGAGGACGTGAAGTGGGAATTTCTGTCGGTCTTGTCAGAATCACAGAGCAAAAAGTGCCTCATTACAGGTGACTTTAATGCTAGGTCAAAGGAGTGGGGAAATGTCACTGAAAATAAGCAAGGGGTCGCCTTGAACCAGACATTAGTCCACACAAACCTCACTGTCGTGAATGACGGGCGTCCGACTAGAATAGCATCTCGGCTGGAAGATACGGCCGGGGTCATCGACCTGACTCTTATATCCAGTAATGTTGCTACATCCACACGCTGGGACGTATTAGGGGCACAAGAGAGCGACCACCTGCCGTGTGTCGTACTTATACCCAGAGGAAAACACTCCAGACACCGGAAAGCCAAACAGGTGTTCAGATACACATACGAACAGGATAATGGAGTGAACAAGCTGCGCCAGACGATCGGAGGCAGGACCACAAGATCTCCTTTTGTCCAACCACCCTGGTGGACTCAAGAGGTTGATACGGCCTGGAGAGAAAAGGAGGCGGCAACAAAGGATTGGCGTAAAACCAGAAAGAGAGCTGGTATTAATGTCGACGCATTGAAAGAGAAGGAGGAGGTAAAACGCAAAGCTACAAATTCCTTTAAAGCGTTAGCTAGGGAGTCCAAAAGCGAGCAATGGGAGAAGTTCATCACAGGAGTGGGTAATGATAATACCCTCCAGAAGTTCTGGCACATGCATCGAAAGATGAATGGACAAATTACAAGCCAGCTTATCTCCAACATTCAAGACACCACAGGAAGGTTCCTGAAGACAGATGAAGAGAAGGGTCTAAGTTTTTTTCAGTCGTTATGTTGCCCAGACTGACAAAGGCGACAGAGATGCCCGTTAGGAAACTCGGAAAGGCATCTTAGGCGCAGCCATTAGAGGAGAGGCTTATGTAGACCTTATCACCGAGGCAGAGGTCGTAAATAGCCTACGTACAAGCAAAAACACACCTCCAGGTCCTGATGGAGTACAGTATTGCCACATCAAGCAGTTGGATAAGACAGATATAAGAAATATGGTGAAGGAGTTCAACCACACTATAGAGAAGGCATATGTGCCTGAGGAATGGCTTCATAGCTATCTATGACCACTGCCTAAACATGGTAATGACTCCACGCTACTCGGCAGCTATGGAATAATCAACATAAAAATTGTATATGGCAAATTGCTAGATAAGATAGTGGCCAGGAAAATAATGGCCTACCTTGAACGGGAGCAGATTCTACCCGATACGCTGGTCAGTTATAGAACAGCGAAGGAAACCTGGGCTAACGCTGGAACTTTCGCGTATGATGTGTACGAGGGGTTTCAGTCAAAGCAAGAAACAGTCGCGGTAGCACTCGACCTGGATGACGCATACCACCGTGTCGATTTTGGGACCTTAATTACCTGTCTGCAGCAGTGTGGTTTAAACCCGTGGCTGGTTAGTTTGATATCAGCTGCCCTGGTGGAAAGAACAGTTGCGCTACGCGTGGGATCGTGATATCAGAACCGAGGCAAATATGTTCAGGACTGCCTCAAGGGTCTCCGCTCTCACCGGTGTTGCTCAACATTTACACAGTAAAAGTGGCCAATATTCAACCCACAGGGACAGGGCGAACGTTGACATTTGCCGAAGACATTCTAACGTACAGGACTGGCTCAGACAAGCAAGAGTTGGTCAAAGACATCCAGAAAACCTTGCAAGGAATCTCACAGTGGTGCAGCGACTCAAGCTCCAAGATCAATCCGAACAAGGCCTGCATGATGTGGTGCTCTTTGAATAATTCAATAGTAAAGGCTGAACTCCCGGGCATCACTTTTGATGGTTGCACTATCGACAGGTGTGACAGGTTGAAATATCTCGGAGTGAAATTTGATCGCAGTCTTTCCTATAACTGCCATGTTGACCACATCGTACAAAGATGCAAGAGAGGGTTAGGAGCACTCAAGACCATGGCTGCTACCGACTTGGAACAACGCCTCCTGTTCATACTATTTCGTCATGTCGTGTTGTCTGTCATCGATTACGGACTAGGCATCCCCACACTATCAAGAACACAATGTGTAAGGTTGGACCGCATCCAAAATGTTCTGGCCTGCACTAGAGATACCCCGATTGTGAAGATGCGGTACATGTTGGGATTGTTATCGGTGACATCCAGACATAAACTGGCACAAGTCAAAGCCTATATGCGTGTCACCACAGACACTCGATACCCTCTGCACAGTAGTATCTCAGATATCAAGGGATCAAGAGAGGGTCGTCATGGATGGCACAGGCTGAGACAACAATCGGACACGTCACTCCAGCTGAGACGATATCCAAATGGGAAGAATGGGTCCACACTGGTGATAGAATGATAGAGTACCAGAAAGTCATCATAACCTTAGGCAAGGAATGCAGAGAACGGAACAACGAGAGTGTAGAGCACGAGGTAAATTAACTGAAAACTGAGAACACCCAGGAGAGTTACGCTGTCATATACACCGACGGATCAGTCGTGCGCAGTGGGACATCAGGCTGGGGTTTCTCGGCTAGAGTGAGAGGTCGTGGCTGAGCGCAGTAGGACATACATGTCAACAACCTCCATTATGAGAATGGAGACGGAAACAGTGACCTCAGCACTGAAATACAGACGCGCAAGCCATACTTCAGAAAGTACAGAAGGGATGGCTTAGGTACGAGTGGATAGCTGCTGTTGAGGCCTCAAACCTCAAGGCGCTGACCTGGATCTACTGTCCTGCTCATGCCGGGGTTCAGGGCAATGAAAGAGCTGACATCTTGGCTTCACGGGCTCCCATCATGGGCACATTGGTGATGGACAGAAGTGACATTTTGAAATCAATCAATGACAGCCTGCTGGATGAGGAAACCGCAATAGATGAAGCAGCAATCCACAGATTGCAAAGTTTTGACATTAAACGAGGTTCGAGCGGAGTGGGTCGCATGAGAGGGCGGCACAGGAGCGTGTACAACCAGCGGGCTACAGGGACCATCAGCATCCATACCTTACGCCATTTGATGAGAGAGACTGGGCATCTATGGGTATGCCCGGAGTGCAGTGACGTCGATTCTTAGAAACAGAAACAGAACAGGCTGGAGCGTGTGACGACCGGAGATCGAATCACTCTGTTACTCAGAGTAAACATCATACTCTATTATTTTAATAAAAAATGTACATAACCATGTTGTGTACGACAGGCTTCAAATGAAAACGTTCATGCTGCGGTGGAAATGAGAAAAATAGTGTCATTGTTTTGTCTGTTGGCAGTATCGTCCCTAAGGACTTCTCGAGAGTGTCCTGCATGTGGTAGCACGGTACACACGATCTACATGGCGCCATTGTAGTCGTCTAAAGGTGGCCGCACCACTAGTGACCTACACCAAACAGGAGCAGCGTTTTTCTGTTATATTAGCGCGAAGGTGATGAGAGGTGATGCATATCTGTCATTCCAGTATGTGTGCGAGGGGAGTAGGGAGTTCTGAAACCGCGAGAGTATTGTGACAATCTGTTCTCGAACGGGTCAGGAACACGTTGTAGTTGCACTAGAGTCGATTGTAGCAATTGAACGCTTCGTGACTGTGAATGAAATAGCCGGAATTCTAAAAATCAGCTACAGCCTATTATAGATATAGGCCTTCTGAATCATTGATAAATCCGTTTGAAACGTCACATTCCAAGGCTGACTAAACAACGGAACTTGCATGTGTTAACTATCAGTGCAACTATAATAGCGTGTTCAGGAAACATAGATTGATATACAGTTGGTTTCAGGGCAGGACTCTGTGAAAGGATCAATGTCAACAGTGATTTGTTGTGTTTTGTATCGTGAATTTGTCTTATTTCTCTGTGTGGAGCATGGATCGATTATAAACCTCGGCACAATATGAGTTCTGTTATTTAGTCAGCTGTGGAATGTGACTTTTCAAAGGAATTTTCCCGGTGAGTCAAACGGTCTATCTAAAGTAGGCCATAGTTCAGCACACCACATAATTCATGATGGTATCCCGTTCCATATATCGGCTGCACGATGAATGTCACGGCAGAAAACTTCAGAAATGAAACAATAAATTGGTGCACGAGTGGCTGCAGAAGCGATTCAAAGACTTTTTTTCTAGAGATATCCATATATTTTGTAGTTGATGTGGAAATTGTGTCGTACGCAATGGAGACTACTTCAAACTTTCATGCAGGTGTGTGCCACGTTGTCAATAAATTTGGAGAAAAAACAATTGTTAAAGATTCATTTGAAGCACCATAGTAGGTTATATAGTCAATATCAAACATTGTGCTGAGTTTCTGAGGCTACACCGTCGAAAGGTTTTACGGTCAATATCAAACACTGTGCTGAGTTTCTGAGGCTACACCATCGAAAGGTTTTACGGTCAATATCAAACACTGTGCTGTTTCTGAGGCTACACCGTCGTAGGTTTTACGGTCAATATCAAACACTGTGCTGAGTTTCTGAGGCTACACCGTCGTAGGTTTTACGGTCAATATTAAACACTGTGTTGAGTTTCTGAGGCTATACCGTCGTAGGTTTTACAGTCAATATTAAACACTGTGTTGAGTTTCTGAGGCTACACCAAGAGAGCGATATAAATAAGTAGGAAACATCAAGGAGAAGAGAGCTATGTAAGTGAGTAGGAAACGCCAGAAGGAAGCAAATGAAATGTGAGAAGGCAACATAAGGTGGAAGAAAGTGATATGTCAGAAAGAAACATCAAGTTTGTCTCGAATGACCACAATGGGTAGGTTACTCTTATGTGAGGCCTGAAAAAGGCGTTAAGTGATGGGTTGCAGTAGCTTTCCTTACATTCCGAGCGTGCTAATAAAGGTGGACCGGGATCCTCCAGATGGTTGTGCTATGCTTGGCCTTATCTGCGTATCGCTCACTACTACAGAGATCACATCGAACCTCACCTTGTTAGCCAGACTGTTGTCCTCGACAACAGCCCGTTTCCAGGACGACCAACGAGGAGGGTCTTGGCCAGTATATTTCTTTGACCTTGGCTAACATTGTCTGATCAGTGAGTTTTGTCTGACCAGACGATAGCTCATCGTCCCTCTAACAAGAATAGACATAGAAAGAAAACACCAGACGAGACACTCTGTTAAAGTTAGTTTAGTATGGGAAGGAAACATCACGAGAAAAGTAGCGCTACACGAAGGAAGGGAAAATCGGCAGAACAACTAATTATTAATCTTTCAAAACGTATTCACAAGTCAAGAAACATATAATGCTGAAAATTCATGTAACGATTATACTTTGGTGGTAGAGCGTTATTGCTGCTCTGTTACCTGATCTGACTGCTATCAGCGTATTAAAATACACTTGTCGTATTGACCATTGTTATTACTTTATTAATGAAAAATGGACGTCAATCTGTAGAGTTGAATAGTATCATTATGACACCACTGCCTCACAAAGAGCAGGTCGTAAGAGGCGACTAATTGTGTGACATGGCATAACAGTGGCCATAGTTAGGTGGTTTGTTTAGAACAGCATAGATGGCGCCTAACAAGCTGCGGGTCTACTTTGTTCTAGTGTTTGAGTCTATTAGGATGGATTCACATCGGTTAACCACCCTCCGTAAGCGCTTGTCCCAACGCAGCGGAGTATTAAGCTGCTCGAGCCTAGCCCGCTAAGCAGAAAACGCTTCTCCCAGCTACATCCAGCCCATACCAGACCTGGGACCTGCACAGTAGCATCTATCTACACAGTAGAATTACAGGTCGACTAAGGTCTAAGAACTAAGAATTACACAAGTATTTCGTAGTTACGAACGACCATCTGTGGATCTATTTCGTACCGATATGACAAAAGAGTTAAGTAGCAACGCTCATCTGTAGATTATTTGGTTTCAACATGCAAAAGTATTGAACAGGAACGCCCATTTGTAGATCTTCTTTGTTCAGAAATGACAAAAGTATTCCATCTTCTTCTGCTTCTTCTTTCTTCTTCTTCTTCTTTTTCAGCGTTCGACCTGAAAAGGACATTTGTGAAGTTGTGCCGAGTTTACAGCGAGGTTGCGATATCTACTTCATTAATCCTGGCACATCCAATTTCAGAACGGCATTTTTGTAATCAGCTTTGCCTTTATTCTTCGAACCCTAATCTCTTATACAGACTGCATGGTTGCAGAATAGGGCAATGGTCAGTTGTGGGTCACTAATCCTGATTCAAGCAGCATATTTCAAGCAGGCATATTTGAGTCGATGGCTGCTGTCAGTTCTTTCGCTACTGCATCTTCAGACACCCATATGTATCCAACGATTACGCTCATGTATATAATACTACTTCGACAAAAGAGATCTCAATTGTGCTACAATTACAAAAGTAGTCAGTAGTGATGAATGTTTTTTACTGTTATGATTGTCTTCAGAGTTCACTTCCTATGGGGAGGAGTGTGGCGGCTGTTGGACTGAGTTGGATCTGTCAGTGCACACTATCGTCAGAAGTCTGGCAAGAAACTACAGACATAGAGGTAGGCTCTTTTATTCACTTAAATACATCAATCAATGGATAATTCAGTCAGCAGGTAATGTCATCACATCTGCACACTTATGTCGCAAGACATTGGAGGAAAAGAGCGCCCTTCTATAAGGTTTGCTATCGCTGTAGCAGTTGCTGATTTTAATCAATGTATGTGATTCTGTAACGTTGTCAATCCAGAGTTTTCTTGGCCTTCCTCTTACTCTAACCAATCAGTTAATCAAAGAATTTGTCAGTCAATCAATCAATGAATCGATTGTTATAGATACACTATGCATTATTGTATTCCTTTTCCTTTGTCAAATTATTTACATTATTGTTAGTTTCATCGACGTGATATCATTGACAGTATTACTATCTGTGCCATTACTTTCCTTCATGTTACTATGGAACACATAATTATTACTATTATTGTTAATTCTTCTTAATAATGTTATATTACAAATCTAGTTATTGATGTTCTACTCTAGTTTTTTTTTAACTGCTTCTTTCATCTTTAAAATATTATTGTTATTATCATTACTTCATCGCATTTCTCTGCCTCTTCTATGCTCCCGTTTTTTTTACTTGTTTCCATATTATTTATTAGCCCCATTGTCCCTGTTTTCTTCTATTGGCTCGATAATCCTAAAACTGTCAGCAGCTTAGTATTTCTTTCTATGATCATAGTTGTCTCTTCATAGGTGTCTTTCTCTGGCACGCATTCCTCTATTTCGTATTAACATACTGAGCAAGTCTACAGCATGTTTTATATTCAAAAAACCAATTTCTCATTTTAATGGCACAAAGAAACCATTCAATAATAACAACAACGGTATTTTTGTTACCACCACCAACTTATACATGACTTTCACTAACAGCAAAAGTTACTATCACAAACTTATACATGACTTTCACTAACAGCAAAAGTTACCACCACAAACTTAAACATGACTTTCACTAACAGCAAAAGTTACCACCATAAACTTATACATGACTTTCACTAACAGCAAAAGTTACCACCACAACCTTTTACGTGACTTTCACTAACAGCAAAAGTTACCACCACAAACTTTTACATGACTTTCACTAACAGCAAAAGTTACCACCACAAACTTTTACATGACTTTCACTAACAGCAAAAGTTACCACCACAAACTTTTACATGACTTTCACTAACAGCAAAAGACGAGATGATAGACGAGGACGACGAGGCACTACGTTTGGTCAGGGGATCCCCACATGAAATCTTTCGAAGATCAACGTCAGTATCGACAAGTTTAGAGTGTCGAGCTTGCCGAATCGTATTGAATCGACTCAAATCACATGTTAGGATCAATGATGATACAGGTGAGTACAACAAAATCGATAATCGATTGCTTCATTCTCTTTGATAACAATCATAATGTAGCGGAGCATACTTTTCTAAGCAGCGTACTGGTAGAGCCATATTTCGAACAGGAAATGTAAAGGGTTCTACCTCCGTTATCGATACACCCCAGTTGACCCAACTATAAATGGGTACATGGCTCACTGTTTGGAAAGAAAAGCCAGCAACTAAAGGCACTAGCAACCCAACCTTATAAAAAAAGTTGAGACAAAGAGCAATGAAGTCCATTACACTTATCCCCGAGTGTCTGCTATGAGATTACATGTTTATAAAAACCGGTTAGCTTTATGTGTAATACAGGTTTCTAATAAATGAACGCAAATGCCCCAGTCCAAAGACATTCTCTCAATGTTTGTTATCTCTGTTTCTTCTATTTCGAGCCATCCACGTGAGCTTTGATCTCTATTTCTATTACTCTGGGGATTCAAGAACAGAAACTGCCTAAGGATACAATTGGTTGGTTTCCTACCAGTGTGTGCTTGTTGCCTCGCTTGTCATAGTTGTATCTCTATTTATAACCAACAGTTCACCATTTGTGATCAAATAATACAAATTAATTCCTCCTTTTCTGCCAGGACATCAATTAATGAAAGTCTATGTCTGTTTATTTGTTGTGCTGTTGACGATTTTTATTATAGTGTAGGACGTGCAATAGAGTTTTGACTATTGATTAGTTACAATGTCAACTTTGTTATATGAACAGCAACAGAAAAACTGACGTAAAGAAACAATTTGATCCTTCGTGTTAATGACTTAAGCTTCAGTGAACATCAACGGGGGCACATAACGTCAAGGTTGTGGATCAGCTACCGAGTGAAGAACATGTTGATAACCAAGGTCTGCGTTAAAGCAATTTTGGTAGGACGAGCCGGGCGGTAGCAAAACATGCATACGTATCTCATACAAATCTACATATTACATGAGGAAAATTGTTCTACGAATTATTTGATTAATATTCACTACTGGAATTAGAGTTTTGTCTTCTTCTTGTTTAATGCGTACAATGAGTGAGTTTACTTTTTCATGCGTGCTGAAAGGGGCGTTAAGTGGCAAGTTGTAGTAGCTTTACTCACATCTCAAGCGTCCTGGTGAAGGTGGACAGTGGTCCTCCAGGCAGATATGATATGATTGGCTTTATCTGATTACGCTCATTACTATGAGCATCACGTGATCCTTATTTCGTCAGCCAGACTGCCTTGAAAATAGACTGTTTCCAGAGAACGCGACATGGAAGAAAGATTGTGGTCTTGGTCAGTGTATTGCGCCTGACCCTGACGCGACGTCCTGGTCATTATGTTGTGCCTGACTTGACTAGAGTCTCAGTTTCTCTTAGTTTCGTCTTAACATTTGCAGTTTTCCATTTGTCACACGTGAGATCAATGTTTCCATTTTTAAAGACCATTATTTTCTGTTTTGGGAATATATCGATTTAACCCTTCATAGTGGTGCAAAGCGCTTCTTCTCTAAATTATATCATCTCCTAATTCACATTTTGATTCCACTAACATTATGTGGGCCACATGTTAAGGCTTTGGGAGCAGTATTTCGCCCGTGGGTTCGTGTTTGGAACCGCTCCATATTTAATATTATGTCACAATTGATTATTTTATCCGGGACTTTCCCCTCTAGTCGTAGACTGTTATTTTCGATAATTTTCTGAAACGTAACGAAACCGTTAAGTAAACACAATGAGAATGGGAATCATTGATTTAGTCACTTGGTCACATCAGACGCTACACGTCATATGTAAAAATTGTGATATTAAACATCTCATGGTGAAAGGTTTTTTAACTTTCAATTTTCGCGAAGGTGCTTATATTTCAAAAACAGACGCAGTTATTTTTTTTTAATCAGAGTACATAAACCATACAAAAATAATCCCTATCCAAAATGAAATTTTTGATCGGCACGAACAAGCATTTGACACCGGAAAAAAGTTACAGTTGTTCCCTTTCTGACTGCTGTATCTTCACTAGCGCACTGCAGTCGTGTTCCCATTTTAAAGCTAGGTATACTAGTGGATGCTGCCAGCAGTTTACGAAACCAGTCAAATTGGATGACATGTTATTAGCTCACGTACTCCAGCCTTCTGGGGTTTGTGGGAATACATGTCCTGTTTATGATGAGGTTTACGGTAATGAAAAAGCTGACATCATGGCATCGATAACACGCAGAGTGGTGGCATTTGATATGGATACAGAACATATTGAAGTCAAACAATCACCGACTCTTAGATGATCACACTGCAATAGATGAATTATCGATCTACAAATTGCAGGAGTGCGATATAAAGTGCAGGTGGAACAGACGATGGTACACGTGAGGACGGAGTAAGCGCATATTCAACCAGTGAGCTACAAGAACCACAGTATCCATGTCTTTGCTATTAGCACACACACACACACATATATATATATATATATATATATATATATATATATATATATGTAGAGAGAGAGAGAGAGAGAGAGAGAGAGAGAGAAAGAGAGAGAGAGAGACTGTAGATCTACGAAGCTGTCCGGAGTGTACTTATATCTGTATTGTAAAACACAACGTAGCTATGTCATGGGCTGCAAGCCTGCAGTAAAGGGACTAAAATTACACCAATCTCGGAAGACCGTGAGATGTGTGGGAGTAGTCCAGTAAAGGGACTGTAAAATTACACCAATCTCGGAAGACCGTGAGATGTGAGGGAGTAGTCGACACATTTATGAGCTACAAGCCTTCAGTAAAGTGAATGTAATATTTAGTGGCGTGCCCTCAATGCACTAGTAGGATTAGGCTAGTCATCAGACAATATAGTTAAACTAATTTGAGTTAAATTCCCATAAGATAAAATTAAAATATAAAAATATTGAATAAATAGAATAGTATTTCTCACTACTTGAGTCTCATTCTATGTCACAGACTTTCTGCAGAGACTAACACACGAAGGGGTTCACCCGGGGGCAACTCTTTCAGCTTTCTCTCTTTTCACCTCACTCTGTTTCATTTGACTCTGTCCTACAGTCACACCCTTGCACAACTTTCAGACGCGCCCTCGTAGTAAAGCCCTTCCATTGCACTTTGGTTGGGCTAGCTTCTAAGGGCGCACAAACCTAGCATAGGTACATAAAGATGCACACATGCATCCAAGCACTGGTTTATGCGTCCTGATATCGCCCAATGGACTACGGTCTGGGGTGGAAAATGGCGCGCCTCCGCCAGTAGAAACTAGTGAGGCAAACATCTAAGCAAAAAAAACAACAACAACATTCTATGTCACAGACTTTCTGCAGTGACTTACACACGGAGGGGCTCAGCCTGGGGGCAGCTCTTCCCGCTTTCTCTCTTCTCACCTCACTCTGTTTCTTTTGACTCTGTCCTACAGTCACACTCTTGCACAACTTTCAGATGCGCCCTCATGGTGAGGCCCTTCCATTGCACTTTGGTTGGGCTAGCTTCTGAGGGCGCACAAACCTAGCATAGGTACATATAGACGCATACATTCATCCAAGTACTGGTTTATGCGTCCTGATATCGCCCAATGAACTACGGTCTGTGGTGGAAAATAGCGCGCCTCCGCCAGTAGAAACTAGTGAGGCAAACATCTAAGCAACAACAATTCTGTGTCACAATACTCAAAGGTATTCCTGCTATCTTTCGTCGGAAGCGCTCGAGTGTTATCGGCTCTCCCCGTATAGAGGACCAGATGAAGCGATCCTAGTCCCTCCCAGGAAGAAGATACATTCTAGTCGTTTGGTCCTCTGTCATAAGTAAATTTAATTTTCGTTTGCATCTTATGAGTGAAAGTGTTGTGGTTACTAAGAAATGGTTCCCATTAATGAAAGAAATCTTGCGAAGTGTTAAAATGTACGTTTGTCAATGTTTCAAAGAGTGAAATACGGGAAATATGGAAGGGGACTGGGATTTTGATACTGTTCCCGAACAACAAAGCTTGCCAGAGACAAGTAGTAGGGTTAGTGTAAGTAAGTTAGGGAGATGAACAGTGTCGATCACGTGTCGCAATGCTGTGTTCTTATCCATTTATTCATTAGGTTCGTTTGGAGCCTTAAATTTATTTAAAAATGCAGCAAGTAATTCCGGAAGGTAGATGAACTTCAACAATTTTTGCTAAAACAAAAATGAAAGACTGCACACGTTATTTCAAAACATAGTATACTTCTTTAGAATAGCAAATAAGGAAACAGACTGTATTGTTGGTCCTGTGTGCTGTTCGAAACATATAAGGAAGTGGGGAATAACAATGGCTTTTGCGATGTAATTTTCACAGCGCCAAGATGCACCACGAAAAGACTCTTGCACACCTATATAATAACTAAATTTAAAACTTTTGGGAAAACCAGAATAAATATATATTTTTTAATATATATATATTATAGTCAGCTAACGTGCGAGAGCTGTGCCCAGTTAAAAAAGTGTCATTGGTAAACGACATTTTTTACATTATATGGAGATAATTTCTTTTCAGTTCAGTAATGAAAGGTATCCTCAAACCATGTCCCTCTTGGCACGCGACTGGTAATATTTCTTTTTTCTTGGAAGACCTTGAGATTTGTGGGAATACCCACACCTTGATGGGCTGCAAGCTTGCAGTAAATTAACTAATATTGCACCTTACTTGGAAGACTGAGATGTGTGGGAGTACCCGATACCTGAGGGTTTCGTTGAAGAGCTCCAGAGCAACACCATAGCAACAGTTCGCTTCGGATATGCTCTACCTAACACGTTCTTAAGATCGTCTGGCGTGTCCTGGCACCTTCGCTGTTCGGTCGTGCAATTAGTTGGATCCTTGCACATATAGAAACGCACAATCCGGGAGTCTCTGTCGGACCCTTGCGTTTGACCGACCTCGATTACGCATACCAAGTCCTCATACCAAGTTCTCATACCAAGTCCTCATACCAAGTCCTCATACCATGTTCTCATACCAAGTCTTCATACTAAGTCCTCATACAAAGTCCTCATACCAAGTCCTCATACAAAGTCCTCATACAAAGTCCTCATACCAAGTCCTCATACTAAGTCCTCATACAAAGTCCTCATAGCAAGTCCTCATATCAAGCTCTGGTTCTCAGGCATAGACAGCCCCACTGGAGCACTTAGGATAACCTGCTTAACATTTGAGGTTGCACATTTTCCGGATGAAGACCAACATTCAACCTGTTGACAGTGGCCCGCCTGCTTCGGAAGTAATTGTCAACCACAATCGCATCCAGCCCACCGAGGACATAATCTACTGGGGTAGCAGACTGACTTAGAATGCACGCAGTACCCTGGAAATCACTGACATGGATTGCCCTTGTGGCATAATTCATGGCTACACAAAGTCTAGTCCCAGCAGAGGCTCTGTTTGGAAACCAAGCTACATCAATATAGATCATGTGCCGTTCTAATTCCCTTTCACGGGTTGTGGTTAGGGAAGGTAGGGGTGGCTCTCAGTGGTCTCGATGTAAGGTGTCTGCTCCATGTGCTGGAGGTCGCGGGTTCGAATCACGGGGAGACTGGGATTTTTCAGGTGGATATTCTGGTAAAAATACTCCTGATATCTAGGTAGTGAGATTGGAGTCCCGTGTACAGTGTTAAGCACGTTAAAAATCCCTTGGCAATTAGAAATCGAAAATAGTAGGTCTAACGGCCGCTGCCCGGAAAAAAATAAAAATTCAAGTTAAAAATCTACGCAATTTGTTTGTACCTTCCCCCAGGCCTAGTAAGCCGCAGGAAGTTTAAAATACCTACTACGGATAGCCAATAGCCTTTGATTATCTGACAACATACATTAACATGTCTGTTTCAATATCAGGATCCCAAGTATTCCAAGTATATATATATATATATATATATATATAATTTAGGACACCCTTGTGGTAGGCCGTATTTCTTGTTTCATCAACTACTCCCCACCCCCACCCGCCGCCCCTCTCCCAATGTGACATAGAACCGCCTATTCTGCAAAAGACATTTGTTGACGATGGTAACGCATCAATCATTTGTTACAAAATAGTACACCAATCTAATGTCATAGAAACAAATCTGTTACACTTAATCATGTCTGGCAAACAAGCAACCAAATACAATGACTAATTCCCACCCTCCCCACTCAATAATTCTTTCTAATGTCAAAGGCTGTTGATTACATAAAGCAGATTTCACAAGGACATTTATGCAAGCTCTAATTAAATCGCTTCCCACAAAATCGTTTCCGGCTGATTAACGGTTATAACAACACGCTGGCATGCACGCTCTAGAACGGGCAATGCAATATCGTCAGCTGTGGCCCAGTTCCAGGCATCTCATTGTTTGCAGTTCATATTCCAAGCGTGAATGTGTTTAATGTACTAATAAACTGACATTTACCTCGAATAATATCCTCCATTCTTTGTTTTTTTTTCATTTATCAAATGATCCGTCCAGTTCAAAATGTATGCATTGTTTTGTGTAATCACGCCTTACTTTTAAAAAAGAAGAACCTCGAACTAGTCTGGGATTTTAATTTTCGCAGGTCACGTCGTCTCCAAATGCATTCCAGCTGCTTTGGCTTTACTTCACACTCGTTTTCCGAGTTCTGGCTGGTCTTCCCCACTCTCCACTTGCCTTGTGGACTTCAGTAAACGCACACTATTAAAGCATGGACTCAATATTAACGTGTCACGTTGATACTTACCTGATACTACCCTGCGCGCCCTCATGGTGAGGCCCTTCCATTGCACTTTGGTTGGGCTAGCTTCTGAGGGCGCACAAACCTAGCATAGGTACATACAGACGCACACATTCATCAAAGCACTGGTTTATGCGTCCTGATATCGCCCAATGGACTACGGTCTGGGGTGGAAAATGGCGCGCCTCCGTCAGTAGAAACTAGTGAGGCAAACATCTGAGCAAAAAAAAAAACAAAAAAAAAACGTGCCACGTCTTTACATATCGGTTTTAGCCAGAGGGACGACAGTGTTTATCTCTGGAAGAAAGAGTCGCTTACTTGTCTCTACTTAATAAATGACTTCGACCCATCCCACATAATGCCTTGAATTAACGTACTAAATATCAATGTAGACCCATAGAAGACCCTCCCGTCCTGTATAAGTGAAGTATCACTACCTTTACTGCACAGTCTCATCTTGTTTGTTAGGTGGTAGGACATGTACTAGTTCAAGCTATCTTGACTACCATATTGCCATATCTTGATATCTGGATATGCTTGAATGTGGTCCGTAAGCCAGGAGGCGATACTGGTCTTACTGCTGTTAGAGTCAAGCGCTCTGATAACTATACACCACAGTGCTCTAATTCAAAGACAGCATATTTCATTCATGCATGATATGGATAACTCTCTAATAATATGATTAATTCACATATAATGCAATTCATTCATTCATCACATAGTTTATCAAGAAATAATAGTATGTATCCCCAAATAATGCTATTAAATTATATAGTCTATTCATGTATAACACAATTAATTCACAAATAATATAATTACTTCCTGCATAACTCCATCATTTCATACAAACAATAATCAATTCAGACGGAGCAGTGAATTAGTTGGATGCTTGCTTCAGGGTTAGCGAACCATAGCTGAACTAAACCTTATTCCGCCTTCAAGTGGCAGCGCTATGATCAGGCTGCATTCATGCCAGTCCAGCTAAAAGGATCGGGATCGAAGAAACTTATTCCGCCTTCAAGTGGCAGCGCTATGATCAGGCTGCATTCATGCCAGTCCAGCTAAAAGGATCGGGATCGAAGAAACTTTTTCCGCCTTCAAGTGGCAGCGCTATGATCAGGCTGCATTCATGCCAGTCCAGCTAAAAGGATCGGGATCGAAGAAACTTTTTCCGCCTTCAAGTGGCAGCGCTATGATCAGGCTGCATTCATGCCAGTCCAGCTAAAAGGATCGGGATCGAAGAAACTTATTCCGCCTTCAAGTGGCAGTGCTATGATCAGGCTGCATTCATGCCAGTCCAGCTAAAAAAATTAGGTGCTGAAGTCGGATGTGTCGGCGCAGATACCGAAATGTTGCTGTAATTTGCGACTCAACAACCGAACCCTTTTTTAAGACGAACGCCAAAGAAGGAGGAGGAGGAAAAGGAGAAGCAGAACAAAAAGAAGAAGATGAAAAAAAGAAGAAAAAGAAGAAAAAAAGACAAGAAGAGGAAGAATAAAAGAGAGAACAAGACAAGAAGTGATATTAGTAGAAATAGAAAACGAAGATGATGATGAAGAAGAAGAAGAAGAGGAAGAAGAAGAAGAAGAGGAAGAAGAAAAGAGGAAGAAGAAGAAGAGGAAGAAGAAGAAGAAGAAGCCGAAGAAGAAGAAGAAGAAGCCGAAGAAGAAGAAGAAGAAGAAGAAGAAGAAGAAGAAGAAGAAGAAGAAGAAGACGAAGAAGAAGAAGAAGAAGAAGAAGAAGAAGAAGAAGAAGAAGAAGAAGAAGAAGAAGGAGAAGAATTCACTAACAAAATAGTTCCTTCATGTTGTTTTCATCTTTTTTAATCTTTCAGAAGTCAATGATTATGGGCGCCTCGTTAAAAAAAGTAAGTATGTGTGATATTTGTATACCAGAGAAAGCTATACCGTTTCAAATGTCTCATACAACATGTGCTGAGCAGAAAGGATAAACACATTTATTATAAACATAAAATGAAATATGCCGACTGGATCTGTTAACATTAATTTTCGTAGAAGGCAGATAGAGTAATTTAAGACGATACAGACAGACAGAACAGATACGTTAATTACGAGTACATGTGAGAAAGCAACGAGAAAAAATTACAATGAGACAGACTGTTAAACAGGCCGACTGACGTATTATGGTGTTTAAAAAAAATATAATGCAAAGATTCAAATTATTATAACAGAACTAGAAACAGAGATAATAGGAGACTAGATTCGTATAGGGAAGCAGATTGAGCCAGTGCAGTCTTTTCGATAATGAATGATTATGATGGTCTACCTGAGACGGGAATTACCACAAATGGCAACCGTGTCGAGTCTACCGAAGACTTCATCTTCCTGGGTAGCAAACAGACCTGTGATGTACGTAATATTGCTGACATTGTTCGAAGAATCGGTTTGGCAGTAGAGTCTAAGAATGTCCTGTACTGAGTCTGGTCTCAACAGAGACTCTCATTGGAAACCCAACTGCGCTTTTACAAATCCTGCGTCATTCCAATTATTCTGTATGGCTCCGATAATTGGATGGTCTCGCAAAGACATCAGAAGAGTCTTGAAATCTTCCACACGCGCAGTCAGAGACACATCGTTGAAATTCACTGGTATGACATGGCAACTAACACTGAGGTCGTACGACAAAACACATACGAGAGCATTATTTCTATAAGGGACCGTCGCTGTCCCTCCATCGTCTATCACGTGGCCAGTTTCTCCTAGGATGTCACGGCCCACCAGATCCTGTACATGGATGTCCAAATTAAGGGTGGAAATATACTTTGTCCTTCATGAAGATGAGCAACCCCTTCCCCTCGTCAGACAAATCGCCGGTACCTCATCAGAACTATACGCCTCGTGGACCCCGGCCGTCAGTAGTGGTCACAGACTATCGACGCGACATGCCGTGGTCGCCTGTGTGGATTATTATTAGTATTATTATTATTTGAATTACTACTATTATTATTATTATTGAAAAAATGATCATGTAGTGCTAAAATATCCGACGAAAGAAGAAAAAAAAACTGCCTAAAGCACTAGAAGAGACAATGAGAAACGAAAGCATTCCACAAAAGTTTGAAACGTGAATTGCATATCCAGGCAGATAAAGAATTAAATTTTTCGGACATCTGACAAGAATGCTTTCAAACATATTCACCTAAGAACCTAAGGCAACATTAGCAAGACATCGGAGCAAAAGGAAGTTCAATAACAAATATGGATTGACGTTATTTGAGGAGCATTGCGGCCATTGAGAATGCAAATAAAAACAGCCACACGGACGTCATAAGAAAGAAGACTGCACTTACCCGTGACGTCTAATAACGTTAATGGACAGACAAGATGATGTTGGCGAACTAAACAATACCCGCTCTGCTCGACCATCGCAAGATACTACAAATCCCACAGTGTTCGGATAATTTATGTAAACTATTAACACAATTGTAGTGTAGGATAATGAGTGGCCAATTCGTCGCGTTCTACAGTATTACATTATTTGGGTTATTCCACGCGGTATACAATGTGAATGAACAGACAACTAATTAATCGATCAATACTTATCTTATAAAATATGTATATAAATTGACATATTTTATTGAAAATTGGAATTGAGTGTGGCAGCGAAAATATACTGGTAATAGCACGACGTCTGAATAAGTGGATGGGAACCACCCATGAGATCTAAAGGAAACGTAGCAAAAGTGGAAAAATTAGAAAACGGGTTATGTAAAAGGAAGCTTTCAATGTAGCTGATTTGTATGGTCGAAAAGAGGGTGCAATTTTCAAACTACGAGTATTTAAACCCTTTTAACAAGAAAACTACGATATGGGTAAGGAGAAATCTGATTGAAATAAACGTCAATTAATTTAGTCAAGTGCCTGTGTTAAGAAACTGGCAAAACGTGCTGCCGATTCGTTATCTTTAAAGTTGATACCGCAGTATTTCTATGACAACGTTTCAGTGCGACAATGACATCATTTAGAAGAACACGAAGAAGTGTATTCCCAAGTTCAACGGTTAAAACAAGTAGCAGAAGACGTTTGTGATTCATTATGGTAAACCTTCAATACGCATATGACACCTGGGGTGAAAGAATAAGTCCACCGTAACCTCCCAAGCAGATCGTCGAACTCGACTTTAAATGGTTGTTTTGCAGATGGGGCAAATATCCGTATCGTGTGCACAAACGAAACAATGTCTACTATATCAGCCACTGTAAAATTTCGAACACAGATTTATTCTAAGGTACAAGTTGAAGTTGAAACCTATGCTTCACATCGGAGGGAAAAGTCGATGTGTACAAATGCTCGGAAACACACCTTTTTTTAAATGTACGATTGCAGTGATGGAATATGCTACACATTGGAATACAAAAGGTGGATTATTATGAAACATGGAATAATGACACTAAGAACAAGGAAGTGATAGTCAAACTGTATTAAGCATTGGTGAGACCTAAATTGTAGTACTGTGTGACAGTGAAGTGAAGTCCTTATCATACTTAATTCTTAGTTGACCTGTACTTGTACAGGAGATGTTGCTCCTGTGCAGGTCTCAGCTCTGGTATGACCTGGACATAGTCGGGAGAAGGATTTACTGCTTAGCGCGCTAGGCTTGAGCAGCTTAATACTCTGCTGCGTTGGGTGGTTAACGGATGTGCAATTGATTTTAATAGATTAAAACTCTAGAGCAAAGTAGACCCGTAGGCTGTTAGGCGCCATCTATGCTGCTCTAAACAAACCACCTAACCATGGCCGGTGTTATACCATGTCACACAGTTAGTCGCCTCTTAAGACACACTCTCTGTGAGGCAGTGATGCTATTCTTGTCCATGTCATACACAAAGACCCCGACAGACCACTCGGTATCACTATCATAGAAGGGATATAAAAATGCTAGAAAGGATTCAAATAAGAATTATAGTTATGAGGAAAAACAGAAACACTGGCCTACAGTATCTAAATAAGAGAAGAATTCGAGGGGATTTAATACAAGTTTATAAGATAATCAATGAAACGGATACATTAGACTATACAACGTTTTTCATAGTACAACCGGCTACAAGAACAAGACGGAGCAGCTTCAAATTGTTTAAGACAGGTCATGATTATATATTAGAAAATTTATGTTTAACTTAACTTAACTTAACGTCTTTATACTGGTTTAGAAGACCCTGCAGAGAGTGGTGAATGTTTGGAACGCATTACCATAGAATGTGATGGAGGCATGGTCAGTTAATGCATTCAAAATAAATTGGATGCTCACAATTTTTTTAGTATTGGTGGAGTGGAATAAACTGATTTTATTCAGACTCTGCTGAGCTTTCTAAAGCAGTATAATGAAGTTAATAATTGAAACTACATTAATTTATAGTTGGAATCTAGTATTAATGTGAACTTCACAAGTAGTATCGCAAACAGCTATAATCCTTTTCATTTACACAGATAAACAAACTTAGGATGCACACAAGAAAGATCTCATTTTTAACCACTTTGTTCTTCTTTCTTCCCCATAGCAATGCTGAACAATGGATGGTAAATATAGGTCAACATGGCTGCTGCTTGTGCTGCTAGGAACGCCTGCCACAGTTACATTTTTATGTTATTGCCTGCATTCACAAAAATTGAGTGGTTTCTTCAATCGTCGCTGACAGTTTCGATTAAAACAATTCAGAGCAAATAATATCATTCAAATATTCTTCGCTTTTTTTTTCGAGCAAATTTTTGGTTTCATTTTATTTTTAAAAGCATTACAAACATGTATATTTTCGGAATCTTACTGAAGAAGAAACCAGTCCTTTGAAATACTGATATGACCTTTATTTTCATCTTTGTTTCATTTCTCTAATTTCATATTTATGCATTATAATTATTTTAATATTAAAAATAATTTGTTTTCACAAAAATCTTCACTAGTTGCATAACAGTGTGTACGACTGTTTGTATGTGTTTATAATTGTTTGTATAACCACAGTTCAATATTGCAGTCAAGTGAGATGACAGATTTAGTGGTGTTCAGTGCAGTAAAAGATCAATTGGTGTTAAGTGACGCAGAAGATTAGGTCGAGGATAAGTGAAATAAAAAAATGATGATGTGAAGTTACAGAAATAATTACATGAAATTAAAATTTGGTGTCGTTATGTGAAAGATTTTAGTGGTGTTAAGTGAAATATATGGCGGTATTAAGTGAAAGACTTGGCGGTGTTCAGTGAAATATTAGGCCTACTTAGCTTGGCTTCGTTCATTCTCAATCTCCCACTACCAAACCATGAAAGGGCTTAACTAGCAGAATGTAGTCCAGAGAACGGAATGCGTTGTGTCGTAGTTTACAGCTTGACTGCGATATTTGCACTTTTCGGTCCAACACATCCGACTTCAGCAAGCATTTTTGAGTACCGGGTTAGCATTCCCTCTTCGATCCCTTCTCCTTAGCCAGTCTGCCCTGCTGCAACCTGTCATCCAAGATCACCGAGTGAAGGTGTAGAAGGGTCGTGGCAGCTTTGGTTCGATGGCCCTGACGCTAGCAGTCAGCTATGAGTCGCTGACCACTGCAGCTCATTAGTGAAAGATTTGGCGGTGTGCTAAGTGAAAGATTTGGTGATGTGTTAAGTGAAAGATTTGGCGGTGTGTTAAGTGAAATATTTGGTGATGTGTTAAGTGAAAGATTTTGCAGTGTGTTAAGTGAAAGATTTGCTAGTGTGAAGTGAAGTATTTGGCAATGGCAAGTGAAAGATTTAGTGGTGTGTTAAGTGAAAGATTTGCTAGTATAAAGTGCAATAGTTGGCAATGGTTAGTGAAAGATTTGGCCGTGTATTAAGTGAAAGATTTGGCGGTGTGTTAAGTGAAAGATTTGGCGGTGTGTTAAGTGAAAGATTTGGCGGTGTGTTAAGTGACAGATTTGGCGGTGTGTTAAGTGAAAGATTTGGCGGTGTGTTAAGTGAAAGATTTGCTAGTGTAAGTGAAATATTTGGCAATGGTATGTGAAAGATTTAGTAGTGTGTTAAGTGAAAGATTTACTAGTGTAAAGTGAAATATTTGGCAATGGTAAGTGAAAGATTTGGTGGTGTGTTAAGTGAAAGATTTGGCAGTGTGTTAAATGACAGATTTGCTAGTGTAAAGTGAAATATTTGGCAATGGTAAGTGAAAGATTTGTTGATGCGATGTGAACGGCTTTGTAGTGTCAAGTGAAAGATTGCATGGTGTATAAAGATAGATTTGGTAATGATAGGGGACGCATATTGTGGCGCGAAGTGCTAGATTGGATAATGTGATGAAAAGATTAAAATGTTTTATATGAAGTAACAGATCACTTCGCGTTACATGAAGTTTTGATTGTGGTGGAGGATAAGAAAAATTGAAGATTTTGCGACATGAAGTCACACATTTCAGATTTTAAAGTTGCATTTCAATCCGGTCAAAGCTTGCAATTTATAACATAATAAACTGTACACTCATTCAGTGTGCAACGGTTAAAAAAGAAATGAATTGCATGCCTCATATTTTTCTCTTAATAATTTATATATTGTATATATATATATATATATATATATGGGCGTGTGTGTGTATGTATGTGTGTGTTTGTGTGTATATGTGTGTGTGTGTGTGTGTGATGGGTAGGTGGGTGTGTTAACACAAACTGCATTCACACTACATTCACACTAGCAATGCTTGTACAGAAGATGTGTCTGCATATCGAACTACAGAATAGGACAGACAGAACAGTAATGTAACACCCATCACCTACGACATATCCTTGTCTTTTCATCCCATTACCAAGCTTGGTCAACCCTTAATAATAAGTATGCATCAAAAACTTGCATTCTCATTTTAATGCTCTATAGATACAAGTCCAAAGGAAGAAGTTCTGTTTACATTATGAGGTTCGGAGAAAGCTTAGTTAACAAATTATTAAAGGTACGTACAATGGAAGCAGCAGAGTTGACTGTAAGTGGAGTGCCAAATGTCACATCTAGACTACGCGTTACAAAGTACTGTCAGTATTGTGCAATATTGACTCATTGGTCTAGAGGTAAGATATCCGCCTAGGTGTCGGATGTCGTGGGTTCGAATTATGGTGGAGACTGGGATTTTGTTCACATGACCCATCTGGTAAAAATTCATCTGGAATCTGGGTAGTGAGATCAGACTCACGTGTTCAGTGTCGATCATGTTAAAAATCCATTGGCAGTACGAATTCGAAAAAAGCAGGCTTAACGGCCGCTACCCCGGACAGAATTCAAATTCTAGTTTTAAACCTTCCCAAAATATTTGTATCTTTCCACAGGCCTAGTAAGCCTTAGGAAGTTTTTAAATACCTGATACATATATCCGAATTCTTCGGCTACCTGGAAACATACATTAACATGCCTGTTTGAATACTAAGATTCGAAGTATTCAAAGTACCTATCAGTCAGCATAGGTATACATGGATCTACCATTCAAACAAATCTGAGCTGAGAAATTGTGTTTCTTTTAAAACAACACACACGTACACACGCACGTACGCACACACACACACACACACGAACACACACACACACACACGAACACACACACATATATATATATATATATATATATATATATATATATATATATATTGCTCACATAAAGTAGGGAATATTATAAGTTGGGATGTTTTATTGCAGAGCATTTTTTTTTTTAGGTTATGGTGGTTATATGGACATGACAGACATACACTGTCCGTCTCTCGCGTGCAATTTGATGCTGTCAAGATAGCATGTGCTGAGCAATTCAATTCAAGAACCAGAGGTGGTAGTTAGTCAAATCGAAATTTCACATAGGTTGTTTTTTTTCCTCCAAATGCTGCCACTCGTATTCGTTGAGCACTACTCACCAAGTGCAGATTTTAAAAGACTCAGTAGGAGATGACATTTCTTTGTTCCGCATGAAGCGTTTGCTAGAACGCCAGATGGATAGGTATAGGCAGGATCCAAACGGGGGATTGGCATGGGGATGTTGTAGGAACCTCAATGTTTCGTAGTCAGTTGTGTACAGGCTGTGGAACAGGCATCAAAATCAACGGCAAAGTTTCTGATTTCCTTTGGGGTGGCTGCCTTAAAGTCACTACACGTGGACAAGACCGACTTGTCATTGTTCAAACCGTCAAAATCCATACTTGAAATGGTACTCAACGACAACAGTATCTTCAATAGAGCACAGGGATCCGGGTCTTCCCTCAAACAGTACGAATCAACTTGCATGAGATGCAACTGGCCTCTCGTCGACCATATGTTGCCTTGTCCAGATCACCACTCCTCAAGCAAGCCAGAATGGATTGGTGCGAACGTTATGTGAGATGGACCAGTCAACAGCGTGGATCTGCGATGATTTCTGATAAGCCTAGATACTATCTGGATTTCCAGGATGGTGGAATACGTGTCTGGTGGCTGCGAGGTGAGCATTACCAGCCTCGTACAATGGTTGCTAACAACTGTTATTGAGGTGGGAGTATAATGAGCTGGACAGGCATCTCTAACACTATGAATGACAGTTCCTACTTTCACAAATGCCAGAGCACCATGACAGGGCTTTACTACCGCAACAATATTATCAATACATTTGGTTTCATCTTTCAGGATGACAATGCACGACTTCATCGTGATTGCGTCGTCGTCCATGGTTACCTTTAGAGACACCATACCCGGACGTTACCATGGCCGGGCGATGACCCCCGACCTCCTTCCAATTCAGCATTTATAGGACCCACCTGTACAGAAGTGTCCGACAACGTTAAGCCGCTCATCAGTTAACCCACGATCTTTAGCAGAACTGGCAGAGAATTACCCAAGACAACACAAGAAGGCATGTTCACAGTGTGAGACGTCTCTGCGCTGCATGTTTAGATGCAAATGGCCGATCTATGCGGTACTAGGAACATTGGGACCTTTCTGTGAAAATGGAGTACCGACACCTACTTGGTACTTGGTTTGCTAGAGGGACTAATGTCACGTGACTAACCGTAACTCATTGTCGGGTTCCAGTTGACTTGTACAATGCAATAAATCAGCTGATTTAAACTATTTGGTCAGTGGTAATATTTTCAGAGAGAACTATATATATATATATATATATATATATATATATATATATATATATATATATATATATATATATATACAACGAAAAAAGTAACTTACCAGTTTTTGTGTATGTTTTTATGTTTGAAGGTTGTAATGTAATTTCAAACCGATGTATTCCTGGGGTCGTTACTAGTACTAAAAAAAAGTGGAAATTCAGCAAAATTAACCGCTGGTTGGAAATTGCGTTTTTGAAGACTCCATTGTACTAAGCCGCATCCCGTGAGAGGTGGGGTATCCAGTGCCCTACCTTGCTGTTTTTACTGTCCCTAACTCATGCGTCAGATACCCATTTACAGCTGGGATGACTGGAGAAGCGTCCAAGATTAAAATCACGAGTCGAATTTATTTTAGTCTCCGGGCGCATTTCTTCTTCTTACGCTGTCAGACATCGACCGGGCGCATTTCGAACCGAGGCATACTGTTACCACAGAAAATAGCGAATTGCTGACTATGAACTGAGCTAATGCGCCCCTCTAGAAGACAGATTATTGTTTTAATACAGTCTGAGTGTGAAATGAACTTTCACTGACCTTCAAAATCTTATTTCATGAATTTAACGACTATCAGGACAGTTTCTCACAATTCACGTACCATTGATACAATTGACCTGAGAAGTGTCCACTGGCGATCTGTGATTATTTTGCTTTCATTTCGTTTAGAACCAAACTACTTGCACAGCGCTAAATGGGAGGTTAGGAGCTTTTGGCATGTTGGAAGGAGGAATGTCTGTGTCTGTAACAGCAAGACAATTTGATGTGTCAAGACAGATTGTTAGGCTTTGGTTACATCGCTATTAGACAACTGGGACTGTTTTTGACATGCCATGCAGGGGATGTCCTCGATGAACGACCAGACGGCAGGATCCTTACATCACTCTCGCACAACTGCAAAACAATTTTCAGTCAGCAGCTATCACTGCTAGCCTTCTCCCCGGACTGAGAAGATTAAGTTCACTACTGTCCGAAACCATTTCCGCGAGCAAAGCCTACGTGCAAAACACCCTGCTATTTTAACTCTGCAGCTACAACATCGTGCCACACCACTAGCCTAGGCCAGACAACTTCTGCATTTTGGGAACGCTCTGTGAGACAGAGTACTGTTTACTGACGAGTGTAGGATCAACCTTTTGAGAGCCCTAGTTTGTCAAAGATTGTATCGCCGACATGGAAAGCGCTACGCCACTGTTTCCGCTGTTTCCCACATAGGACCGTTATTATACCTGACGGTGCTCTTATTTGAATCACGTGACAAAATACTCTTACCGGTGGTGGTTGATGTAGCTATTTGTTTACATGAAGAGGAGTTAGTCTGTTTCACAACCCAGTTATTTCGCCTTTTACCATATGCTTAGAAGGTTTCAGTGGCTTATTATTTGTTCCGAGTATCCGAGTAACATCAATTACCACATAATTTATAATATGCAGAAAGACCTATTTGGTTTTCAGTAAATTCGGTTGCCAATTTTAATTAAGGGAGGCAGATACGTGAAGAACATCTACTCGTCAGTCGAACTGTACAACATGAAAGAACCAACAGCAGATTAACAATTAAAGGTTGTTCATTCTCGCATTCAGTCCCTGCCTCACTTCCCTGCTGCACTCTCTTTTTTCCCTCCAACCAGCCAATACCCCTCCCCCGCCCCACCCCCCATCCCTTCCTCAACCCGCCTGTGTCGTCACTCCCAAATCCACATTTCTTCCGTCATCAACCCTCCTATCTCTTCTCCACCATCTCGCCCCGCCATTTTCCACTTTAAGAATGCATTATGCGTTTTATTATTTTATTTATTTTTTTATTTGTTGCTGAGATTATTCTTAAATGACGTCATAACAAAAATGGAATCTACTGATTACAGTTTAAATCAGATTTTTCAACAGAAAATGGAGAAAACAAAATTGTAAGGCTCATCCAGAGTTGTAACCATAGACATACTACATCCTAGACGAAGTTCACAACTCTATACCACAGAGCGGACTAAAAATAAAGTTTCGCAAAAGGAAGTACTAGAATCTATTGTTGGTTTGTCTTGACTACGCTGGCAGACATAAAATAGTTTCGTCTCTAACAAAAATTATCTCGTTTCATTGATTACTATTCAATTTGCTGGCGCTTAGGACCAGAAAATAAACAAACCGCAGTTGTTTTCTGATTTCAACTTATTTTTTACTTTTTGTTTGTACTGAGGTCATCCACAAATGACGCCATAGAAGAACGTAATGTGCGAACAGATTTTAAATACAAATGAAAAGGGAAAAGCATGTGGGCTCGTCCTGGATTTGAACGCTGGACCATGGACCTCAATCAATCGAGAATAACACATAGTAGGTTATCCAATAAGCTAGTAAAATCACACATGCAAACATCGGAAACACAGATAGATAATTGAGAATTTAATTACATAGATCTGCACAAAAATGACACTCCTTTCTTATTTGTCATACAAAAATATTGAAATGTGAAAAGGCTAATAAAACCGACTTGATTGCACCAGGCCGCCCCGTATGTGCCTAGCCCTTTCAACGCTGAAGGTGTCGACGACAGAGTACGTACTCCATCGCTTCCGCGGCATCTTTAACATTTTTGCCTGTATGTCGACTGCGAGAACGGTCACACCATTAAAAAAAAACCATACAAATTGTCCGGTCATTTGAATCAAATGAGACATGATTCGAACCTGGCACGCTTGGATTGTAAACTGAGCTCACAACCCCTAAGCAACACGCCACGTGTTATTCAAGTCATGACATCAACTCTCCTACTTCTTCGTCTGTTTCTTCTTCTTCATCATCATCTTCACCATCATCATTATCATCTTCTTCTTGCTTGATTTCAGTTTCAGTATGTCTTGTATCAAATGTCATCACGTTGTGTGTGCATTCTAAGCCAAGATATTATCTCTTCTATTTCTTCTTCCTGGGTCTACCTCTCATTCTTTCTCCAGGGATTATTCTTGGACCATTAAGATACCACCTAAAAATACATTCAGGCATGCGCTAAACTGGAATACACTGGAGAAGAGAAACACGACACGGGTAAATCAACAGGACAGTTTAATTAAAAGTTGGTATTTAAGTACATAGCTAAACAATACAAAATGTACACATTTGGCAAGAAACAGATGCAGCCTATCGTTCCACGGGAAAAGTAATTGTTGATAATAATAAAGAGGTAAAACAACATAGATTTAAATAACACATATAACAGTGTGTGTTATTGTTTTAATTATATCTTAAATGTAGACTGTAAACAGTATATACAAATTAAGAAAATATATCAAAAAGATACAAAAGGTATTCATTTGCTTCAAGAAAACTGAAATAAAATAATAGACTGGAAGTACAGCTTATGCGTGCATTAAAGAATCAGCGCAGAAGACTAAATTAGTAATATATAAGATACAAGTATGCCTTTATAATATCAGTATGTTTACAACAAAGAAGATGCCAGGCTAATGGTATTTGGACATTATTTACTTTCTCTCCTTGGCTAAGCAAGTTCGTAAGAAAAGGACGTTCAGTGTAAAATACTGTAACACAGAGATACAAGACCTTGCATAAGATAAGGATCTCGTTCAAAATGGCAACATCACAATAGAGCGCTGCGAGCACAGATCACTTACCAAATTCCATTGAAGGCAAATTGTAACGGTCTTTATTCCGACTTAAAATCACTAAAAATTAGTATTCTTTTAAGCAGTTCTATTTTTAGGCCACAGATCAGGGTCACATCAAATTTTTGCGAAATATTTAAAATACACTACCTACAGAACTGAGAAAACAATGAACGTGGGACTCTCATATATCAAACTTGGGAATTACTCCAAGAAATCTCGTTGAAATTGTGGGTTTGAATTTAGTCTGTGTTATCCAGACAAGATGGTGTTGGAGACAGAAAAAAACCTGACCTAGCTCGTTACTCGGACAGCAATAGAACCACCTGACGCCACGAATCGTAGCAAGAGGATCACACATAAACATGGGATGTCAACTTCGGGTCTGTTCGAAGTCAACCAGTACTGTAATTGGAGCAGACACAATGGAGTATGTAGTCGTTCTTTATGAAGGATAGAGGAAATCTAAGAACTTGAGCATGCAGCAGGCGACAGAGAGCAGAAAAACAGCAATGAAATGGACATTCGATAAGCAGTTGATATACACGTATGTATACTGTTGCATAACAGCAGGACGTACAAGGACAGATAGGCTAACATATGAAGCAGCAAAAGTGGGACTGCAGATCAGTGTGAATAAAACAAAGAAAATAAGATCAAATATCAAAGAATGAGACCCCACAAAGAAACTTGTCAGATAATTAAGAAGTGCAAAGTGATACCTGTTTGAGAAGTCTATCTATCTATGTATCTATTGTCAGATCCTGGTTTGCCTTTCGCCATAAGGTTTATACATGACATCTGGACTGCGCCTTGGTGTGCGCTTCGTAGAAGGTTGTTGTTGTTTGCGAATGCCCACAATGAGTAAGTTACTCTTTTGTGCACACCGAAAAGAACGTTAAGTGGCGGGTTGCAGTAGCTTTTCTTACATCCCGAGCGTGCTGATGAAGGTGGAACTGGCTGCCTCGGAATTTCCGTCAATATGTGGCGGTCGTCCTCTAGCTTTGGTACCGCTGTGTATAAGTGTTACGGCCATCTGTGGGACGCTATTGTGTTGCTGTCGCGATATGTGCCCAAATCACTGAATTTGCTGTTTTCTAATGAAGTCTAGCACCGGTTTAGTGCCATCCTGTTTCCTGATCTCATTGTTTCTAATTCTGTTCCATCTTGTCACACTTAGCATTCGCCTCAGGCATTTAATTTATGTTGTAACTATAGAAACAACAGTTTGAGAAGTAACATTGATAAAACGGAGAAACAAACCAAGATGTTATCGCAAGATTAATAAGGCCAGATTTGTTTTCAACTCTCTTGGCCCAATATGGGACTCGTCAGCATTCTATATGGAGTATAAGATAAGGCTGTTTAACACGAATGTAAAGTCAGTCCTGCTATATGGCTCAGAGATATGGTATGTTACTATGGTTATTGTTGTTGTTGTTGAATCTCCACAATGAGCAAGATTACTCTGGTGTGCGCCCTAAACAGGAAAATTAGTGGTGAGTTTTCGTAAATTTACTCATGCCCTGGCCTGAAGGTGTGGATGAAGGTAGACTGGGGTTCTGCAGGTGCTTGTGCTGGGGTTGTGCTATGCTTAACTTCATCTGCGTGTCGCTCACTGCTATGGGAATCATCTTAACCAGGCTGACCTCTCTACCATAGAGACATCCAGAAGAATCGGCAGCGTCTTTAGACAACCAGTGTTACATTCCATTTAGACAACCAATGTTACATTCCAGTCGAGTGGTTTCGTCACATAGTGACCTGCGGACGATTGAGGTGTTCCTGCCCCCCTAAGTCACTCCCGCGTAGTCATTCTAGCTATGAAGGGATCTCGGCTGATGGATCCGTGGATATCATTTGCCAGCTCTTTCCTGATCAGATGGTCAGTGCGGATTAGGGACGAAGGTTTCACTAGTTCCGACCGACTGCATACTACTCCATCTGCCTCCACCTTATGCTGTTTAGTTGGAAATTCGCTGCACCTTGTGTTATGTGTTATTGAGGATGCTGGATTATTTGCATAAATTTCATAGACTGCCCTCGTGATATCTGCATGGAGAACAGGTTGTGTAGAGAACAACAACAACAACAACAACAGTTGGCATGATTCCATTGACTTTTCCCACTTTGTTGAAATTGTAGCTGATATCGATGAGTCCTTCTAACAGACAATACACTTCATCGTTGTTATGGTTTTTGAAGTTCACTGTGACCGACAGGGAATCTGAAAGGAAAACTATCTTGTCTCTGGCATTGCCCTTGTTTTCCACGATGGCTATTGTTGTTCCAAGTGTCTCAGCTATGAAGTCTTTTTTAGAATCTTACAGTGGCTACTGAAGTTTGTATTTCCTGTCCATTATTTAGATTTGTGTAGATGCCAACCTCTTCATTTTTCATAAGCCACATCCGCCTGTATTTTTGTTGTTGATTGACTAGTTCTGCCGAGCTGTTCCCTCTTTCTCATTACATGTCAAGTTGAAGAATGTGCAAGTGTTTTGTATCTGGTGAGTGGAGCTGTGTAACGTTTTAGTGATTGTTGGAGCGCCAGACAATTAACGATTCTCTTTCTGGGGCGAGTTCCTGGAAAACAAGCAGCAGATGGTTCGCTGTCTCATTTGTTCCATGTGTTCTATCCTAAGTTTGACGATTATTCACTGTTCGCTGTGTCGCAAATGGTTAACCCTGAATTACTTCCCCTCTCCAAACTCGAACAGTTACTTCAGAATTCAAAACAATATATTCATTTTACTTCATAAAAAATTGTGGTGACACAAAAACTTAATTTTGCTATAATTATCAATATCTGAGCTAATACAAGTCAGAGGTTTTATGCAATAGCAAGTTATCATTTCTACTCTCATCAGTGGCATATATTCAATATGTGCTAGGTGTGCGCCGCACGTCCAAATGAAGCGATCCGTAGTATTCAACTAACACTTTTCTCTCCCAGGACGCAGGGAAGCGATCCCTAGTGTTCAACTAACAATTTTCTCTCACAGGACGCAGAGAAGCGATCCCGAGTGTTCAACTAACAATTTTCTCTCATAGGACGCGGGAAAGCGATCCCTAGTGTTCAACTAACAATTTTCTCTCATAGGACGCAGGAAAGCGATCCCTAGTGTTCAACTAACAATTTTCTCTCATAGGACGCAGGAAAGCGATCCCTAGTGTTCAACTAACAATTTTCTCTCATATGACGCAGGAAAGCGATCCCTAGTGTTCAACTAACAATTTTCTCTCATAGGACGCAGGAAAGCGATCCCTTGTGTTCAACTAACAATTTTCTCTCATAGGACGCAGGAAAGCGATCCCTAGTGTTCTACTAACACTTTTCTCTCACAGGTCGCAGGGAAGTGATCCATAGTGTTCAACTAACACTTTTCTGACCTGACTCTTGGGCTGCGACATACCTGGAAATCAGGGGCAGAAAAGGACTTGGAGACTCGGCCTATCCTACTAGTTGTATATTCATTGGAAGACATGTGAGCCATTTGTTTGTGTCTGTCTGTTGTACGCAGTAATCTCTCCTGTCGACAACAGCTTGTAGCTTTAATATGTTTTTCATTTATTTTATTGGTGTAGATTTCACAGCTCCTAGCTTAAGTCTTTCTGTCTGGTTTCTCTTTTTCTTCTTTGTTCTCAAACTCCTGCTACTACGAACTGAAAAAGCTTTGCAAGTAGCAAGATGTTTTCCCTAGAACACTTTTGGGTACCAGATTAGCCTTTTCTCTTTGACTCCTTCTCCTTAGCCAGTCTGCCTTGCTTCAACCTGTTATCCAGGAACAACCCGTGGAGACAGAGAAGGGTCTTGGCAGCTCTGAGTCACTGGCCCTGGCGGTAGATGTCATCTTTGGGTCGACGCCCGCTACAGCTTATATACCGCTCAGCATCTTGCTCGCCTGATTGGTTTTTAATTTTGGCTGATTTTTCAAAATTAGATTTTGAATCTTGACACTTTTCAATTTCATTTGTTGTCCTTTTAGTCTTCTGTCGTGTTATTCGTGAAAATGTTGAACTCTTTTCTTCTAGCAGATCGTGTTTATTTGGAGATACGTAACTAACTTTCAGGCAGGTAAAAGATACAGATCAGACTATGTTAGTCAGGGTCAGATGAACATACTAATCAAGACCCCATCACACTTCCACGCAGGTCTAACTGGAAATATGTTGTTTCGTAGCAATTTGACTAACGAGATGGGGATCGGCATGGTGATTTCCGTAGTGGTGAGCTTACTGAAGAGTCTCACATTGCAATACAGCCAGGAGGCGAGCTCGCCTTCTCAAGTACACCACGGGATGGGAGAAGAGCCACTATAGCTCACCATCAAAAGAAGTCGTCAAGAGTACTTAACTGAACTACGACTGGTATTTGCGACAAAAACGTGTCCGTTTATTTTCAGCGTGAATTAGTTTACCAAATTGTATCGTGTAAAAGTTGTGTGTTTTCTTTTCACTTGTGTTCGTGGTCTATTTCGGAGTCCATTGATATGATTTTTGTAATGCTTCCTATATTTCCAAATCATGAGCAAGGGAATATAATAACGTAATAAAGAAAGCAATTGGAAAACAATTGGTTATTTCCCATTAACTAAGTGTGGAATGTGTCGGGTGAGGGTGATTCCATACAGAAACCAGTATGGGGATCTGGGGTTATTTCTGGTGGACTCATATTTGAATCAGCAGCTTACGTTTTTAAGAAATATCGTCGTGCTCAATTCAATCCAATTTAAGTGCCGTCTCCGAAACGAAGGTTGGCTACAATGGACTTCCGATATCTTATGGTTCTTGTCTCAACGGAACACTTTGCCAGACTGACATTAGTCCATCTTTTGATATTGCTCTCCCACTTATAGTGCTGTCCGGCTCTTATTTACATACCTTCAAACTTTCCCTCCAGTACTGTTTTCCATAGAGTATTGTGTTTTTATTTATGACAAATATTTGACTTGCCTAATTTTAATCTCTGTAAAAAGTTTTCTACCCATGCCTACTCTCGTCAGGACATCGCTATTTGTTTGTTCCTATTTCAACGAAATGCGACGTATTCTTCTGTATAACCACCTTTCGAGAATCTACATTTTGTTCTCCAAAAGTGTATTTATAGTCCTTGTTTTTGCACCGTATAATAATATTGAATATATATAACACGCGATGAGTCTCGTTTTTGATGAGTCACCTCCACCATCACTTCCCTCTCACCTCCACCATCACTTCCCTCTCACCTCCACCATCACTTCCCTCTCACCTCCACCATCCCTTCCCTCTCACCTCCACC
Source organism: Ariolimax columbianus (assembly GCA_036924085.1). NCBI lineage: Eukaryota > Metazoa > Mollusca > Gastropoda > Stylommatophora > Arionidae > Ariolimax > Ariolimax columbianus. Next base: position 118,714,822 of record JAVGWX010000003.1, read on the forward strand.
ATCACTTCCCTCTCACCTCCACCATCACTTCCCTCTCACCTCCACCATCACTTACTTCCCTCTCACCTCCACCATCACTTCCCTCTCACCTCCACCATCACTTCCCTCTCACCTCCACCATCACTTCCCTCTCACCTCCACCATCACTTCCCTCTCACCTCCACCATCACTTACTTCCCTCTCACCTCCACCATCACTTCCCTCTCACCTCCACCATCACTTACTTCCCTCTCACCTCCACCATCACCTGTAATTATCTGTCCCAGGAACAAGTAGCTGTCTACGTGTTCAAGTATCACGCCGTTCACTCTGATATTAGTTTTGGGCTGCACATTTGTTTTGTTAAATAACATAACTTGTGTTTTGTTAATGTTAATATATAAACCATATTCATTACTTCTGGTGTTGACTATCTCCACAAGTTCCTCCAACTCTTTCTCACTTTCAGCTAGCAATACAGTGTCATTAACATATCTGAGATTATTGATTATTCTCCCATTGATGTTTAGTCCAAGCACTCCCTCAACCTGTCTAAAGATTTTCTCTGTGTGAAGGTTAAAGAGACAAGGTGATAACACACATCCCTGTCTCATGCCTCTTTGGATATCGATTTACGGTGAGTATTTCTTGTCGGATTTTACTGTTATCACCTGCTATCAGTACAGTTTACTAACTAGCATAATGTCTGTACCATCCAGATTAATTTATTGTAGGCAATCTATTAATTTGTCATGTTGACTCTGTCAAATGCTTTACTTTAGTTTATGAAATACGCATAAACACCCATTTGTACTTCTATGAACTTTTCTGCCAGCATACGAAGACAAAATATTGCTTCCATAGTTCCAGTGTTCTGCCTATAGCCAAACTGTTCAAAACCTACTTCCGTATTGATTTTATTTATAATTATTTCCTGTATGATCTTGAAGAATAATTTGGTCATATGACACATAAGGCTGATTGCTCGAAAGTCCGTGCAATGTACCGCTTGCTGTTTTTTTAAGTAATGTGATAAAAACGGATGTCTTATAGTCTTTCGGTATGTATCCTATGTCGTTTATAACATTTTACACATATGTGTAATTATATCTACGCCAAAGGCTTTTTAAGGTGTTTAACATTTCTATTGCGATATTATCTGGGTATACAGTTTTCGTATGTTTCGTCGATCTCATTGCTTTTTCCACCTCTGATTTATGATTTCAGAGCATTCATTGTTCTGTGCCTGTGGCTTGTCTACTCTGATTTAATGATTTCAGGACATTCATTGTTCTGTGCCTGTGGCTTGTCTACTCTGATTTAATGATTTCATGACATTCATTGTTCTGTGCCTGTGGCTTGTCTACTCTGATTTAATGATTTCAGGACATTCATTGTTATGTGCCTGTGGCTTGTCTACTCTGATTACTGATTTCATGACATTTATTGTTCTGTGCCTGTGGCTTGTCTACTCTGATTTAATGATTTCAGGACATTCATTGTTCTGTGCCTGTGGCTTGTCTACTCTGATTTAATGGTTTCAGGACATTCGTTGTTCTGTGCCTGTGGCGTATCTACCTTGATATCATGGAAGAGATTCCCATCTCCTTGAAATATCCACCTCATCAAGTATAATCTCACTATTTGTATTCTTAAAACACCCTCCTTCTTTTTCATGAGATTTTCGATTTGACATGATTCTAATTTCCTCTTGCAGATTCTTGCTCGATAAACGGATAAATTGAGCAAGTTAAGAATACAGCATGAAAATCAATGTAAAAAAAAAAAAAACAGAGGTCATGAAAATATCTAGAACAGCTGGAGACATCAATATCGCCATTGAAAACCAGAAAATCAAACAGATGAAAGATTTAGTAGAGCACATTTTCAGCAGACGGAAGAATTACAGCAGAAATCCTACAAAGACACAATAACGTAAATCAGATCATTGGACAATTAACTCCAATACTTGATTACAAACACGGGACAATAACAACTAAAATAGCTTTATACAATACGATTTTGGTCCCAACACTTTGCTATCAATGTCAAAACTGGACACTAACATCAAATAAAAAACGTTACATCGTAACAACATAAATGAAATGCCTGCGAAAAAAATATTTAGCGTAATAAGGAGAGACATAATCAGAAACGATGACATCAGGAGACTGGTGGGAACACTAAAAGACAGCAACTAAAATGGTTTGGCCACGTAACAAGGCTACCACCACACAGCATACCTCTCATTCCCCTCCCCCTAACAAGTAATGCTATTTAGATACAATGGATTCTTCTGCTTTTTCTTCTTCTTCGTACGCTGTCAGACGTCAACTTGTATTTGTTCGAAGAAAGCAGCTGTCATCCTGAGGCTGTCGACACTGCCATAGAGCTTGTCCAGTGTTGCCACTGGTGATGGCCACGTGTGCTTTCTCTGGTCCTCGTATGTCGGGCAATTTTGCAGCAGATGTTCAGCGGTCATTTTCCCTGTACCACAGGTGCATTCGTCAGTGCCACCTATCTTCAGTTTATTGAATAGGTGATACCTCAATCTGTTGTGGCCTGTGCGGCGTCTGAAGACCACGACCTGCTCTCTTCTGTTCAACTGGTAATAGGCATCATTTTTTGATACAATGGATTCAAAGCCAAACGCAGACCACGAAAAAGGTGGCTTGCAGGAATATATGAGGCAGTAAATGCTACTGTGCACGAGGCACACAGAAGTGCTCGTTCTAGAGATATGTTCATAATCTCGACGCTGAAAAGCATAACAGGATTAGCGAAAAGAAAGATAAGACGATCCTTGCTCCTATGTCTCTTCGTCATAACTTCCTATTATTTGTCATATTTTTCTCCATCCACTTTTCTTTGGCTAGCCTACACAATCTACGTATATCTCTATTAATACTTACGTACCCTTGGCCTTCTTTCTTTCCACCATTTGTAATAGTATGTCTTCTGTCATCCAAACTTTACACTTCTTGAACTCTTTTACTGGCAAGCTTTCATTCGCTGTTTGGATACCGGATTTTAAACAGTCCCATTTTGTGCTAATTTCTGCTCTGGATTCACATTGTTGTGATGTTCCATCCTTTCTGACATGAAGCATTCGTTCTTATTTTCAACAGCAGCTGCATAATTTTTGTCTAACATCTGGTTGATTTGGAGCCGAAATGTCATTATAAGGTTCTTCTGCCATCTTGTGTTTCGCTGTGCTAAACAAATATAATATGTGTAAACATTATGTGCGTCTCGCCTTCCCGTAAAATTAGGAGGTCGTAGGGGCAATACATCTTGCTACCGCTTCATGAAGCATTTGTCGCCATTAGGCCTGTCCGACGCCATAACTTCGGTATATTTCAAGGCTTTACCGTCCACTTTTGAACATCATCTGTCAGACGTCTCTTGGGACAACATGTTTTTCTATTACCGGTAACTGTGCATTTGCGTATCTTGTTTGGAAGCGGGTAGTTCACTTGTTAGTATTACAAGGTCAGCCACTGGAGATTGTGTATTTTAACCACTGATAAGAGGTCTTGATGAGGTCCAACAGACTGTAATTTTCTTGAGTATGACGACATTTGTAACACGGTCTCTGCCTGTTATTCTTAAGATATGTCTGAAGCATATCATCTCCATTGTTTGGATATTTCGCTCCAATGCAGCATTCGCGTCCATGTCTCACCAGCGTAGTTGTACACAGAGAGGACTATTGTTTGCATTAGCTTTGACCTTAGTTTGAATCGAGATATTCTTGTCATTCCACAATAGTTTGAGTGATGTGGAGGTCGTTATTGCTTGTGCAGAACTTATTCTTTACTCAGCCTTGATTGTCCTTACAGATCCTAGATATTTGAATTGTCTAACCGTCTGGATCTGTTTGCCTTCTACATTGATGATGTCATTGAATCCACTTGTTGTTTGTCATCCGTTGTGTGTTTTCAGGGTTTTTTCCCTTGCAATACTTGTCGATGTGAAAACAATTCTAGTCGTTACGGTTTGCAGCTCTTTTTCAATACCAGCCATGACATCTACATCATCAGCGAAACGGACGCTCACCTATAGTTTTAGTTCCATGGTGATCATCTAGAGCATCGGAGACAATCCTTTCCAGGAATATATTGAGCAGGGTGGGTGATAGTAGATAGCTCTGTCTTACGCCGACAGAACTGGGAAATCACTCTCCCATTTTGCTACTTATGAGGACCACGCTCGCAGCTTTGTAATGCAGACTCTTAATGATGCTGGTGAGTGGTCGTCTATTCTGTATTGGTGTAATATGAGTATGTCCCAGACGACATCACGTCATACTTTTTTCAAACGCTTTAGTGAAGACGATAAAACATATGATAAAGGTGTTCCTGATATTCGTCCAACTTTTCACTCAGCAGTCTGAGGTTACAAATGATTCCTGCAGTGCTTCTGTCTGCGCGAAAACCCCCTTGTTCTTCCGATATGATTATTTCTGCTTTTGATTGCAGCCTGTTCAGAATGATTTTGAGCATCACTTTACTTGCGTGGAGGATGAAGCTGACGGTCCTATAGTTAATACATAACGGCGGACATCCCTTTTTTGGGATGGTAATGATGATGGACTGTCTCCATATAAAGGGACATACGCCTGTTTGCAGATTGTATTACACACGTTAGTCACTTCATCAATAGGGGAAGACCCTCCATATTTAATTAATTCACCTGGGATATTATCAATTTCTACAACTGTCCCACTTTCAATTACCGTAATGGCTATCTCGACCTTCTTCCTGAATATCGTTTGGTCGTCTTCTTCAGTCGTGGCAGTCTACTAGTACGTTTGGTTCACCGGTGTTTTGATTTCTAGACATATTTTAGCAATTCTGCGTCCAGCTCTTTAGGATGTGAGTCTCTGTTGTTAAGATGTTACCGTCGATATCTTTGGTCATGATAGAAGGTGCTTAGTCAATTATTTCGCTAACTTGTATACCATTTTGGTAACATGTATGCTATTGCTTTCTTAAATCTCTTAGTATTGCTGGGATATTAATTCATTTTTCACTTCTCACATCTCTCTCCAAATTCTTTTGTGGATGTACATGTACTCTTTTGTAGTACTCTCTGTAGCCTTCTGTCTTTTAAGTGACCTTCTTTTATCACATAGTGTCAGAATGCCATCTGTCATCCATGGGGTCTAGATTGAATCTATGTCTGATATCGCGCCAGCTGTGCATACTGTTATCTCTGTCACCCCGCTCTGTTCGATTTGCGATTGATTTGACAATTCTTCAATTTGACAACTGCCGGTTTAACGACTGACATGTTAACTTCTATAAGACGATAATTGATTGACCTCAGAGTATCACCCCTATCCATAGTCATTGTGTATTAGACTATAACAAGTTTTTCAAAGTATAGCCGCATACAAGAACAAGAGAGCACAACACAAATGAATTAAAGAAAAGTCCAGATTAGATACTATGAAATATTTTTTGTAGTCAGAGAGTAGAAGTAGAGAGTGGTGAATGCTTGAATGCATTACCACAGGAAATAGTGGCGGTATGATCAATTATTGCATTCAAAAACCAATTGGATGCGCATAGTTATTTTCAGATCAAGTGAAGTAAACGAAACTGGATGTATACAGACTAAGAATTTTTCTAAACCAGTATAAAGATGTTAAGAAGGCAGAAAGTGAGCACAAATAAGGAGTACTCTGAGTAAAGAAAAAAATGGAGTGCCACATTGCTCGGTTTTGGGACCAAAATTGTTCTTGATATAAAAACTATTTGGACATTAATTTTGTGTCCATTTTTGCAAAATTTGCAGACGACACAAAACTTTGTAGGAGTGTCTTATCTATAGCAGAAGTGGATATATTGAGGTCAGATTTAGATACAATTCGAGACTGTTCTGTTGGATGGCAAATGGAGTTTAATATAGATCAATGTACAGTCATCCACATGGGTATATCCAATATAGAACATTATTACAGAATGGGCGAGAACAATATTAGAATGATAGATAAGGAAAGGGACCTAGGGGTTATAATAGAGCATACAGGTAAAATGAGTGAGAAAGTCCATGTAGTCGTGAATAAGGTTAGGTATAATAAAAAGTTATATTAAACATAGGAATAAGTAGGTGATTGTCAAACTGTATAAAGCATTGGTTAGACCTAGATTGGAGTACCGAGTACAGGTGTGGAGTCCTTATCGTAGAGGAGATATAAACATGATGGAAAGGATACAAACTAATAGTGGGATTCCAGTTATGAGGAAAGACTCAGAAAAACCGACCAATATTGTCTAGAAAAAAAAAGAATTCAAGGTGACTTAATACAGGTTTATAAGATAACCACAGGAACGGTTAAATTAGACTATAACAATTTTTTTTTTTAAATACAGGCACCAACGAGAACAAGAGGGCACAGCTACAAATTAACTAATGAAAGGTCCAGATTGGATATTAGGAAATATTTTTTTAGTCAGAGTGGTGAATGCTTGAAATGCATTGGCCCGGGAGGTAGTGGTGGCATGGACAGTTAATGCATTTAAGAATATATTGGATGCGCATAGCTTTTAGAGCAGGGTAATGCAAATGCAACTGGTTGTATACAGACACTGATGAGTCTTCTAAGCCAGTATAAAAACGCTAGGTGAACGTTAAGTAAGTTAAGAGATCAAGTGACAATACTCAGACGGCGAACAGGTCATTGCAGACTGAAAAATCATCTGTTCAACAAATTACAAATTGGGCACACATTACGTTCTACAGATCAGCCGGCTACGCGAGAGGAGCAGAGTAACTACATGTCCTTCCCATCCCAAAAGGTAGATAAACTGTATGCGGCGAGAGAAACCTGCGAAGGACGACCGGGCTTATAATGGATGGCCTATAGATGCGAATATTTGAGAGCAAACGTCGAAAAAGGTAAAGATAGTGCTAGTACCAATAGTATTGGTACTACAGTCAACTTACTCGCGACATATTTTCAATCAGAACCAGCCCCCCCCCCCCCCCCCCCCCCCCCCCAGAAATGGGCTGACTTATTGTCACTGTCCTTCAAAATATTTCCTAGCTTTAACAACAACAAAATTGCTATGGGATTCATAACATTCTTCAATGAACACTCATAGCTGCGATCTCCAGTTATGTACATATTTATATACCTTTTTCCACGATTTCCTTCTACATGTTGGTGGATATTATAATTATGTTTGCAAAAGTGAAAGTGTATAGTTGGGAAATGTTATATAAAATAACAGAACTGGAAACTTTCGCAGAGACAATAACATAGGACACAAATAACAAATGAGTTCGATAACAATGATGTGATAACTGTATAGTGTATCATTTGTTAAAAAATAGAGAGGTAGGATGCAAACTATCACAATCTCCGTTGATTATCGACGTCTACAGAACTAATTTGACCGCGTTTTGCAATTTCCACGCAGGAATCCTTCCACATTTTGAGTACATGTACAAAAATCGTCAACTTCCGGTAATGGCCGCACATTTAGTCTTTTAGGACAAAGCAATAACCAGTAAAATGCAACCCGGTCCTCCTAGATATTCAAGTCAGGTTCAAACAATGCGCCCATCTTATCCTCAAGGAGGCTATGCTTCTGTAAGTTTTGTTTTGGAGCGGAATGACTAATACCTCATAACCATAACACGTATATTGCCAAAATCCCTGAACTGATGATCGAGCGAGATCCAAACAAAATTCAAAATAACTCCCTAGCGCCCGGCGGCTAGGCCTCAGTGCCTTGTTGCAAAACTTACATGCATAATTTTAATACTTAGTGATAATTATTGTATATACATAAATAAATGAAAATGCACAGTATTAAAAGAGTTTAATGTGGCTATTCACAGTTGCATATATATATTAATTATTATGGAAGCCACCGACTCGTACTGAGTTGAGTTCCTAGTTAAGTTAGTTAAATAAGTTACTAGTTATTTAATTCAAACTCTTGACGTTTTTAATATTTATTGTTATCTTGGTGGCGAATTACGCTGCCTTACAAGTTACAGAGAGGAGTGTGGGCGACTGGCTCTTCTTTCATTTGATGGCATACATGTTAAGGTTTCCCTGACTGCAGTGCAAATGCGAACCAGTATTATATTATAATACTAGTAATAGTATCTATTAGTATTAGTAAATTACAGTACTACACTACCGCATTGAATGATGCTGCATTGATCCTTACCTCGCCGGCCTGACCGCTGTGGCAACCTGACACGAGAAAAGATGGGGTATTGGATCAGGACTTTGTAATGATAATCCGCTATATTGTTTCACCTGACCTTGATGTTACTCTTCTCTTCTGTCTTCTCATTTCCATATATTTAGTTCAAGGAATGTAGATCTATTTATCTGTACTTGGGTAAAATATAACGAACAACCTAAAAGAAAGTGAGGAACTGGGCAGCCCGGAATTCAAATACCAGACTTCCATGAAGGTGTCACAACTGAGCTAGTTTTTTTGCCATTCAACACTTGTGACTGGAATATAAGCAGTTTGTCTTATTGCAACCCAAATCATATAAATTTTAAACCTAGTTGATATTTAGGTCTATGCTTTGTTTTTTAAAATACTGGTTTAATGAAAACATTTAATAAAACACAAGCTAAAAGTGAAATGAAAGTGCTGAAAAACAGCCATATAAAATACAGCATAGACAAAACAGATAGATAATCATTTTAAAATTACCGAGTCAATGACAGGATGAGACTGATAATGCATAGTTTGTTTTCCATGTTGTTTCATCACAATGGTTTGACTTGGCTTCATTCGTTCTCAATATAATAAAATGACTGAATCACTGTCCACATTGTTTTCACTGTTGCGATTTTCAACCAGCTCTTGGAACATGTTTCTAACCTGTTCTTCAGTTAGATGAGGTCTACATGTGTTTATTTCTTAACCTAATGATGGTTGTCATGAAACATTATTTTCCAATTGGTAACTAGCTTGAAATGTGTGAAAATATAGCCTCAGTATACATTTTTCTCTACTCATCAATGATCATGTTTTTACAAAGATACTTCCTGTGGAAAATTAAAGTATTGGACTGGATCAGATAATTTCTGTACATTTTCAGTTTATTATGTACCTTAAGTTCGATTGCTGGTGCTCATACTGGATGCAAGTTTCTGGTTCTGTTAGCAGCTCGTGGTAGTTAATGTCTTAATCTTAAGAAAGTAAAAGTCAGGACAATAAATTTTAAAAATACCACAACAATTACAATAAGCAATGAAGAACTAACAAAGACAGACACGTTTACATACTTGGAAGCACTGATATGACAAAACAGACAGACAACATTAGATTGAATAAAACAAAGTAGTCTTTGCAAGTTAAACAATTTTTTGAAGTCTTCACAATACATCACAAACACCAACATGCTGAAGACGGATGCACTGGGCTGACAGGCGCAAAATAAAAACCACAGTGCGCACACCGCCTTGGGGATGAGAAATAAGGCGAACGAAAAATAAAAAAACAAACACCAAGCAAAGAATATAATAGAGCTGCATAATTTCAGTGCTGCGTGAAGAAAATTGTCAGAAAAAGAAATGTCCAAAATTTCTGCTTTTCCCACAAAACTTTTGTAAGGAAGATCTACTTGTATCACATTTTCTGGTAAAAAGCAATCATCAACTAATAACTGCTTATCGGAGCAGCTAAGATATGTAAGACTATCATGTCCAGTCAACTTGAGAATTGTATCGACTATGTCCTAAGGATATGACATGATACCATCTGAGCTTCCATGCTATAGACCCCAGAGGGAATACAAAAGAATGGTCGACATAAGACAGTTTGACACAGAGCCATAGAAGTCGAAATGCGGTGCTATGGCGCCATAACGTGAATGACTGCGGAGGGAGTTTGCTGCTGTCTGTAGATGTGCCACAAGGTGTGATGGTCACTGACCTCTTTGTCAACTGATGACCAAAAATCTAAGAAGAGAAATAATCAATAAAAAATACAATTCAGTGAAACACCAGTGATATCTCATTGTAAAGTACATCATTGTCAGTTCTGAAACAAACTTATTTTTATTCATGGAAATTATTGACACCAATAACAATATTTCTCCCTTAAGTGCGTTACCTTGAAATGGTGACAGAGCTTGCATGTCTCAATTATTCCAGGAGCTAAGGCAGCGGTAAAGTAAGATGGCCACGCCTGACTGGCTGCACTCTCAACTCACTCCGATGTTTGTGTCGTTTTCTGTTGTTTGCTGTTCTAATTATAATTCACGTTTGCTAGTTCCTGTTCGGATTATAATTCACAACCCCTTTACAAGGACTTTATTCTGTGGAATTCATGTGCTTTTGTTCAGTTATCCTGTGGTATGCTACATCTTGCTTAAACCGTGAGAAAACAGTCCAGGATGGCGTTGAACGTTCCACTTGACTACACCACAGAATACAGCCCAGGTTTTCAAGACTCAAGGGCCTTCCTTGGGTTGAAGCAGATTTCCTCCTGCCCTGCTCCACCGAAGGTTACACAATACCTCTCCCAACCCCATATTCTCAGCATAGCAAGAGTCGTGCGGACACAATCCAGAGGCCAAGGGGGTGGACCACAAAGAAACAAAGAGTCAGACACGGATAGACTAGGAAATCCTACACAAACATTGGTACAACACACATTTCTTGTGGCACTCATCCCGAGACTGCGAAGTACTGGGCCCCACCTGGAGAGTCTGCATGGATTTTGGTCGACACACTTCGCATGAACAATCCTCACTAGTTGAATTTGGTAGCGGTTGACCGTTGCAACGGCCTTTGACGTCTAAGTGAACATTATTATTAGGGAAGCAAAAGCTTCCAGAAGGGTCACCCAAGCTGTATAGGTAATGAGGGAGGGAATAGACTAAACACTGACAACTCAATAGAGTATTATATGTTAGGTTAGGGTCGACCACCCAAATCTATAAAAACTAAGGTGGTTACAAAATCATTGACAGCAGAAACAGCCTTGGGAAAGGATAGCCTTTGGAAACAGGAGCGAAAGCTGCAAAGAAGCTTCACAGCTGATTGCCCTTCTGAATATCTAGAAGAAAACCAATATGACAGCTGGAATGTTGAAGCAGACGTTTTAAACTGAGGTGGAAGAGGTCATGACATGCAGAAAAGAAATTAATGGGAGACTCAAGCTAAAGTGGCTCAGTCTAAAAAGTTGCCAAAACAGAAGCACAGAGAAATTATATTGTTACAGACAAAGAGATCAAACAAGTAAAAGGAAAAATAAATGGGAATATGTTGACAAGTTAGCACAAGAGGTAGCATAGGAAGAAAATATGAAAGGTTTCTACACATTAACAAAGAAAATGGCAAATAAATATATACGGACAGACAAACCAAGCAAAGATAGAGAAAGCAAGATATTGACATCATCGTAGAAACGATGAGTTGAGTATTTGAAAAAAAAGTCTAAACAGACCTCCACCCCAAGAAACATCTAACATCCTACCTGCAGAGAAGACCCTGAACTTGGACTGCAATGCACCAAGTAAGATAGAAATCCAAACTCGAGAAAGTGACAGGACCAGAAGGAATAGCAGTAGAAGCTATAATGGCAGATATAGATAAGGCCATAGATATGAGGTATGTTAAAAAAGTATCCAACCATAGATTTTTTATGGTTTCCATGCGGAAACAAATGAAGCATATGTGTTATCTTTCGGCAGAGAGGTATAGGAGACTCAATTTTTTTCTTTCCCATAGATTGCGTTAGTCACTGGCAGCAAGCCTTTCAGTAGTGAACACTTGTCAGGTTTTCATTCACCACAAAATGACAGAAAGATTTTAGCAGTGGTGTTGCATCAAATTTTGCCAAAGGCTAGGTGATACCCAAGTGGAAGCTATTTGGAAGATTCAACAGGCTTTCTGTGACAATGCCATGAGCATCACACAAGTTAAGGAGTAGTACAATCGTTTCAAAGATGGCCGCTCATAAGTGGATAGCAGATCATGCTTTGGTAGATCCTTGGCAAACCGAAATGATGAAGTCATTGACCAAGTACGGACCTTTGGTCTTGCAGAACTGTTGTGTCACCATCAGAGAACTTGTGGATGAGGTGGGGATAATCATTGGTTCGGTACACTCCATTTCGTGTGAGGATTTGGCTATGCAGTGAGTGTCTGCAAAATTCCGAAAGAAGTCTTCCTGAAATGCTTCCAACAATGGTGGGATGGTTGGGAAAAGTCTGTGGAGTCCCAAGGCGTGTACTTTGAAGGGGATAAGGTTTCAAACATCCATGTGAGTAATTGTATTTTTCCAGTTCATAGGTCGGATACTTTTTGAACATACTTCGTACATTGCAAGGAATATTTGGGAAGAGAAGATAGTGTCCACAGAAAGAAAAGATGAACATCAGATTAAACTGCCTAAGAACAGAAGCCTGCAGATTCTAGCAATTATAGGGGGGGTTACATTTCTATCAGTGCCAGGCAAGACATTCAACATTCTTGAACAAATTAAAAGCTGAAGTAGAAAAAAAGCTAAGAGGATTGATCACACATGAGTTTGCCAGGGAAGATCATGCACAGATCATATAGCTACTTTTCACATCATAGTAGAACAAAGTACTGAATAGAAATCATCCCTTATATGCAAATTTTATAGACTATGAAAAAGGCATTACAGTTTTGCTATAGATTGGAGAATGAAGCCACCAATAGAGGGAAAAATAACTGGTATTTGGTGGACACAATTGGAGTACCTGGACTATGCAGATGATCTAGTACTTTTGTCACACAATCATAGCTAAATGCAAGAGACACTTGATGGGTGAAAGAACAATCAGCCAAATTTTGAATGAATATCAATATGCAGCACATAATTCCTGTCATCGTTGGTAGCATTTCAAGAAGCCCTTTTTTGGGAATGGAGTACAGCTGGATTGTTGCATTCCGTGTATCTTCTCATGACTCAAATCGTGTCTCTTTCAGATTGGGGATCAGCTTTGGTAATTTTTGACCTTATGATGCATACTCGTGATGCACAACCCCATGTGATTAAAAGAAAACGATCAACATGCTTTTAACATTGCGTCATTTTGTGGTGAATTAAAACCTGATGGGTGCTCACTACACTCGTCACTAAAAGTCAGACTGCCAGCAACTGATGTAATCTATGTGAGGGAAAAAATTCACACATATATTTCCCTGCAGAAGGACAACATCTATGCTTCATTTGTTTCTGCTGAAAAAATTAAGGTCAGATACTTTTTGAACACACCTTGTATATATTAAATTTCAGCTTCATGCTGTCTTAATCTTCAGCCATTGTCAGTCTGTATATGTAGTCTGGTATCTCCACTCTGAATGATTTTTCATGGTCTCTTGTTTTGGCTGTCACTGGTGTAATATATTTTGTTTTGCATACACTTTCTATAAGGTTTAACCTCAATTTTCAGAGCCCAAGACCAGGATTTCCTCATTCTGGTCCCCCAATGTCAGGTGGAAGGATGGGAATGCCGGGGCCTGGAATGTCACCTCACCCACAATTTACAGGTAAATATAAGCTACATGTTTTGCAGATCTTCCATACACCTCAAGTGTTCAGACCATTTCACAATATATTGACACCAGGGGTAACCTAAAGGGTTGTAAATACAATCCTGGATATGTATTCACCATCTGCTCTATTGTGTAATCCGCCAATTCTTTTGTTTTCACTGCCTGGTTGTGTCCACTGAATTTTCTTCTTTTTTTTTTTCCCAATAAAAGACCACACATTTTTAGCAGTTTATGATTCAAGGATTTTTATTTTCCTCTTACGCTGCATAATTTTAGATGTTTCACATATATGGAGTGGGAATTTGCTGGTCTCTTGACCTTGGAGGATATGAATTCAATCTCGGTGTGGTCTAGGTTTTTTCCTGTCAGGGATCAAATTAAAACAGCTTGCATCAGCAAGAGGCCTTTATGCCTCATATCTTTAACTATCCCAGGTCTGAAAATAAAAGGCGTAATAGTTTAAAAAAACATTTTTAGAATGATCATCAGCATGTTCTATGCAGGATCATAAATTTGTTGTACAGTCTTAGCAACTATTATGAGTATTTGTATGTATTTAGGATAATGCATTTGGAAATCAACTACAGTACAGCAATACTTTCTTGTGCATTTTGCTATCTTTGTGTATTATTGTAATGTATTTTTCCTATAACAAATGCTAAAATTAAGTAAAGAAATTGTTGGAGGAAAAGGTTTATTTTTCTATTGTCCTATTGTCTCCCGACGTTATTTCTGTTAGGAATCCATAAAGTAATAGATGATATCAAGAGAATACAGAATGCTAAATGTTTCTAATGTGAAAATTTGCAAACCAGAAAATGGTGATTGTGTGGAATGAAATTCAATTACCAGTAAGTTATTATTATAAACATTTCTTTTCTGTTTAAATGGGTACACTATTTTTATTTTTGGCACGTTTCTGTTTTCAATGTAAAAGAAATTTGAAGTATTGCTTAGTATTGTTTAAATTGTCTAACTTTATCTTTGCAAATAGTGGAACAAAAGAATGCTTACCTACATATCAAAGTACAGATAACATTCATAAACAATATATCACTTGACTATATAATTATATGTGAAATTTGTAGAAGGGCGGCTATATAATTATATGTGGAATTTGTAGAAGGAACATAAGTATTTGTCTGTTTTTTTAATTTTCCGTAAACACTCTTATTTGTCTGTGTTTTAAAGAAATGTTTCTGTAATGCACTGAGATTTTTTTGGCACTATTTCTATGTAACATATACATTTCATATTTATAAATTAAAAAAAAATATATACTTACCATGAGGATCTTTTTGCTCTGATTGTATTAGAATGACCATGCTTTTTTTTTGTAGCTTCTACTACCCCTACAACCACTTCCATGAAAAGTACAAGTAAGTTTGCATCCCCCTACTTAACCATTAGATGAATGAAATGTCTTCAAGTAGGATGTAAAACTGGATGTTATGTCACTGTCTCCCTCACCCCATTGGCCGATCATTGAGGGCGGAAGAATAGAACTACTTCCCCTTGCTGTGCATGTTTTAAATGGGGGATAAAAAGTGTTACAGAAATGAGGTAGTGTTGTGAATAGGGGTAGCAACCTCATCACGTGAAACTGAGTGCCACAAAAGCTACCATAGTTAATTAAAGCGCATACATACTTTGGCACAGATTTTATACAAAGAATCTGCATTGGAGACCATATGCTCCAATTGGAATTAAAAAGGACATGACATAAAATGAGCAAGCACTGCTTTATATGCTGGTCAAGTGAATGTACAATGTCTCATGTTTACTCTCTTATTTAATAATATAGTATCCAAATATATAACTCCATCTTTCTTACATGCCATTGTGGGACACGCTGACATATTTCACACTTTAGGATGCCTTATAGCTGTAGCCAGCCCTGCTTGTGTTTTTTTTAATATGTCAGTTGTTTTGGTACTAAGACTGACCCTTCTAGTAAGAAATGTTATGATATATTCTAGTTCCTTTAAATCTATAGGAAAATTTGAATTATCAGCAGGATAATATTTACAGTATATTTTCTTTGTTTAGCCTGCTGTCCTTTGATATGAGTTGTCTTTTTCATACTCACTTAAAAATCTGTCTTTGTTGAACTAGAGTTCCATGCTCATGGGGTATAAGGTAGCCCATATAAAAAGTGAACAAAAACAAACTGCAGAGCTTCTTATGTCTGAACGACTCTCTGAATCCTTGACAACTAACTACAACTATGTTTCAAATAATTTTTTGAAAATTCAAGTGTAACTATGTTTCAAATAACTTCTTGAAAATTCAAGTGTAACTACAAGTACGTTCCAATAACTTCTTTAGGTCTCTGGTCATGACAACTGTTAGGAAACCTCTTAAATCTATAATCACAGCGTTCTGAAACTTAATGATGACTACACAATTATTTGTTTATTTTTTTTGCATTCGTCTTATTTTTCTATTCCCCACAGCGGTGTGCGCTGTACTATGTTTTTATTTTGTGCCTGTCAGCCCAGTGCATTCGACTTCGGCATGCATTTTATGTATGTGTCTGATTCCTCCAGCATTTTCTAAGGGTTTGCTTTCCCGGGATAACGGCTGGTGCTGTGTTGGGGATCGAACCCAGCAACTTCGGAATGTGAGCCGTGTCACTTAACCACTAGCCCATGCTGTCCCCTTGACTACACAATGATCTTAAATTGAATTCTCAACATCTGCATTCTGAAATACTGACAACTGTGTTTTCTCTGTTTTTAAACCTTCTTCGTCTGCCCATTACAGCTGAGCCGTGTTCATTCACTCCTGGATTCTCAGTACTGCTAACTATTGACTCATTTCTCCTTTATTTTTGTGTGTGCCATAAACTACTTCACTTGTGTAATTCTGTTGTACAACACATCCTGTCTAAAAAGTGGGAAAATGTAATTATCAACAAACAACACAACCTGCCAAAAGTGTAAAGACATTGAATTATCAAGACAGTGTGCCTAAGCTATGTGAAATTTGAATAATCTACAAACAAATGATCAAAAGAACACATAGAAAACATACATTTTCTACATGTGATTACTTTACTGTAAAAAAAAACAGTTGGTCTATTTGTCTAGCATGTTTATTAGAGCCAGACAGTGTTGTCACTTCCAATATCTGGAGTGCATATATTTCTTTCTATCTTTAAAAAAAAAAGTATTGCATGACTTCCTGTGTTTATAATCTGATTGTCAATCAATGAATGTCCGTCGCTCCTTTGTGGTAGAGGTCATTAACAACCCTCTTCCAGAAAGTTTGATGTTTAGGTATCCTATCTGTCCAGGGCGGAAGTCCATTTTCAGTCTTCACCAGGTGCTTCTTGGTCTACTTCTCTCCCTGTGGATTCCATGCCAGGGCCTGTTAGGTCACATTTGATAGTGCTTTCCGTAACTTGTGTTCTATTCAATCCAAATTTCTATATTTTATTTGTTGCTCCACTGGTGTTGCTAGCTCCTTTTTCAAAAGGCTCTGTTCCTCTCCATATCTAGCCAGCCTATAGCCATTATCCTCCATAAACATTCATTGATGAACGACTGGAGTTTTCTCTGTATTACCTTAGTCGTTTTCCATATTACTGCTCCGTACAGGAATACCGATTTGACATTGGAATTAAACAATCTCTCTTTGGTATTAGTCTTTATTTCTTTGGATTTCCATATATTAATTTGTAACAGGAATGCTGTCCTGCCTTTTAAATTCTAGTCCTTACATGTGCCCCCTGAAGTATCAACGGTGCTGCCCAAATGTATGAAGATGTCCACCTCTTCCAACGACTCACCTCAAATCATGAATGGCTCTTTGCTTAAGATGTTGATTTTAAGCAGCTTGGTTTTCTTCATGTTAATATTTAGTCCCAGCATGGCTGAATTTACCTTATTTTCATATGAATTCACCTTTAGTTTTTCTTGCATTTGGCTATGGCTGTGTGACAACAGTACCAAGTTGCCTGTACAGTCCAGGTCTTCTATCTGTGACAACAATGACCACTGTATACTGGTTCTCTTCCCTGGCGTTGACATCATCATAACCCAGTCTATCACCATCAGGAACATGAATGGTGACTGTCAATTATTTGCAGTTGCATCAGTTTTCAATACTGAAACTGGATATAGTGATTACACAGGCATCATTCTGCTGTATTGAATCCTGCATTTTGAACTTCTCGTTTGGTGCTGGAAATAGACCCTTGGAAGACAGGTCAGTTTTACCCTACTAATGACAGGGCGTTGCTACGGTAATCCTGCTCAACTCGAGAGGAGCCGCAGACATTTGGTTCACGTACTAGGCTGATAAGCCAAAGGCGCGAGGCTACAATGTGAGGGATTGCGGCCGAACGCCTCTAAGCCAAAATCCCGCCCAAAAGCTCAGCACGATTGCAAAGGGAGGCTTCGACATGGTGGGGACCTGGGGCTCCCGCTCTAGCCCCGCCCGGTCGAGCCGCAGAATGAGGTCGCTGCCGTCCGCCGATCAAAGCGGGCGGGAAGCTGCTCGATATTCACCCCATACGGCGATGAGGTATGAAACCATTTGAAGAAGACTTAGTTCTCGGTCGGGGTGCCCTAAGCAGTAGATCAGCTACCTCACTGCGAACTGCTGAGACTCAACCCTTGACCATGAGATATGTCCGCACACCAGGCGAACAACATCCCCGTGCAATGACCAGGCTTGTCCTCTGGTCAAATGCACTATTTCGAGAGGAATCACAAATCGCTGACATTTGGTCCACGTGCTTGGCTGATAAGCTACCATTTGAGGGACTACAGCCGAATGCCTCTAAGTCAGAATCCCGCCCTAAATCTCAGCACCGCTGTGATGGGAGGCTATGGCATGGCTGGGGCTTGCGTCTCAGCCCGGCCCGGTCGAGCCGCAGAAATGCACCTGGTAAAATGCACTCCTGCCTCGCTCTTTGCCTCTGTATGCTATCAGTCATCCCAAGAGATGCAGTCCAGCGGACATTGCACCTCCTGCCCTATTGTGACAACCTCCTGGGTGGCGGGAAATGCTAGGCGTACCATCACTGCAGATGAGCCGAGAAAATAAAGGGAGCAAAAAGATACCTCACTCACATGCATATGCTACGTTTCTGGCAGGACGTGACGATCCTGAGACAAAGTCACACTGGACTGCCTCTCTTCCGGGATAGTACAAACTAGTACATAGTCCATCATATCATTGCCAAACCCTATAGACACGAGTAGGGAAGACTCGATAGTCCTGCAACACAACTTCCTAAGAGAGACAACTCTGACCAAAAACAACTGCTGCCTTGCAGTTAGGCTGGGGACAGCCAAAGGCTAAGGAGAGCAACCCTACAGAAACGCCTGTTGAAATCGGATGCACTGAGCCACAGGCTTAACAAAATGAAACAGTGCAACGTAAATATCGCTGTAAACAGCGTACGATGAAGAAGAACTTCCCGTTTCATGTAATCTCAGACGGTACTTTTAAGGACTGATGTAGTGCTATGAGAAGTAATAATTAATGGTCTTTCTCATTGATGTTAATGTTGTGAAAATGTATGTTTTATCAGTCACCCTAGTTTTTAATTAATTTCTGGCTAATAGCTTTTGATGTACATGGAGTGTTCAAATGAAAATGGACGTAACTGTACCAAGTGAACATTCGTACGATGCGCATGGTGATGTCACTTCTAATGTAATCAGCACATACCGCCCGTCAAGTTTGCAAAATTTCATTATCCTCCAATTCGTAGTTTCTTCGGCAGACCATTGAAAACATGGCGGGTGTGATACGGAATCCATCCAGAGTTGATCAGCGAGCGGTGATTCGGTTTCTCTTACAGGTGAAGTATGTCGACCAGTTGACATTCATTGTAGAATACAGGCAGTGTATGGTGACAAAAGTGTGTCGAAGACAACAGATAGAAATGGACAATGATGTTTAAAGAATGACGTGAGTTAATGAGAGATCTTCCGAGACCAGGTCATGCGCATATTGTTTGGAGATGCTATCGCCAAAATTGATGCAGCAATTCGGGTGTACCGTCGCCAGAGCTTATGTTCACCACACTTTTGTCACCATACACTGCCTGCATTCTGCGATGAATGTCAATTGGTCAACATCCTTCAGCTTTTTGACACCGAATCATCGCTAGCTGATCAACTCTGGACGGATTCGGTATCACACCCGCCATCTTTTCAACGGTCTGCTGAGGAAGCTATAAGTTGGAGGATAATGAAATTTTGCACACTTTTGACGGTTGGTATGTGCTGTTTATGAGGAGAAACGTCATCATGTGCATCGTACGTATGTTGACTTGGTGCAGTTAGGTTTAATTTGAACACGCCTCATAGATTGATGTCATGGCTTTTATTGATTCTCCTAATGATGCGCATAATGACCCATTTTTAGATAGATATAATAATATCATGATTTCTATTTATTGTCCTTGTTTAGTCTCTTGCTATCTTACTTACATAACTGATCCTCTTCTACCCTTACTCACACTATAGTATACTGTCTAATATTGTTATCCCATAAGATCTGTATCATTCTGGGGTTTGTATCCTTGGCTCTTTGCCAATGTAACGTGCGCTGAATCAAACATACCTTTCAGCAGAATCCAAAGTGTGATAAAGACTACCGTCTGAAAACATACAAGATTAAAATGCATTTTTACAATTAGAACCGCAATGAAATAACGATATTTCAATTTTTATGACATGCTTGGAAAAGTGCAATATTTGTATCCAATAATTCTTTGATTTTGTGCCCCAGTATAGAAATTTAACGCAACATATGTTAAACGGCAACAGATAAAAGGGTAGTTTAGTGGGTTATAACACACCCATCCCCATTCCCCAAAGTGTCATATGATATGGTTTTGTAGTTAAACAAAAAAAACAAAAAATAAGCTTTTTACTATGCTACCTAGATATGTCTTTATCAAAGAATGAATACCAGGCATGGGCATTGAATAGGGCCCAGGAGTGAAAGTTAGCCACCTGCGAAATGCTGTGCCTACAAAAGGTCACTCACAACACCAGAAGAGACAGAATCACAAATATGAATACTTGGAAGAAGATTGAAACAATTCCTGCTTACAGTACATCAAACAACAGAGAATGAATTGGTTTGGTCACATTGTTCATGCAGCCTTCTACAGGAGAGCATCAGGATTCTAGGAGGGCTGTGTGATAGAGACAAGGATAGTGTGTGGCTTCCAGGAGGGCTGTGTGATAGAGACAAGGATAGTATATGGCTTCTAGGAGGGCTGTGTGATAGAGACAAGGATAGTATATGGCTTCTAGGAGGGCTGTGTGATAGAGACAAGGATAGTGTGTGGCTTCTAGGAGGGCTGTGTGATAGAGACAAGGATAGTGTGTGGCTTCTAGGAGGGCTGTGTGATAGAGACAAGGATAGTGTGTGGCTTCTAGGAGGGCTGTGTGATAGAGACAAGGATAGTGTGTGGCTTCTAGGAGGGCTGTGTGATAGAGACAAGGATAGTGTGTGGCTTCTAGGAGGGCTGTGTGATAGAGACAAGGATAGTGTGTGGCTTCTAGGAGGGCTGTGTGATAGAGACAAGGACAGTATATGGCTTCTAGGAGGGCTGTGTGATAGAGACAAGGATAGTATGTGGCTTCTAGGAGGGCTGTGTGATAGAGACAAGGATAGTATGTGGCTTCTAGGAGGGCTGTGTGATAGAGACAAGGATAGTATGTGGCTTCTAGGAGGGCTGTGTGATAGAGACAAGGATAGTATATGGCTTCTAGGAGGGCTGTGTGATAGAGACAAGGATAGTATGGCTTCTAGGAGGGCTGTGTGATAGAGACAAGGATAGTGTGTGGCTTCTAGGAGGGCTGTGTGATAGAGACGGATAGTGTGTGGCTTCTAGGAGGGCTGTGTGATAGAGACAAGGATAGTGTGTGGCTTCTAGGAGGGCTGTGTGATAGAGACAAGGATAGTGTGTGGCTTCTAGGAGGGCTGTGTGATAGAGACAAGGATAGTGTGTGGCTTCTAGGAGGGCTGTGTGATAGAGACAAGGATAGTGTGTGGCTTCTAGGAGGGCTGTGTGATAGAGACAAGGACAGTGTGTGGCTTCTAGGAGGGCTGTGTGATAGAGACAAGGATAGTGTGTGGCTTCTAGGAGGGCTGTGTGATAGAGACAAGGATAGTGTGTGGCTTCTAGGAGGGCTGTGTGATAGAGACAAGGATAGTGTGTGGCTTCTAGGAGGGCTGTGTGATAGAGACAAGGATAGTGTGTGGCTTCTAGGAGGGCTGTGTGATAGAGACAAGGACAGTATATGGCTTCTAGGAGGGCTGTGTGATAGAGACAAGGATAGTATGTGGCTTCTAGGAGGGCTGTGTGATAGAGACAAGGATAGTATGTGGCTTCTAGGAGGGCTGTGTGATAGAGACAAGGATAGTATGTGGCTTCTAGGAGGGCTGTGTGATAGAGACAAGGATAGTATATGGCTTCTAGGAGGGCTGTGTGATAGAGACAAGGATAGTATGGCTTCTAGGAGGGCTGTGTGATAGAGACAAGGATAGTGTGTGGCTTCTAGGAGGGCTGTGTGATAGAGACGGATAGTGTGTGGCTTCTAGGAGGGCTGTGTGATAGAGACAAGGATAGTGTGTGGCTTCTAGGAGGGCTGTGTGATAGAGACAAGGATAGTGTGTGGCTTCTAGGAGGGCTGTGTGATAGAGACAAGGATAGTGTGTGGCTTCTAGGAGGGCTGTGTGATAGAGACAAGGATAGTGTGTGGCTTCTAGGAGGGCTGTGTGATAGAGACAAGGACAGTATATGGCTTCTAGGAGGGCTGTGTGATAGAGACAAGGATAGTGTGTGGCTTCTAGGAGGGCTGTGTGATAGAGACAAGGACAGTATATGGCTTCTAGGAGGGCTGTGTGATAGAGACAAGGATAGTATGTGGCTTCTAGGAGGGCTGTGTGATAGAGACAAGGATAGTATGTGGCTTCTAGGAGGGCTGTGTGATAGAGACAAGGATAGTATGTGGCTTCTAGGAGGGCTGTGTGATAGAGACAAGGATAGTATATGGCTTCTAGGAGGGCTGTGTGATAGAGACAAGGATAGTATGGCTTCTAGGAGGGCTGTGTGATAGAGACAAGGATAGTGTGTGGCTTCTAGGAGGGCTGTGTGATAGAGACGGATAGTGTGTGGCTTCTAGGAGGGCTGTGTGATAGAGACAAGGATAGTGTGTGGCTTCTAGGAGGGCTGTGTGATAGAGACAAGGATAGTGTGTGGCTTCTAGGAGGGCTGTGTGATAGAGACAAGGATAGTGTGTGGCTTCTAGGAGGGCTGTGTGATAGAGACAAGGATAGTGTGTGGCTTCTAGGAGGGCTGTGTGATAGAGACAAGGACAGTATATGGCTTCTAGGAGGGCTGTGTGATAGAGACAAGGATAGTGTATGGCTTCTAGGAGGGCTGTGTGATAGAGACAAGGATAGTATGTGGCTTCTAGGAGGGCTGTGTGATAGAGACAAGGATAGTGTGTGGCTTCTAGGAGGGCTGTGTGATAGAGACAAGGATAGTATGTGGCTTCTAGGAGGGCTGTGTGATAGAGACAAGGATAGTGTGTGGCTTCTAGGAGGGCTGTGTGATAGAGACAAGGATAGTGTGTGGCTTCTAGGAGGGCTGTGTGATAGAGACAAGGATAGTGTGTGGCTTCTAGGAGGGCTGTGTGATAGAGACAAGGATAGTGTGTGGCTTCTAGGAGGGCTGTGTGATAGAGACAAGGATAGTGTGTGGCTTCTAGGAGGGCTGTGTGATAGAGACAAGGATAGTGTGTGGCTTCTAGGAGGGCTGTGTGATAGAGACAAGGATAGTGTGTGGCTTCTAGGAGGGCTGTGTGATAGAGACAAGGACAGTATATGGCTTCTAGGAGGGCTGTGTGATAGAGACAAGGATAGTATGTGGCTTCTAGGAGGGCTGTGTGATAGAGACAAGGATAGTATGTGGCTTCTAGGAGGGCTGTGTGATAGAGACAAGGATAGTATATGGCTTCTAGGAGGGCTGTGTGATAGAGACAAGGATAGTATATGGCTTCTAGGAGGGCTGTGTGATAGAGACAAGGATAGTATATGGCTTCTAGGAGGGCTGTGTGATAGAGACAAGGATAGTGTGTGGCTTCTAGGAGGGCTGTGTGATAGAGACAAGGATAGTATATGGCTTCTAGGAGGGCTGTGTGATAGAGACAAGGATAGTGTGTTGCTTCTAGGAGGGCTGTGTGATAGAGACAAGGATAGTATGGCTTCTAGGAGGGCTGTGCGATAGAGACAAGGATAGTATGGCTTCTAGGAGGGCTGTGTGATAGAGACAAGGATAGTGTGTTGCTTCTAGGAATGCTGTGTGATAGAGATAAGGATACTACCACACTCAGAACATGTCATTAGAGACAACTAACAATATGGTCTAACCCTTCTAGGATAGTAGACTCTCCAATTCATGAATTTGTATTCTCCCCCATTCACACAAGCCAAAGCATGCTGAATGTCGAATAGTCTTGTGGATTTGAAAGAAAACTCATCTTTGTATGCATGTGGCAATGATGAGTTATTCACTCTTCAATTCCTTGCATCATAACATTTGGGAACATAATTCTATAGCTATCTTTCAAACCCAGACAAGGTACTTCTCACTCAGAGAACTGTGCAAATACAAAGTGTTTGGTAGTATTCAACCCTAGCTGAGTTTGAAAGAAAGCTCTAGAACAATAGCCCATATTTGATTCAGGAATGAATAACTAGCATTCCTGGGGATAAGATGGTGTGTTGAGATTTTCCATATAATAACAGATGTCACATACACAATTTTTTAGTTGTCATGTTTGTTAGTTGAATTACATGTCTGGTTTGGTCAATTCTAGCTCCAAATCTCAGTGCATTGATATGGGAATGTATCCACTTATGTCACCAGTTTGTGTTCAGTCTTGACCTGATACGGGTCAAATCGCGTTTATAGTACAGTTAAGTACAGAAATAGAGTATTCTTACAGTGTTGGGTTTACGCACTGTTTCGATACAAGTAATTCAAGGGGGAAAAATCAATCCAGACAGACGTGCTGTAAACATTTCACATCAATTACAGTTAGCGTCAATGCTTTCTAGCCTAAGCTATATATTAATATATGTTCAGTGTACTGCTGTAAAATGAGACTAACCTGCCTCTTTTAATTAAGATAATAATAGAGTATTAATGTATTTGTGTGTATGTGAGATATGAGAACCTGGTCAGCAATTACGATAACAAGACTACTCACTTGGTCTGGTCCACCCTGGCTGCTGGCACGTTAGCAGAAATCAGATGCTAGCCATTTCTTGGCGCACCGCCCTGTGGCACAACCGGGCCAGCTCAGCCCCCCCATTTGTTGACACGAGCTTTTGTTTACACGGCAAACACCGGGTCCAGAACTGGATCACACAGCAACACCCCTCCCCTCCCCCCGTTTTTTTTTTTTTTACCGAATCTTCTCTCGTCTGTCGGTATGTCTTCGCACAGCTTGTCTGTGCCCCGTCCTACTAACTCTCGTCTGAAGCTGCCGTTCTCAGTCACTGAATAAGGCCCATATTGCCCGGTCAGTTGGACGGGATAAACTTAGCACCAGGCCTAGTCGGACAACAAACCTGTGCCTAGCTGTTCATCGAGCCGTTTGTTTTTAGCCTTCACCATTCTCTGGTTTTTTTTTTCTTTTCTTGATACCAAAGCTAGATCGAATGATTCACCATATCTGTAGCCTTATCTCACTAGACAAACGGACACGACAACAAGCACAGAGCCACAAACGTATCAAATCCAACGTCGAAAGTAAAGCCAGTCTTGTATCAGCTGTGCTACTACGGGTTTTTTTTTTTGCTTCTAGATTCTGATCGTTATCGGACGCCTGTGTGCCTTAGTATTTGCTTACATCAGTATAGTCATTATCGTTAGTTAGCACATTCTGTGATCTCTATCTAAGGATAAAAACAAATATACGGGTAAGAACTTTCTGAGAACAACGCCATCGGATAATCATGAGAAAAAGCACAGGTAAATGCACATTTTTGATATTATAAGAAAATCTTGCCTCGTCTACTGATTCCTTAAAGTGTAAGCCCAATAATGCAGTTGGCCTCTTGCGGACATTTGCAGAAATAGGCCTATGTATGTGCGCTGGTGCAGTGGTGGTCTCTGTAGCGATTTGTTTGACTTTGACATAATGATGTTGTTAGCACAACATTCACATTTTAGATTTTATGACATGATTGGAAAAGTGCAGTAGGTCTAAACATATTCAATAATTCTTTTTTGTGTGTATGTGTGTGCAAACCCTGCTTCCCTTCCTTCCGTCCCCACCACCACACACCCATTTGAGGAGGCATCATTATTATATGGAACATAGTGTGTAGATGAGTTTAGAGGGTTCAAATTCCCTCCATACGGTTTTGTAGTTGCTAAAAATAAACACAAACAAAACTTAAATTATACATAAAACTAATTATTTTTAAAGTATAAACGCCCACTTTCATTGAGTCATAGGTCGATGTAGTGGGTTCACTTAGTTATTTTTAGACCATAGGAGTAGAAGAAACTGGTTGTACACACAGACTCTGCAGTCTTCTAAACCAGTATTGTATAAAAAAAAAAGTTCAGTTACATCTTTGACTAAAATAGATATAACAGAAATAATAATTGTCTGTGTGTAGTCTGTATTTCATTTAAGCCATGTACTGATATTTCTTGGGTGATAAGACCAAAGAATGAACTGACAACAGCCAGTGACTTACATCAGATTCAGCAAACCACAGTTGACCAAGACACTATTTTGCCTCCAAGTGACAGTCCAGGAAACAGGCTGCACTAGTATAATATGACTGAGAGAATATGGATTGCAGTGGGATGACATACCACGGTCTCTAAAAAGCCAGCTGAAATCGGATGTCGGTCCGAAAGGTGCAGGTATCGCAGCCTCGCTGTAAAATATGACACACCATCCGTTTCAGGACAAACGAAGAAGATCATGTTTGATCATTTAACCTGAATGAGGTCTACCAGTTTGGTTCCAGAGCTTTGTGTCATCTATTCTGGTAGGCTTTACCCTTGTGAGGCAGAGTTATTTACTCAGATGAAAGAATAGGGACACTGCGCAGCTTATTATATGTGTCATAAAAGACAACCAGGCTGAAAGGTAGGCAAAGAATTGGAACACTGTAACCTGCCAGTGTCTGATTAGCACACACTTTTCATGGCAAAGGTACAGGGTTCAACTTTCGTTACTGGCACACTCCAGTTGTAAATGGCTACACGGCTTACTGTTATGGAAGGGAACTGGTATAAACTGAACTTATGCAAGGAAGTCTCTGACACTTCATCCCTGACAGCAGTGTGCGGAACAGAGACGCTAGTCTGGTCAGGCACAACATATGATCAGAACGTCACATCAGGGTCAAGCACAATATTCTGACACCTCTCTTCCATCTAGTGTTTCCTGGAAACAGGCTGTTTCCAAGGCAGTCTGACTGACAAAATGTGGATTGGCATGATCCCTGTAGTAGTGAACATCATGCAGATGAACCAAATATAGCACAGTATCATGAAGAACCCCAGTCCACCTTCATCAACATGATCGGGATGTGAGGAAAGCTACAGCAACCCCCCACTAAACACCCTTTTCAGGGAACATGAAAGAGTGAAGTTACTCAATGTGAGCATCACCCAACAACAACAGCTGTGTTTATACTGTTGTTTTAATACGCGGCCAGGGTTTTTAAATGAAGCAGGTTACCCCATTCTGAATAAACTATAAGCTACAATAACAAAGAAAAGCTGACCTATACACCATATGCTAAAAGAGAAGTGACTATATCAAATTATATGTTATTACTGAAAAACTAAGTACCACAGAAATTACTTCTACAAGAGCACATAAATGATTATATATATACATAAATGTTAAACAGGCTTCCTTCAAGGAGGCTAGCTTAGTGGTAGACGTATCCTGGAGCTAAAAGCAATGTATAATGGGGTGCTTGATGAGATTGAAATAAGCCCACTGTTACCTTATATGTAAAAGGCAATTAATTAAAGAATGTTATGTTTGAGATATGAACTACTCATTACAAGCACAGCTTTCCGACTACCTGTCCGAAATAGAACCACATGGATGCACCCAAGGTCCCGCCACTGGCACCTCATTGACTACATTATCTTCAGACGTAGGGATCGAGCTGATGCTATGGTAACGAAGAGCATGTGTGGTGCAGAATGTTGGACCGACCATCAACTTGTCATTGCCAAGCTAAACTTCAAGATCCAGCCCAAAATGCGCCCCCAGGGAAAGAAACCACTGAGGAGGCTAAATGTCTCTCAGCTGAAATACGAACCCACGAGAGGAGGCTTCCAGGAAGAGCTTGAGGGTAGACTGTCTGAGCTTCGTTTTGAAAAGAACGACATCGAAGAGAACTGGGCATCATTGAGAAACACACTATACAGCTGTTAAACACATTGGCCCACTCACGTGCGTGCAAGTAGGGATCGAGCTGATGCTATGGTAACGAAGAGCATGTGTGGTGCAGAATGTTGGACCGACCATCGACTTGTCATTGCCAAGCTAAACTTCAAGATCCAGCCCAAAATGCGCCCCCAGGGAAAGAAACCACTGAGGAGGCTAAATGTCTCTCAGCTGAAATACGAACCCACGAGAGGAGGCTTCCAGGAAGAGCTTGAGGGTAGACTGTCTGAGCTTCGTTTTGAAAAGAACGACATCGAAGAGAACTGGGCATCATTGAGAAACACACTATACAGCTGTTAAACACATTGGCCCACTCACGTGCAAGCATAAGGACTGGTTTGATGAGAACGATCTAGAAATACAGGGCCTTCTCGATGCAAAACATGAAGCGCACAGGGAATACCAGAGGGACACACCATCTCCGGCAGCAAAAGCTGCCTTCAATACTGCTCGCAAAGCTGTCCAGACCAGGCTTAGAGAGATGCCAGACTCCTGGCTCAGCAAAAGAGCTGACGAAATTGAGATGTTCGCTGAGCGTCATGACACCAAACGGTTTTACGGGGCACTGAAAGCTCTCTACGGCCCGCAGCCCTCTAGTAATACTCCAGTTCGCAGTGCGGATGGGGTACTGCTAACAGATAAGGCTCAGATTCTAGACAGATGGGCAGACCACTTCTGCAAAATACTAAACCACCCATCGTCCATAAATGAAGAGGCCATCCGGCGAATGCCGCAGGTGGAACTGAACCTGGCGTTGGATGAAGTCATTACTGAGGAGGAAGTCAACAGGGCAATCAGTTCAATATCTATAGGAAAAGCTCCAGGAGCTGATGCAATACCAGCAGAGGTATATAAGACAGCTGGCCCATCCCTCACCAGAAGGATCACTGAACTCTTCTGTCACATGGGGGCTGAAGGTAAAATTCCGCAGGAGCTAAAGGATGCCTCAATCGTTCACCTGTACAAAAGAAAAGGCAACCGTCAGGAATGCGACAATCATCATGGAATATCGCTACTCTCCGTAGCAGGCAAGATCCTAGCGCGCTTACTGCTAAACAGGCTCAACAAACACCTTGAACAAAGCTACCACCTCCCAGAAAGCCAATGTGGATTCAGAGCCGGAAGAGGAACAGTGGACATGATTTTTGCCGCTCGCCGAGTACAAGAGAAGTGTCGAGAACAAAATCAGGCCTTGTACACCACATTTATTGATTTGACAAAGGCATTTGATACAATAAACAGAGGAGGGCTGTGGATGATAATGTCTAAGTTTGGCTGCCCCAACAAGTTCATAACAATGGTGAAACAGCTACACGAAGGCATGTGTGCTCGTGTACTGGACAGCGGTGCAATCTCTAAAACGTTTCTAGTATCAAACGGAGTAAAACAAGGATGTGTACTCGCCCCGACTTTGTTCGGCATGATGTTCGCGGCCACGATGACAGGCGCCTTCAGATCATTGGAGCTTGGAATACCCATAAAGTACCGCACAGATGGCAAGTTCCTCAATTCCAGAAGAATGAAGGCCAAAACCAAAGTGGCTGGCGACATAATCAGGGAACTTGTATTTGCTGACGACTGTGCTCTAATGAGCAGCTCAGAACTGAACATGCAGGTTGGATTGGACCAGTTCTCTGCCGCATGCTAAAATTTTGGCCTGACCATAAATGCCCAAAAAACAGAGGTCATGTACCAACCAGCACCAGGCATGCCGTACACAAAACCAGAGACTACAGTCAGCGGGCAGACGTTGAATGCCGTAGACAAATTCACATATCTGGGCAGCACGCTGTCGAGATTGTCAGCCTAGACGATGAGGTGGCAAGCAGAATAGCAAAGACCAGCACAGCCTTTGGTAGAATGCGCTCGATGGTCTGGGCACGTCGTGGTATCAGCGTCAAGACCAAACTCAAAGTCTACCGTGCAACCATCATTCCAACCCTACTATACGCTTGCGAAAGCTGGACTGTATATTCTGGACATGCAAGGAGGTTAAACCACTTCCACACAGGTTGCCTGAGGCGAATATTCCACATCCGATGGCAAGATCGTGTCACTGACATCGAGGTTCTCTCGAGGGCTAACATGCCCAGCATCCATGCACTGCTAGAAAAAGCACGACTAGGATGAGCCGGACACCTCGTCCGTATGTCAGACGAGCGGCTCCCAAAGAAGCTTCTCTACGGTGAGCTGAGAGAGGGATGGCGCGAGACAGGGCGCCCAAAGAAACGTTTTAAAGACGGTCTGAAGGACTCACTAAAAAGTTGCCAGATAGACATCGACACCTGGGAATGTCTTGCGCAAAACAGATCTGACTGGAGAAGCGCAGTCAAATCGGGTGTAGCTGCCAGTGAAGACGACCGTGTTGTGAAAGCCCAGAGCAGACGCGAGACGTGGAAATTAAGAGCAGCGGGAACACCATCCCCTTCTACAAACCTCGTGAGCCCGATATGTAGAAGATGTTTTTGTGCTCGCATTGGCCTGTTCAGCCACATGCGCACCCACACCCAACAGGGAAATCTGTGACAAGGATGATGTCGGCGGTCCTCATCGACAACGATGGACAGCTATTATTATTATTATTATGTTTGAGATTAACATCATCGTCATGTAAAATCACTGTTATTAAAGCCACCACTTCCAGTGTTGAGATACAGGCTTTTTGTAAAGAGCCAAGCTGTAGTGGTGGTATTATACTTCTAAGGGAGCAGAAAGACAATACATTCAATTTATGATGTTAATATACAGTTATGTATATATATACCTATGTCGGTCTTGCATGAGTTTTACCATTGAACACTTATATCAAGTTATGGGACAGACACAAATATCAAGCTATGGGACATACAAATATCAAGTTATCTAACAGACACAAATATCAAGTTATGGGTCAGACACAAATATCAAGTTATGGGACAGACACAAATATCAAGTTATGGGACTGACACTTTTATACATGAATGGAATCGAGTATTAAAACAATTTGTCTTAATCTACTAGGTGCTCCTTCAGTCTCTATACATACATATTCTATCAATCAGTGTCTGTCATCCTTTTGGGGCAACTCTCCTCCAGCAAGCTCAATCTTGAGCTGTCCTTTCTGCCTCAGTCCAGTAGAGCATTCTTTTCATCAGATGTCTCCCAGTTCACCTCTCCTTTTACTCCATGGACTCCATGTCATGGCCTGAATGGTGGGGCTTTCTGCAGCATGTGACTTATCCAACCCCATTTCCATTTGATTTGTTGCTCCGCTGGTTGTTGTTTTCTCTTTTCCCATTGGTCTTTGTTCCATTCCCCAACACCATACCTATACATACATTCACATAAAAAACAAAGGGAACATTAACACTTTTTAACAACATATAACTTTCATCATTCATTCTTTCACCTTTTCACTTCAATATGAAGCATAGACCACCACTGTAGCTTGCAATTTTTAAAGAAAGCCTGTATATTATGAGATTGCCAGCGCTAAGCACAATCCTCTTTAGTCACCTTTTACGACACATGGAAGGTGCAATGGTCCTATCCTTTTCATCCTGAATACAAACTGTGTAAAAGTTGTGTAACTTTACTTTAGATCCCCATTATTTTTCATACTTTCAATATTATATATAGAGATCATAATTTTGTGAATATAGTAACATTTTGTTAAAAAGAGTTTGTATGATCTCACTTGGTCTGTGTTAGTTCACCTTCGTGAATGTTTTCTTTATATAGATATGCCACTTGTGAAAATATACCCTTATGTAAGCCCTTTAAACATCAATGAAGAAATGCAGTGTTTCGTACACTTCATTAATAAGTGAACTAATAACATGCTTATACTGGATTGAATATAAAGGGTATTTAGCACTTTATGTGTCCTCCACCAGTGCATAGCATATATTTTTTGCCTGAAATTAAGCTGTAGGAGCCCCACTGCCCCAGGTAACAGCATGTTGCAGTTTACCCAATTGTATATAGGCATCTGAGTTGAAGCTAGGGAAGGCAAGGCAGCTAGGAATCAAGCTGATAACCTCACATAAAGCTGAAGTATTGTACACTTAAGTCTCTGATATTTCATCCCCAACAGCAGACTACCGTTACCATTTAGCTGAAATTATAAACCCATCTATGAACAAATAGCTACGTATGTGGAGATGCATGCAGGAAAATTATAGATGGAATTCAGGATGCTTTATTATCTGTGTCAGTCAGATTGTAGTTTAAAGTTGCATGTGTGTTCATTTAGATAATGAGGAGAACTATACATTATTTGTATTCTTGAGAGTGTAAAATATTGTTGTCTTAGTTAAAAGAACTTGCAGTACATGTGATGTTATTCAGAATTGACATCACTGTACACCAGCCAGGTCCATGGGGGCTCAATCTCTTCTGGGAAATAGCTATGGATATAGATACTGATGACTCTAGTAGAGTGTTTGTATACACTTCTGCAGCATCCTCTCGGGCACATTTCCCTTCTCAACCCAGGTTTAATGTCCAATTCTTGTAGTCTGGATTGCCAGTTCATCAGTTGCAGTGTCAGCATCCAGCAGGTGGATTGAATTTAATGTGTTTCTCTCCCATTTATACATCCATATTTTAAGTCCTCATTGTGTACTTTTGAAGCCAAAGTGTCAATTGTCATTAACCACTACATGATGAGAACAGTAGATCCAAAAAAGCTTAAGACCTCCAATGTCCACTCATGACAGACATAGTCATCCCTTTTCTGCTTATGGAAGCAAGTATTGAGAGTCAGATACGACATGCATAGTGACTGTCCCAATGAATGATGTCTCAGATAACCATTTCAGATCTGAATTAACTTTCTCAATCTTCATTCCCATACTGGAGGTTGATGTCATGTATGCCTTGCTCAGCTCTGCAACAACCCTGCCTCTCACTCTAATCATGAATTCTCAGTCTGATTTCTGACTGCATGGCACAGAGTCATTGGTACATACAACAGTATTGTCATTATACAAAGTGTTATCACTTATCATCTGCTTAGCCTCAAGGTCCACTTTCCCATTGCACCTTGTTCTGAATACCCTTCAGTGGTGATACTTTGGGAGTCTATTATTTTATCATCAGTGTAGATCTATTCTTCCCTTTAATTGTGATCTCCACTGTGGTCGTCCGTCTAATTGTCTTCTTTCCTTGCACAATCAACATTTCTCCCTTGGTTCTTATTACCTTTATTGTTTCTGAACAATACATGGATCATTGTAAATTAGCATACACAGGGCTCATGAAAGTTTATAGAACAGAGGATTGCAGCAGGTTAGGAAACAGAATCAAATAAAAGTAAATATTGCTCAAGGCTTCCTCAGAGAAGGAGCAGTTGGGCACAGAGTTTGTATGTATGGCTGGTTAACATGTCTTGGTACTCACCTTCAGACAGGGCTTCTGTCAGTTATGGTCATCCCATGGCAGATATGTATAGAGTATGAATGGTTGGTTAATAAATCTTGGTACTTGCCTTAAAAAAAGAGTGCTTCTTGTAATAATGGTTATCCCATAGCGAATATGTACATAGTTTGTATATTTGGATTGATGGTTGGTAAACATATCTTGGTACTCACTTTCAGAAAGGAGGACTTCTGGTAGTGATGGTCATACGGTCATCAATGATGAGGTGTTATAGACTTAATATTACTTGGTCTGAACTTTTTTTATTTTGGCTAGGGTTGCCAGTTCTCTTCCTCACTGCATTCCCTAAGTCAGGTATCCATTTGCAATTAGGTAGACTAGAGTGTGTTTAGACAGCAAACAAACACAAACGGCAATGCTAGTCAGATGCCTAATGGTAATAATGATGATGACAATGAAATTTAATAGCAAGGTGAATTTACAGGAAACTAGTGTTAATTTAATCAGGTGTATTCCCTCAATTTAGTAAATCTTCAGGGGATACATTATGTTAATGCAGTTTACCTATCAGATGTATTGTCTACTCATTCATTTTGCATTGTTGTGTGTACAATGTCATTGTCAGAGGAAATTATTTCCATTTAAAAATTGTCTGCTGTTTCAAGTAAGTTAAATTTTAAAACAAGCAATCACAACATATTTGTTTAGTTTACCAGCTCCATGAGAGGAACGCTGTAGCAATGGTCCTTACTATTCAATTGAGGGATATGTTATTTTGTCAGTGAAAAACACCAGAGATAGACCACCAATTTTGAGGAAATTGGATGCAGTTGTTTATGAACTAATAAGAAGTTTAATTTGTAATAAGATGTACGTGACAACACATGTACAGTATGCACATACTTTTTATTATGTATGCTAGTTATAAGGTTCCTGTGTTCTCTTTTTCATTCTGTGGAAAAAATTGCTTCCAATATAATTATGAACATCTTTCAAATTGACAGTTGGAAGTCATAAATGAAGTCCATGATTCTTTTGTCTAGGTCTGCAGACTTTGTTAAGTGGAGTTTAGATAAATCTATTTTACAATACCTGAAAGCAAATTGTTACACTTTGTGAAGTCTGAACTTCAAATCATATATCAGATTTACAACCAAATCATTTACTTATAGATTTATGAAGTAGAGGGCACAGACAATTACTTAGCGAATGACACAAACAAATAATTAATGGATGACACAATCAAACATTTGACACAAAAACATCCTTATCAGATGACACAAACAAATACTTAACCGTGAAAACAGAAACAAGTAATTATCAAATTACATAAAGAAATTCTTAACAGATGACACAAACAATGTTTAACAGATGACACAAACAATGTTTAACAGATGACACAAACAAATATATAATCAGAGACATAAGCAAATCTTTAACAGAGGACACCAAAAATTCTTAACAGGTGGCACAACAAATATTCATAAGTAAAACACTAGCAAATAATCATAAACCTTTACATAGGAGCGCACATCATCTGTATTATTTTCCAGAAAAGTATGTTCATATTTAAGGAGATTTCTACTTTAATAAATTAGTTTAATAATTTTGTATACTGATTACACAAGTAAATGAGGTATATCCCTTTCCTCTACATAATGAGAAAGTGCAGGATAGATGTACAGGTATTTAGCCTCTTGAGAAGCGCTAGCAACATAAGAGTATTGACTTATCTAGATTCTTGATTACTGTTATAGAACTGTCTATAGGGATGTACTTGCTAGTTGCTTCCTAGAAAAAGAGAGACGCTGATCTGTGTGTAATTTTTATTTGTCGCCACTTGATTTTACACCAAGTGAAACCAGAATTGGCACCAAGTGAAACCGGGAAGCTAAATATCAGTCTGCTATTGAAATTGGCACTATACTATTAAAGCATAATAATTTAGCTAATCAATGTATTAGAGCAATGCATGTGTATGTACTCTTCTTAAAGGAAACCGAATGCCTCACCGCAAATGAGTCTTATACAATGACATCTCTAATACTTCATCCTGCAACTGCAGTGTCAGCTGTGGGGCTATTTTTTATCTTTGATATCTGCTCCTAGATTTGGCTGTTCAGTTGCTAATACAAAGTTCACATTTCAGGCACTCAAGTTAAAACTAAGGATGCCAGTTGTGAGTAGCCCATCTGACGGGCAAGACTTTCATGTGCATGTTCGACTTTAGTAACAGTTCCAAAAATGCATGATAACAGTGGTGACCTTTGATTGTAAACATGTTATTGTCAAACTGCAAGACTTCTGTTTTAGAGGTGCATGATAACAATGGTGACTCTTGATTGTTGCCAAACCGCAAGACTTGTTCTGTTTTAGAGGTGCATGATAACAATGGTGACTCTTGATTGTTGTCAAACCGCAAGACTTGTTCTGTTTTAGAGGTGCATGATAACAATGGTGACCCTTGATTGTTGCCAAACCGCAAGACTTGTTCTGTTTTAGAGGTGCATGATAACAATGGTGACCCTTGATTGTTGTCAAACCGCAAGACTTGTTCTGTTTTAGAGGTGCATGATAACAATGGTGACCCTTGATTGTTGTCAAACCGCAAGTTGTTCTGTTTTAGAGGTGCATGATAACAATGGTGACCCTTGATTGTTGTCAAACCGCAAGTTGTTCTGTTTTAGAGGTGCATGATAACAATGGTGACCCTTGATTGTTGTCAAACCGCAAGTTGTTCTGTTTTAGAGGTGCATGATAACAATGGTGACCCTTGATTGTTGTCAAACCGCAAGTTGTTCTGTTTTAGAGGTGCATGATAACAATGGTGACCCTTGATTGTTGTCAAACCGCAAGACGTGTTCTGTTTTAGAGGTGCATGATAACAATGGTGATCCTTGATTGTTGTCAAACTGTAAAATTTGTTTTTGTTTTAGAAATGCATGATAACAGTGGTGACCCTTGATTGTAAACAAGTTGTCCAGCAGGGATCGCTGTAACTTAGAGGTAAAGGTGCTTGCATGTCAAGAAACAAAAGCTCAGAGCAGTGGGGTTCTGAGTTCCACAAGTTTCAAGCAGCCCTTGGTCCCAAGGGAGGGGAGATCGGCGTCAGTCTAGTCATTTTGCAGATAAATAAAAACACTGAGATTCCTGTGTACATTCTGTAAATTTAAAAGAACCCTTGCAGTTGAACATCGATAAGAATATGCTGTTAGCCACTGCCCAGACAAAATTCTAAAAAGTAATAAAATTTCAACCAAACATGTAGTCTACCTACCCCAAAGTCTAGTAAGCAGTTAGAAGTAACAATTGAAAAATAAAATACTATGGATAGTCTTCAGTAACCTGGCAGCAGGCTTTAACCTAACTGTTTGAATATCAGGATTTCAAGTATAAAAAAGCATGACTTGTTTTGTTTAACAAATGCATGATTCATATGTTGACCCTGATTATTTTTTTAGGACAAATATTGAGACTTGTTCTTGTTTCAGAAGCATGATAACTAGTAATCCTAGTTGTAAACATGACCTTGTCACAAAGACCAAGTTTTGTTCTTGGTTTGTAAATACATAATAATAGTGGTGACTCAGTGAACATAATTTTGTCAAACACCAAGTTTTGTTCTTGGTTTGTAAATACATAATAATAGTGGTGACTCAGTAAACATGATTTTGTCAAGCACCAAGTTTTGTTCTTGGTTTGTAAATACATAATAATAGTGGTGACTCAGTAAACATGATTTTGTCAAAGACCAAGTTTTGTTCTTGGTTTGTAAATACATAATAATAGTGGTGACTCAGTAAACATGATTTTGTCAAACACCAAGTTTTGTTCTTGGTTTGTAAATACGTAATAATAGTGGTGACATGATATTGTCAAACAGCATGCAGTGTTCTTGTTTAAAAAAAAACTTTTGCTCATTTATTTATTCTTGTGTGTGAGAGTATGTCTTTAATTAAGTCTGTTCTAATAGCTTTATGTAATAGTTACATTTTGTTTTGTGTATTTTATTGTCAGTATTTGCCTCTACATTTAGCTCCAGGCAAAGCATAGGGCCACCAGTTTAGGTGGCTCCATGTAGAAAGCCTGTGATACACCACTGCAATTTATATGCTCTTCCATTGGTGGTTTTGTTATCAATTTGTTTTACAATATAATGTTTCTATGACTATATTTAATCAACTTTTATGATAAGCATGGGGACACAGTGGAACTATTGTCTTCTTCCCCAGGAGAAGGCTTTTGTATCCACCACAGTAGTTTCAGAATCTTATTTTAAAATAATTGCATAAAACTATAAACACGACAAAATAATTTTTTATTTTTATTTATTGCGTTCGCCTTATTATTCTAATCCCCCAAAGGCGGTTTGCGTTGCACTGTGGTTTTGATTTTGTGCTTGTCAGCCTATTGCATCCGACTTCAACATGCATTTTATGTAAGGGCCTACTTCCTCCTGCATTTTCTAAGGGTTTGCTCCCCCAGGGTAACGGCCAGTGCTGTGATGGGGGATTGAACCCAGTACCTTCTGGTTGTGAGCCGTGTCACTTAACCGCTAGCCCACACCGTCCCCCTAAATAATTATTTAAACGTTCTGTAAGTTTTTCTCCTCTTCCGTATCTGACAATGAGGATAAATCCTGGTCTGCCACATGGAAAAGTTTAAGTCTTATACTTTCACATTGCTGTATAAGCTTGTTGATGATTACTTTTATTTTATCAGAATTGGTGCAGATATACTTTATTGTCATTGTACAAGAAAGGTATCTCTGATCTTGTTGTTATAAAGTAGCTCATGCACTTATAATGGGCCCCAGGTATGAATGTTTGATATTTCACATTCAGTATAACATTTCAATGTGATTCTTTGTTTATGAATACATAGGACAGGGTTTTTCAAAGTGTAATTTGTGACCACACAACATATAGTCAGTCAGTGAATTTGCTTTGAAAGCAAAACCATTTTGACAGACAATTATGTTTTGTTAAAACTTTAAAGATATGTCAACACTTCAAGGCATACACTTTTATTTTACATAAACATTACTTCAAGTATTTGAAACATGAAACAATGTAATTATTGTTTTTAAATCCTATTATTGGGGGACGGCGTGGCCTAGTGGTTAAGTGGCACGGCTCACAACCAGAAGGTGCTGGGTTCGATCCCCATCACAGCACCGGCCGTTACCCCGGGGAAGCAAACCCTTAGAAAACGCAGGAGGAAGCAGACCCTTACATAAAATGCATGCTGAAGTCGGATGCACTGGGCCGACAGGCGCAAAATAAAAACCACAGTGTAACGCATACACGCCTTGGGGAATAAATAAATAAGGCGAACGCAAAAAAAAAAAAAAAAAAAAAAAAATCCTATTATTGGTGTTATCAATACACATTCTTCCCAAGGGGACAGCAAGATATTTGTATCAGGGATATATTATGTGTTATAGTATTTATATTATTGTTATAATTATTTTATCTTGGGGAAAAATATTTGTATGGTTAAAATTTACTTTACATTAGCACTATTAGTATGTTTTCATTATACTTGGGTATATGAAATATGACTTCATTAAGGGAGTCTACGATCTGGAAGAGGTTAGTAACGCGAGTCCTAGATGCTTCTTATCTACAACCATATTGGTTATTATAGCATTTGGAAAGCATTTTCATAAATTGACTGCTATTGTTTTAGTTTTTGTTTTTTGGAATAATTTCATTTTGTAATGTATATTTTAGAGCGGCTGATTAGCGCAGAGGTAGAGCACTCACTTTTCATGGCAAAGGTACGGGGTTCAACTCCTGCTACCAACAGCTCTAGTCAACCCAGCTGTAAATGCGTACTTGACTTACAGTTAGGGAAGGAAAAGGCATCAAGGATGGAAACTGGCTACCCCACCTCATAAAGTTGAGACTTAGTATACTGGAGTCTCTAACACTTCATTCCTGGCCAGCGGTTAAGTCTGATGGAGGACTTCCTTTACCTTTTTCTTTATGTATATTTGATCAAATCCTTTAATTGACAGTTTGATACTTTCATTCCGCCTTATTCGCGTGATCACATCATTGATGTTTACACCATCAGATGTATTTCTGTGATAATTTAAACTTAACTTGACGTCTTTATACTTTAGAAGACTCTGCAGAGTCTGTATACAACCAGTTTCAATTGCATTTCCTTCCTCTAAAAGCTATGCGCATCCAATCTATTCTGCATTCCAAGCATTCACCACTCTCTGACTAAAAAAATATTTCCTAATCTCTAGAACACAACCATTGTTTGGAGCTTCACTTTATCAGATACAATTTTGAGTCCAGTGTTGAATCATTAGGCCAGCGCATCTTCATTAACTAGCCATACAGGGGACAGTTCTGTAACACATGCTTAGCAGTTGTTTTTTTTTCATTTTGTTGACAAGTGTATAATTGTAAAGCAGATAGTCGAAGCTTGTACAAGTGTCTGTTGTGTCCTGTCTAATGCAAAGAATGGTGATCTGTGCCTGTCAAGTCAAGGGTGTGATAATCGTTGTTTAGTTAGTTCCGTTCTTTTCTGACAGACTAGATAGATTTCCTATTCTTATAGTACATGATTTCAATGTCTTCTTGAAAATGTTGATGATAAAAAGAGAATTAATGAATTAATGTTTAGACAATAAATTTAATTTGGCCATATAACAAGACGTACCTCCTTGTTGAAGACCATACTAGAGGATAAGGTAGAAGGCAGTCGTCCAAGAGACAGACAACTTTATAAGTGGGCTGAAAATATCAAGAAATGTACTGGAAAAAGTCTGTTGAGTTGCACCATTATGACAAAGGATAGAGTACACTGGAGATTTGTTGCAGCTGACCTTTGGTGCAAAGATGGCACTTGAACTGGATTGACCTGTTATTCTAAATCTCCACCTCTTTTTTCAATCCTAATTTTCTTTTCTCGGAGATATAATGTTTTATTTTGGAATGTTAAAATAAAGGTGTTTCCTGAGGGATCTGCTGGGGTATTTGTGTATGACAAGAAAAGCACCAATGCCCCACTGAGCGTATGTCGTAAGAGGCGGCTAACTGTAAGACTTGGCATAACATCGGCCATGGTTAGGTGGTTTGTTTGGAGTAGCATAGATGGCGCCTAACAGCCTGCAGGTCTACTTTGCTCTAGTGTTTGAGTCTATAAAGATGGACTTGCACATAGGTTAACCACCATCCACATCACTTGTCCCATCACAGCGGAGTAATAAGCTGCTCGAGCCTATCATGCTAAGCAGGAAATCCTACATCCAGTTCATACCAGAGCTGGGACCTGCACAGGGGCATCCACCCCTGTAGAAGTACAGGTTGACTAAGAGCTAAGAAGAAAATAAATTTTTAATCTATGCAACTATCTTCAGGTGTAACTTTGTTCCAAGTGGATTTTATTTTGACCATGAGAACATGCATTCTTCATCGTACGCAGTCAGACAGTAACCAAACATGCATTCAAAACTAGTTTTTCTATATTGGTGGTCAAATTAAAAACCTTGCCACACAGTGCTTGACTGTATTCCTTAGTCCTATTAATCTTAATGGTATACCTTAGCGAAAGGAATAAATACTTAAGGTGGTAATTTGTAGTGTTAGTAATAACTTTACTACATAACTCTATACTGATGTTTGAAACATGCTGTGTTGTACCAGTTTCCTAGAATAATGCATATCTTAGTTGGCTTGAAATGATAATTGTATCCAAAAGCGTGGATTTTATCTACAGCAGTATTAAGTATTTTATCCACAACATTGTGGACTATCCACAAGAATGTACATGACTATATTCACAAAATATGAAGAGCTATCCACAAAATCATGGACTGTATCCATATAAATAAACAAGACAACTTCCGAAGAAAATATAAATTATACACAAACATTTGCAGCTTGGAAAGGTCAGGAGACTGAAAGAAAACCCAAAAAGGTCAAATGGCAGATTTACACTAGAACAGCAACAAACAAAGTCTTGTAACATTTCTTTCTTCTTGCTCAGTCACCATTGACCTTCAGTTTTACATAAGTCCTTCTCATTATATAATGGGGGAAAAACAAAACGTAATCCTGGGGCATTTGTGAGAAAACAATAGATTGCTGAGTATTAGACTCATGTTCTTCATTAGTATGAAAGTTCTTCAAGTAATACTTGGAATCCTGGTATTCAAACAGACAGGTGCATGCCTCCTGCGAGGTAGCCAAAGGTTATCCATAGTAGGTTCTTTTTGTGATTTTTATTCCTGTGGTAAGATAGGTGGTGTATTGGGAAATAGTTTCATTATTATTTTAAAAAACTTGTGCCTGGACAGAGGCTAACAGTCTACTCTTTTCTATTTTTAACTGACAAGAGTTCTATTATGTACATTGGATCATTGAGCTTATTGTCCCATGTTCAGTAGGACTGCACATATGGTGGCATATACCTTCAAACCAGTAACAATATCCCAGATGTATGGAAAAACTCATTTTTCATGGCATATGGAGAAGAAGAACTTAAGGAAGCTTGTATGGAAGAGTGGCACACTAATAAACTTATTCTTCTGTCTTTCCTTTTTAACTTGAATAGGAGCATTGGACCAACATCTGTTGTTGGCTTCCTGTCAGGAAGGAAACTGTTGCGAAAGCACTTACATTTTGTATTACATGCTAAGGTTGCCACGCCTACATTCAACCATCCATAGTCACCTTTTATGACATAGTAGAGTACTACTTTAATTGTTTCTTAACTAGGACCAACAAGATACACACTAATAAACTAGTTGTCATTAAACAGACAAGAAATTATATACAACAGGATTTGAATATACTATAGAAAGAAATAAAACCATATGAATGGGATAGCTTTTGATAAATATGGGTTTGCTCAAATAATAATGTCTAATAAAAAAGACTCCTTTGTTGATCGCTTTAAAATAATCACATATTGTTCCTTCAGAAATTTAGCGGTCGGTCTCAAGTCTCTTTTTGCCACTACCTAGCTTATCCCTCAAGCTGGGTTAGAGCGTGTCATGCTGTCGCTCTGCTTCTCTCATGAAGTCAACAGGCTTAAAGAATATGCTCTACTATTTGTCAGTTTTCTGTGTGTCCAATTTTTTATTTATTGAACAGATGGTGGCGCATTAAGTCTGCAGTGGGGACTCACTTTCTGAATAATGTGACTTGATATAGAATAAAATAGACAAGATTAATGTACAGATATATTGGGCTTGTAACAAATAGCAGATCTGATACAATTTGCAAGTGGGACCAGGTTATTGTGTGTTGAATTTATGTTTAGATTCCCTTCCTTTCCTGCTGATTTAATCAGTTTATAGCTTCATTTGTTTTGGAAGGAAGATTCCTGACTTGTTACATTTGACATTTACATTTCTTCTGTTAGAGGCTGATAAATTTAATAGTAGAATTACTTTTTTGTATTAAGAATGTAATGTACTCAGTAATTAACAACATACAGATTGAACAAAGAAGAATGAATGCACATTTGTCTGTGATTCAGCATTAGCAGTATAGTAAATATTGCTGATTCAATAATTTTACATATGGAAAATGATACTTATATTCTTTTTAATCAGATCTTTGTTAAATTGTGTATCCTGAATTTGATTGATTCTTGTTGTTCAATAGCTGCTCTTTAAATGCAGTAAACATGTGATCAATTCATATACATTGTAATGATTCACTCACTCAGCTCAACTATATTTAAAACATTATGGCAATGACATAATGCAAACACTATCTATGCTCTGCGGACTTGGTCAGAAATGATTACATTGGCAACTTGTGTCAATTTGATATGAAAGAGATCAGAACTAATGAATCACCTGTGGCTTCCTTTACAGGCAACACCATCATTAAGTCGAAAGAAACTACCAGTAAGTGATCAGTGTCGCATGAAAACTTTGTAGGAACTTTTTCATCTAGATCTTTTCATGTTAAAATGAGTAGTATTCAGCATGCGTAGCATTGATATTGGTCTATTGTATGAACTGGTTGGTGCATGTAAAAAATTGCTGCCTTCAAGGTGAAAGATTTCTAACAAATGGTTGGAGAGCAGTGTTTACCCTTCATTGGCATAGTCTTCATTTTTCAATGGATTGCCATTTTGAAATATTTCCATTTTATTATGTTAACATGTCTCAGTGATGCTGGTGTTTGGTTCTCAGCCAACCCTCTTATGTTCACAAGTTTTTTTCTTTCTATTTCTAGATACCATAACCTTGCTTCACCTCTCTAGTCCTGTCCACACAATCCCAATGCCGAATATTTGCCCTCCTACAACATCTTTTATAATCTTCCAATCCATACATTTCCAACTGAA
The DNA here is from genome assembly GCA_036924085.1 of Ariolimax columbianus. NCBI lineage: Eukaryota > Metazoa > Mollusca > Gastropoda > Stylommatophora > Arionidae > Ariolimax > Ariolimax columbianus. The sequence goes on from JAVGWX010000003.1 coordinate 118,758,496, forward strand.
TTTTGTTACTCCCTACAAACTTTAACAAATCGACAGCTTCTATAATCTTCCTATCCATACATTTCCAACTGAATTTTGTTACTCCCTACAAACTTTATATTGACAGCTTCTATAATCTTCCTATCCATACATTTCCAACTGAATTTTGTTACTCCCTACAAACTTTATATTGACAGCTTCTATAATCTTCCTATCCATACATTTCCAACTGAATTTTGTTACTCCCTACAAACTTTAACAAATCGACAGCTTCTATAATCTTCCTATCCATACATTTCCAACTGAATTTTGTTACTCCCTACAAACTTTAACAAATCGACAGCTTCTATAATCTTCCAATCCATACATTTCCAACTGAATTTTGTTACTCCCTACAAACTTTAACAAATCGACAGCTTCTATAATCTTCCAATCCATACATTTCCAACTGAATTTTGTTACTCCCTACAAACTTTATATTGATAGCTTCTATAATCTTCCTATCCCACACATTCCCATCTGAATATCATTCTTGCTACAACCATCCTATTTCCATGTAAATATCTTCTTATCTACACTTCCCTCACTGAAAATCTTTTCACATATTTTACGATTCACACATTCCTAGCTGAAGATCTTCTTAACCACACATTCTCATATGAATTTCTTCATAGCCACCTATTCTCATATGAATATCTTCCTATCCACCCACCAACGGCTGAATATCTTCATATCCACACATTCCTAGCTGAAGATCTTCTTAGCCACACATTCCCATATGAATATCTTTCTATCCACGCACTCCTGTCTGAATATTTTCCTATGAACACATCCCTAGTGGTATATCTTTCTCCTCAAACTATCCCTTTCACAGCATCTATAAACTTAACATTCACACATTGCTAGCTGAATTTTTCTATATTTGTTACCCACAACTATCCCATGTACAGTTTAAATAATATTCCTATCAACACATTATTAATCCACAATGCTTCTAATACTTATTCTTATGTTGCATACATGATTTCTTGAATCCTCATACTCAGATATTCGCCACCCACAGGTATATCATACAGAATCTATCTGATCAGCTTTTCCAAATGTACAGTCTTTATTTTCAGTTGTTTCTATTTACAGCCAAATGATTATAAAATTGCTCTGTTGGTTATCTTTTTTATACTTTTGGCTGTAAGTCTCCTCCTACACACTCATATTACAGATTTTTAATGGTTTGTAAGGGTTGCATTGCAGTAGGAACTCAATCAGAATCAGTAAGGGCCTGACCAGAACACTCTCTTAAGTTAGGACATGGCCAGAATATATATTTCAAAAACAATTTTCAGAACACCTATATTTCAGTAAGGGCTTGACCAGAACACTCACATTCAATCAATAAACACTTAATAAAAATACTTAAAATGCAGTAACTATCAAGACACTCATATTACAGAATAAACTTGAATCAGAACACCTGTATTCCAATATTGACTGAATGAAATCACAGACAAGGCACAGAAACTTCAATGACATCTTTGAGGGCCCCTATAATTACCTATATGTATCTTCTCTCTCTCTGTGTGTGTCTCTCTCTCTCTCTCTATATATATATATATATATATATATATATATACATATATGTGTGTGCGTGTGTGTATATATATATATATGTGTGTATATATATAAATATTGTCATGGCAAGTGTCTATCGTATTTTTATGTAGACTGAGACAAAAACTTAATGACATAGTATAATTTGTGCATGCAATAGTAGATTTTGTGTTCTTCAGTTGAATTATATTAACATTTCTTAGAATACTGTCCATGGGGGATTAAACATCTCACCACCTTTGTAACATTATTTTAATTACCTATTCACAACCCCAAAATGTATTTACAAAGATTAGAATTTGAGATTGGTGTTAACGATGCATGACCATATAAATTTACATGGAATTAAGGACATGTTTGAAGTATATTGGATGCTAATAACCAGCAGGTTTGGAAAGTAGACCTAAATAGGAGTTGAAATAGCAAGAAATTAATCACAACTTCAGATGTTCCTGGTCTGTATGCATGTAAGTTACTGACATATGCAGCAATAAAAACATTCATAAAATGTTTTCTGTTATATTGAACTTCTATTTGGAAAAATAATACATGTTTGAATTTAGCTTTTATTGACTTGTAAAGTCATGAGGTTGGAATGGTAATGCAAGGAGACTTTTATGGCTGTACTGTTGACAAGGCAGCATTATTTTGGTTAATTGTGCAGCTGTACAATTTATATGGGCATTGTATGTAGTTTTAAGCCATGAGCATAGCCTTGAGTTCATTCTTGTGGTTCCTTTTGGAACATGGATGGGAACATTTGGCTGCAACAGATGTTCTCCACCTATTTGCATCTTACTGTGCTTTGACCATAGTGCTTCCACAGACCTGGTCTCCTCTTCCACCATTCTTCACCAGGTGATTTTTGATCTACCCCATCTACTATTCCCCTGTTCTTTTTTATTCTAAACCTGCCCATTTGGTTATATTGTTAGTTTTTTTTGTGAGGATGTGTCTATCCATGGCCACTTTCTCTTTCTCTACTCCTATCTTCAGCTGTATTTGTTGTTACCATGTTTTTTTTTACTAATAGATCTGTGTGTTGATCTACACATAACTAGTAAACATTTATGCAGTTTATATCCTCCTTAAAGTATTATATTTTTGAGATGTCTGTTAGAATAGGACAGGCTACAAGGAATAGAACTGCCCACCACAGTTCATACAAAGCTGAAGCCTAGTTAAATGGAGTCTCTAATACTTTATTCCTGACAGCAGTCTGGGACTACTTTTAAAAAAGTTTTTTTTTTTTAAATTTGCTTGTTTGGTACCTTTGCACAGAATGTTCATTGAGGTAATTTGATGTTCGCAAGCTTTAATATTCATGCAGAAATCAACTATAGAAATCACATTTTCCTGCATGTGGATCAATATTTTCAAAAAATGATGCCAGTGAGATGTTACTTTGCTTTACTCCTATTATGTCTACCTGTGTTGATAAGAGTTGTGGTAAGTTGAAGGTTCTTCTTTAGCTAAGTGTGTTGTGTTTGTTATTGTAATTCCATGGTGTAGGATTTCTGTAATGTCATCTACCAATCTGCCACATGGTTTTCCACGTGCCTTTACATCTTTTTATGTTACAGGTACACAGAGGTAATTGCTCAGGTTCCATTCTCATGCAATGGTCGAACTTCTTTTCTATCTTGCTATATATTCAGCACTTTAAGTAGTTCTTACAATATTTCTGATGTCTTCAATTCATTCTATCTCTTACGGGATCAAGATGCTGAGCAGCGCATGAGCTGCAGTGGTCAGCGACCCATAGCTGACTGCTAGCATCAGGGCCAGCGAACCAGAGCTGCCAAGACCCTTCTACACCTCCACGCGGTGATCCTGGATAACAGGCTGCAGCAGGGCATACTGGCGAAGGAGAAGGAATTGAAGAGGGAATGCTAACCCGGTACTAAAAATATGCTTGCTGAAGTCGGATGTGTTGACCTGAAAGGTGCAAATATCGCAGTCAAGCTGTAAACTACTACACAACGCATTCCGTTCTCTGGACTAGATTCTGCTACTTAAGCCCTTTCAGGGTTTGGTAGCAGGAGATTGAGAATGAACGAAGCCAAGCCATTCTATCTCTTTTGGGTTTTACAAAATTATATGTATTTTGCTGCCTAAGATTAACCTATATATAAATTGTTAGTCACCTCAACTTCAGTATTCTGAACTTTTGTGACATTCTCATTGAGAAAGAGTATTTGGTAGCATATATATCTATGGGACCCGAGTGGTTCCTGGAGCAAACAGAATATGCTCACTTGTATATTGTAAGAAATGGCTAAAGAAGACTGTGCACGGGGTTGGCAACCTAACCATGTAGAAACCATTGCTATGACTCGAATCAGGCTTTCCTAAAAGCTGGTCAGGGGAGCCAAATGTTTGATCTATGCTTCAACAGATGGAGCAAAGGAGGAAGTTAAGTTATATATCTGTGAAGAGTGAGTGCCCGAGCAGTTTTGATACTGGTCTTTTGACCAAAGTGACAAGGGTTCAAAACCTTAGTATAGCATGTTTTTTATTCTATGAGGGATAAAATTAAAACCTAGCTTGCTCACTGCATGATGACAGTCCCTTTATTCTTCAGCCCTCTAAATCTCTATGTCATGCCCCAGCAGTTGAAACAAAAGCCATTAAATGATTTATTTCTTGTGTGTGTCAAGTGACTGATATGTGTCCTACACTGTCACTGAACACATTCAGTTTTGTGGCTGAAAATGATCTACTTTAGAAATATTATTGTGTTCACATTTTCTTGGACATCGTCACAAGTGATTACATTTAAATTTATGGACGCATTTATTATAGTAATGAACTAGATAAAACGTAGTGCAAGTTTTGGAAAATATCCAGCTCTGGGGTCATTTGTTATCCACAAGTTAATTATATACGGACCACATGCCAGTAAAGATTTTTATTATTTTTACAAACACATTTCCCTTTCGTTAATTTCCGATAATTTATTTTTTCCGATCGCTGTTTTAATATTTTATTTTAATCATACTATAAGTTCATTCACTTAAGTTTTGCTTATAACATTTTCAGTTACAGTGTCACAAAAGCAGATCAATATATAAATGCGATCAATGGAACAAGTGTGGCATGTAGACTTCTTCTTTGCGTTCGGTTTCGTATGCTCATTTTATGCCACCAGGTGGGCCGTCTCTATGAAGTGACACGTGGTTTCCCACAGTTTGTCTTGTATGTTACTTTCCTAGGGACAAGTCTTCTCATAGGAGTCGTGGTGCAGTGGACATGTTTGCAGGATGTGTTCTGGGGTCCTCTCTGACATGTGCATTGTGCAGTCTGTGCTGCTTTCATTTTATGCACATGTGCATTTAGTCTGCAATGACCTATTCTGAGGCCGAAAATTGTGGTATAGTTTCCTATTCAGTCTATTGATTGGGTCCTGTGGGTATTTGCTGTTTGTTCTCTCTATCCACAGTTGTTTATATTTTTTTTGGATGTGTGCCCTGACTTCTGGCAGTGACACTGAATAGGTGAATTGTTCTCTTTGTTTTTCCTCCCTGTTCAGTCTGTCCGCCCATACATTGGAATCCACTGAAGTGTGATTTTATTGTGGTCTGAAAGTTTATTTAGCTGGCATATCAGTTCCCTTTCCGTACTATCTCGTGGTTCTTTTTGTGTGGTCTGCAAAATTTCCATGTGGTCACACAAAAACAATATATGATGGCCATGCAACTTTAAGCACCCAGTGGGATGTCCACCATTGAGATTGAGATATGGCTGGAGTAAAGCCCTTTAATCAACATGGTACTCCAAGATTACAGACACAAACTGAAATTACATTCTATTTGATTGATTCCAATACAGACAGAACAGGGTCACTGTTTTCTTCTTTGCATGTCCTAAGAGAAAACTAAAGAAGATTGGGCATGGGGTTGACAATTTCACCATGTAAGAACCATTGCTATAAAACTAAACACCAAATGTCTGGAATCAGGCTTTCCTAAAAGTTGGTTAAGGGAGCCAAATGCAGTGTTGGACCTATTCTTGAACATATGGAGCAATGGGGGGAAGTTAAATAAAAAAAATGCATTTTTCTTAAATTCACTAACCAGTACAATTTATTACAGTACCAGAAAATAAGTGACATTTGCAGGATAACTCCCAACTGTTATATTTAATAAATTGAATGACATTTTCCCATACAGGTGCTAGCTGTTTCATATTTAGTTTTCTCCCCTTTCTTGAGTAACAAAGCTTAATAATTTATTGATATATTCATACTTTGAAGCATATGCCTCTTTATAGGTAGCTTGCATCCAGGACGAGGTTGCTAGCCCCATGCACAATGTTCTTTAGTTTGTCTTTTATGACGCTTGGAAGGTAACAGTAGACGTATTATTTTCAACTTGGGTGAAGTTAATAATAATGGGGAAAATATAAAGGAATGCATAATAAAGAAAATTTACAGAAAAGCTTAATAATATTGAGGAAAATATACATGAACGTTAAATAGTAACAGGGAAAATATACAGGAAAGCTTAATAATGTTGAGAAAAATATACAGGAAAGCTTAATAATAATAATGGAGAAAGTATTAAGAAAACCTTTTATCAACCATTTCCAAGATGCTAATCAGAGGTTGTGCCATTGCAAATAATTGCCTGTTTGTTTGTTGAATTTTGAATTTTCAACATATTCTTGTCAATGAAAATAATAAAAAAATTTTCTTCTTAAATTTTGCAGTGAAGAGGATGGAAAAAATTTTCATTATAAAAAGTAGATAATTTGTTGTTTATTAAAGTTCCCTTGAGGTTTTAGTTATGTTACTGTTGTTACATACATGCATATTTTGCAAGTTGTTATTATTCTGTTATTTTAAACCTAGACATAACCACTTTGTTGTAATAACTTATATGTAGAAATATTGTTGTTAATATTATGTTGTTATGCTCTTGCGCTCCGGTTTAATGCCATGCAATGGAATCTGCACATGTTTGTTAGTTATTGTTTAGTACCGTACAAAGTATTCCATTTATGTGGAAATAAATTTAGTTGGGATTGGAGAAATTTTGTATGTATATATTTGTAAATCTGAAGATGCCATAACACGCAAATGGAAATAACATATTGAGCTGAAATTTTCACTGAACATCCTATGGCTAATTTGTAGATTAGTGCAACTTATTTCAAGTTCTGATGTTATTCCCTTCTCGATACATGGACGTATGATTATATATATTGTTTACTGGCATTTAGAAACATGGTGACCTAATGAACTAATTTGCTTGGCCAAATTTAGAATGCATGAGATACCACGTACATTTGTGGCTGTCAGTCTGCCGGAAGCCGATTTCAAATAAGTAAATGATTAGATCTCAACTTGTAAATTTTAAATTGTTTCTTCAAGACACAGTTTTAATTTAGAGTATTGAAGACTTATTATGGATTTAAGCAGGTTTCGTGTGAAAAAGATGGTGGAGGTATAGGCGGTTAGAGTGTGGTTGAGATGTGCAGATGAGTGGGGAAGAAATGGCCGGGTTGAAGGGGTTCAAACAATAATCTATACTAATTATTTCTGAAAGTTTGAATATTTCTTATTGAGGGGGAAGAAATGAAGGGGTTTAAACAATTAACAAGTTATGAGCATACGATTGTGTATATTAGCAGCAAATACTGACAATGTTGAAGATGATAAGGAAGGCAGTGTATCGAATCACCTGTCGCTCAACAGGTTGTTTTTTTTTTTGGGACTGACACCATAACCGATTATGACAACATGCAAAATTCAAATTTAAAATAGTTCTTCTATGTATTGCATGGCAATGCAACCTTGCCTCACTTCTTTCTACACTAGGAACCATTCCGATGTTTCTCCGTTCCATTCATTTTTACTGCTGCCTGTTGCTCGTGATACAGCTGTATGATGTGTGCAATATGTTTTGGGAAACGCATGTTGTCCGGGAAAGTCCATAACTGTTAATGTTGTACACAGTCAAATGCTTTAGTGTAATCAATAATACGGAGAGTGTAGATCAACACTAAAATCATGCTGAGTATGTGGTCTCTAGGAACTCATCCTACCCGAAAACCCACCTGTACTTCATGAATTTCTGTTTCTAACTTTTACTGCATCCTTTCCGATTATGATATGCATCATCATCATGTAGCATGTCTTTTGCAGAACGTCACTTTGATGACAGCATGTCTGTAGGGAACTCTGTCTTCTGCCAGTCTTCCGGCCTGCTCCAAAGTCAAATCCAGCGTCTTCATGTATCCTTGATGTCATTAATCCATCGTCTTCTCGATTGGCCCCTTCCTCGCTTTCCAGTGACCATGCCCTCCATAACCACTCTTTCTAATCCGTTGTGTCGTTTAGCGTGTCCTAAAAAAAAACACGTTTTTTTGGTCATTACATCATTTAAAAGCCAAATCAGGTCTTGCCGGATGGATTTGTTTCTTTCTTTCTTTGTGCACAAAATTTTCAGGACTCTTCTATAGCACTGTGTCTCAAAAGCACCAATCTTCGCTCTTAGTGCTTTTGTAAATTTCCATGCTACACAACCATAGGTTGCCACAGGAAAAATGCATGTTCTTAATATGTTTAGTTATATGCAACAAAATTTTAATGGCATAACTTACGAGGACTTACTATAGTTCTATACTTTGTACATAATTTCAGATTACCTTTTTTTGGTAGTAATGAGATCCCTTTCAATCTTTGGACCACACTCCACTCTGCCAAATCTTTCTGCACAACGTTTGGTATATGTAATTGTTGCCTGGTTTGCTTCTGAAATACATTTCCTGACATTATTTTTTCCACCTCATCTGGACATTGTTGCGTTCTGTTAAGGGTGTTGTTCCTATTGTCAATTATTATTGCTCCAACAGTTGATCTGAAATCGTTGTTCATCAGCGTGTTCACTTCAGAAAACATACTCTTATTCATGAGTTTTTTTATGCATTGTTTCTGCGTTTTTGCAAGGATCATTTTAAAGTAACTTTTGTATCAGTATTTACATATTGTGCCTATTTTGGACTTCAATTTTCTCTTTCTTCTACCATGTCTATTGTTTCTCAAGGGATGTATATCCGTCTCTTTGTGAGTCTTTTATGGATCAACTGTTGTGCTGTCATCAGATCAACATCTTTAATATTGTACACAAGTTCATGTAGTGTCAATTCTACCTGTGTTTTCAAATGAGCGTCAGATTTATTCTAAACCTGGATGTTGTATTCATCCATTATTGCACTTATGTTGTATCATATTACCTTGATGTGTGTGACTACCTATACCTTTTATAAGTGTTAGTGGTGTATAAGAATATTATGGGAGCTGTGCTTTGGGATAATAATTTTGCTTTTATGATGAAGTTTTTTTTAGCATTATGATAATGAGAGTGTGTACGGCTGTAGATGTCAGTGATGTAGAAAAATTAAACTGATGCTATAGAAGACCAGATAACATGTAATCATTATGGATTTCATTATTAATAATGATGGAACTGTTTTATTGTTGGAGATATTGTAACACAAGTTATTTACATTGCATGGTTAACTTTTTTCTTGGTTTTCTTCATGTTGCTATTCAGTCTCAATTTAAAGAAAACCAAGCTCTTTAAACTTGACACTATCAGCAAAAACACAATCATGATGGATGGAGAGCAGTTTGAAGAAATGGATACCTTTACCTATTTGGGCAGTACAATTGCCACATCAGGATGTACAGATGCAGATGTAAGATCCAGAATTGAAAAGGCAAGAGGGCATTCCTAACACTAAACAACATATGGAGATCCAGAGAAATCAAGATTTGCACTAAACTTAGAATATTAAATGCCAGTGTCAAGTTGGTGATGCTGTATGGAGGGGAGACATGGAGAACGACCAAGGCCATACAACAAAGACTTCAGTCCTTCGTGAACAGATGTCTGCAAATGATAATGGACATAATGTGGCAGGACATGGTGAGAAATGAAGACCTATAGGAAAGGAGCCAACACTAGCCACTGGAACAGCAAATTAAACTAAGAAAATGGAGCTGGAAAGGACATATGCCATGGAAGGCACCGTCCAACATATCCAGACAGGCTCGTACATAGAATCCTCAAGGGAAGAGAGAGGTATACCGAAAAATATATTGAGAAGAAATGTCAGAAGAAACTAAGATTAAATGATTACACCTGGAGAGAGGCAGAAAGAGCAGCCCAGGACCATGTCTGCTGGCGGGATGTTGTCAATGGCCTATACACAGACAGGAGAGACAGGCTTTGATTGATTGATGGTTAACTTTTCTTTACATTATTTAACTGTTTTTAATACAGTGATTTCCAAGTGTGATTTTTTTATTGTTAATTTTCTACATTTGCATTTTCTCAGATTTTTGTTTTCTACAAAAACAATACTTAATTTTGATCTGTTCTGTAAAGTAATCTGACGGATTCATGTCAGATATTTTATAATAGATTATGTTAAATGAATAATTGTCATTTAATTTCTAACAACATTTTATGCATGTTTGGTTGGACCGTTTGACTGTTCCTTCTTTTATTAATAGGTTTAAACAGATGAAGATTAAACTAAAACTTTACACAAACTTTCAAGGTGTGCTATTGTGCCTGTGGGGCTAGCAAGGGCACCTCTAACATTAAATGTCATTATAATTGGAGTTTGGTCACTTACAAGGGACAGCTTAACCCCAATAGGATAGAAGACATTCCAATCTCATTTCTCTGCACCCTCCAATACTAACATAGGCCATAAACCAGCTAAGTATGGAGTAGTAATTTTTAGGTTTGAAAGAAAGCTCAAGGATCTTATCTCCCTATGGACCACCACTTTCGCACCCTCACCTCCCCCAACCAATTACACTGGATAACTCACATTCTTGAGTTGTTGAAGAGAAAGGAATCTATTCTGTCATGAATTAGTTGTACCTTTAGATACATTTTTCAAAATAATTATGTCAATGAAATGTTTACAGGAACTATTAGATGTTCAAGAAACTAAGATGTCTTGACAAGGGGCAAAGAAAAGAGCAATTCCGCACTGCTTAATGAACTCTTTATTATGTCATCCAATCAGGCATGCCTAGAGCTGGAATGCCTCCTCCTTTACCTGGTGCTGGAATGGACAGGAAGAGACCTCCGTCACAGGATATACGCACCCCACATCAGATCAAAACGTAAGAGTTATCTGTGCACTGTGTTAATAATTTAAAGTAATCTCATAGCACATTTCTGGTGTTGAAGATCAATTGTTAAAGACTTGATTGTACAAGGTCTCTGCTTCTTTGTTATGTGAGGTGACTAGTTCTCAATCGTCACTACCTTGCCTTTTCTCATCAGGTTAATATTTTCAGTTGGGTAGACTGAAGAATGTCACTATAGGGAAGTGAACCAAGTATGTAGTGATAAGCAACCACTATAACCATAAAACCAAAGTGGTTTCAGTAGAAATGAATTCTATATATAAATGATGACAGAATAAGGTTTATTGCTTGTACATGGGCACAAGCCACATTGACATATTCATTTGCTGTAATAACAAAGTGACATACAAACTCAAAGACATCTTAAAATTGTTTTAAATTGTTAATTTAAAGTCAAATTCTGATGTGAAGGCATATATTGTCTTTCTCTTTGGGATTATCAGGTAGTATGTCCAGTAACAAGAAAGAAGAAAAAAAATAAAGGAATATACAAGTTAACTAGTGTTTACTTAAGCTTGAATACGTGAATCCTGGTATTAAACCATGCAAGGCTATCTGATGCCAGGTAGCCAAAAGCTGCTGGAATATGTGCCTGTTCTTTGCCTTGGAGCACCACGGTGGTCCAAAGGCGTGGTGCAGGTCATCTCTCCATCATGTCGGCAGGTGGTTACGCCGGTGGTGGTAGTTGTATGGCCACCAGAAAGACACGCTCCTTGGCTGGCCCATCTGTACTTTCGTATTGATGCAGAATCAGCGGCATCCCGGAACTCTGTTTGGCCATAGATATCAGTATTTTGGATATGGTCTATTACAGACATGTTTAAGACTCTTTACTCCGTTACTCTTTTGGTAATTCTGAGTTTCTCTTGAGTCTGATTCGCAGAGACTCAAACGTCACACCCAAATACTATTGCTGGGGTAACCATACTATTGAAGGTGTGAGCCCTGACCTTGACTTTCGTTATTTGCTTGAGTAATGGTTTAATGCGGTTGAAGGAGAGCCTACCCACTGGTCTCCACTATGAGATCTCCTTATCAGTGTTGTGATTATTGTTGATTCCTGGTCTATGTACACGTACGCATTGACATTTTCTCATTTTCCAATCGCAGTTATCCCATAGAGCAGAAAGTGTTCAGTAGAAATTAAGGTCTCATTTTATTTATGTTCAGGCCAATCTACTTGCATGCTTTATTTGGTTTGTATAGGCTTTATTTGGCTTGTGCAATATTTACACAAGCAAAATATGAAATCACATATGCACCACTTCACCCTTTTAGTTTCCACATTTATTTTATTACGTTACAAACATTTAGACAAACCCATTTTTGGGTACATCAGTTGTCTTGCAAATCCATGAAATTTTACACAAAGCACTGTTAGTGTTCCTAACCAGTTCAACATATCTGTTAAGTTTCCGCTGCAAAAATATTTATGACATCTACATAAACAAACTAAACAGACCTGCTTCTGAAAAGTCTGTTGCAACAACTTAACTCAATAATGGAATAACCTTCCAAATCCATGTGAAACAAAAGTAATTGTTTAAAAATTGTCTAAAGCCAAAATAGCCATTATATTGTTATCAGAGTGGGCAGGAGTGGTCTCGTTTTTGATTCAGTTATTTCTATAGTAAAGCCTGTGTTAGCACAGCGAATACACTGGTGAGTATACAGAGACAATGCCTCATGCAATTTTTTAATCAATGGTAAAAGTCTCCGAAACATGTACAAAAAAATGCACATTTAAAAAAATAAGGCTATCAGTGGTCTCTGATTATTTCAGGAAAATAAATTGCTTTACTTTGATGGGTCATAGATAATGGATCAAATGTTTGGTATGTTCTAAAACAGTAACTCTGGTTCAGATACGTTTGGATACAGCACAGTGAATCAGCTAACAGCAGCCAGCAACTCATAGATGGCCACTTGCATCAGTGTCAGTGAATCACAGCTGACCAATACCCTATTCCACATTCATGTAATGACCCTGGAAGCGGGCTGCACTAGTATAATCTGGCTAAGAGAATAGAGATCGCAGTAGGAAGACAAACCCGGTACCCAAAAAAGCCAGCTTAAATTGGATGTGTCAGACAAACAACAGCAGTAATGCTGTAAACTATGACACTACGTCCTTTTCAGAACAAAATGCGAAGAAGACGATAAAGAAAATATGTTTGGAATGGTCTAAAACAATTGATTCAGATGTGTTTATTATGGTCTGAAACAATTTTGTTTCAGATGTGGCGAATAAAATGTATATGTTCTCTCTCAACATTGCTGACTCGGTTACTCTTATTGCATTCTGAGTCACAACTCACATTTTCACTGCAGTGGTCATCACTTGACATACTATCCAACTAGTCAAATAAATTTATGGCTTGATCTGCTGTTGCACAAGACATACAAGTGCCTTTTGTAGATCCTATTGCTAGTTGTCTTGGTAAATAATGTTACACAGTTTGGAAACTAACTTGAAAAGTGGAAAAATATGGCTACTGTCATCCAAGATTTTACATACAGAGACACTTTCTATAACTTAAAACCCTGGATCAGATTGGAAATTGTTTAGTGGCTTTGGGGCTGCGAGCAGCTTATGCTAGTTTAATAGGTAAATAAATCAATAAAAATAACACATATCCTTGTTTATCTTCTGAGGTTATTGGAAATAAAAATTAATTATATTTATATTTTAGGAAGAGGAAGAAAAAGATAGCTGACAAGATTTTGCCACAAAGGGTAGGTATTATCATATCCGGTTATTAAGTACATTATATTAACATGTCAATATCTTTTGCATTCAATCAGTGCGAGTGTCAAAGAGATAATTCATAATAATAATAATGTTTGCATAGGCATCTAAAGCCCGCTGCATAAAATTGACCACTACCATGTCCAAACTGCTGAGGCTTGTTCGTGCGTAGTGTGTCTACTGAAATCCCTACAGGCTCCTTAAGTGAAGCTGAGTGCATTATTGCCTCGAGATTAGGACAGCGACGAGTGTGTGTTGGACAAATGTTTGTGTCAGGCTTTCTTTGTCCGTGTTTGACTCTGTTTTTTCCGCTTTCTGCACCTGAGGTCTCTTTATTGTGTCCACCTTCTGGTCAGCATGACTGCTGTGCTGAGAATACGGGGTTGGGAGAGGTATCGTGTGACCTCCAGTGGAGGGGGGCAGGAGGAAGGCGGTTTCAGTTCAAGCAGGAAGGTTCTTGAGTAATGATAACCTGGGCTGAATTCTGGGGTGCAGTTAACCGGAACGGTGAAAGCCATCATGGACTGGTTTCCCATGGCTTAAATCAGCCACAGGAAGATGCAGCATAGCAAACAGCATAACCAATTGAAAGCACATACATTCCATAGAATTCACCACCTGGTGAAGAAGTGAATTTTAATCAGAACAGGAACTAGCAAACAGCAGAAAACGACTAACACCAGAGCGGGTCGAGAGTGCCGCCAGTCAGGCATGGCCATTTTACTTGTCCCTTACTTCATGTGTGATAACAAATGACCAAGATGTGTTATGCTGAAATGTAGCTCTCTGAAGGTTATTTATTTCTAGCTCAATATTTGGAAGTCCCAATGTGACGGCAGAAAGTTTGATTAGCAACACAATGAATCACAGTCAGATTACATGGTTCAATTAATGTTAAATATCACTTAACAAGGCAGTCTTGGATTGGTTTTACTGAATGATAATCATTTCAGTCTGGTCGCAACGACCACAGAAAGGGCGAAGGGCTCAGAATGTTCCCCTGCCAGATAGTTGAGCAGCTTGGGGACGGTTCCATCTTGGCTGTTGTTGCTGTTGAAAGCTGACATACTTATACTTTCAATAAGTTGTCAGATGGTTTTACAATCTGTTTTATGAGTTAAATTTTCACATGCAAGTACTTAGAATATGATTTATACGTGAATATGCAGCCTTTGAAACTGTTCTAACATCAAATGTTGTTTCAGCATGAAGAGATTGAGCACAATGGTTGAAATTACTACAGGCATTGAAGCCATACAGGAATTATGGTTGTGATGTAAAGATTGCTCATGACATAACCCAACCTGGAGAAAACTGCTAACAATATTGCTAGATTAGACTTGTTAGTCAGAAAACTATTAATTCAAAAACATTCAAATATTATCCGGGAAGCAATTACACACATCTTGGTTGCATACATGAAAAAGATGGACAATTTTATGAGAAAGAGAAAGACCATATTATCACTTCCAGTGCTGTCAAAATAGTTCTGCAGTGGATCTCTGGACACTCAAGCACACCAGACGATGACAAGACAGACAGACTAGCAAAGGAGGAATCAAGACAAAAACAGCCACACACAGTAACAACTTTACAAACAGCTCATAAGATCAGCAAACAAAGAAACTTGGCTGAACAGATGGGCCATGGGAAACACAGGAAGGGAGGTCTACAGACATATGGCAAGCCCCAGTCCAAATGACAGTGTAAATCAACTCACAAGAAGGATCAGAGCACCATTTTCCGACTGAGAACCCAACACATCCCACTAAACAAACACCTGAACAGAATTCAACCACAACATACTCCTGAGTGCCAGCTGTGTACACACCTATATGAACCCATTGCTCATCATCTTTTTGAGTGCTCAGCGCTCAATGATTTTAGGAAAATACTTCTTCCTCCTTGGCCAGATACATGGAACACTTTGTATGGCACCAGACAACAGCTGATAAATACGTGCAGATACCATTACATGGCATTGGGCCAAAGGGCAAGAGCCTGGATGCTGGTGGATCCATAACAACAACATTAGAAAGAGATGAAAGCCTGGCCACATATATATATATATATATATATATAAAGACAGCAGTGGTCAGTCTGAGATTATTGGTATCTACGTGTTGATGATCCAGGAATGGCACTGGTGATTGTCATACATGCTTACTCTGTTCCTCATATATGGGATACTTTTACAGCAGATTTCAGTAGTTATCCACTGTTAAATTAATATCCTGAGAAACGGCTACCACGTCCAAGGAAGGCAGCAAGCGCGCAACTTACCCACTCCCGGCACGGGGAGGTAGTGACGAAAAATTAGCTCATTGAATAGTCAATTATATTGGTTTGTTTTGACCCGTATCTCTTGATCACCTCACTGACTGCAGAACTTGGAAATTAAACAATGGAGTTGGGTGCATCAAAGGGTGGAGCAGAAATGCTTTCAACTAACAAGCTACAGGAACTGTCAGTATCCACACCCTTTACCATTTTCTTAGGGAGACTGAAAACCTATGGTTGGGGGTGCTTAGAGTGCAGTCGTCAGTCCTTAAGAACAGAACAGTTGAGCTAGCCATATGCATAATTTTTTTGGTGGTCAGCATCTGATTGAAAGAGTTCTCTTGAAAAATGTGAACATAAAACTGGAAGAGCTATCAGCTCACAAAAGTATATGCTCCTGTATTCTTTGTTCTCAGGTTAGAGATTTAGTCCCAGAGTCACAAGCCTACATGGATTTGCTGGCTTTTGAAAGAAAACTGGATGCAACCATCATGCGCAAGAGACTAGACATCCAGGAAGTCTTAAAGAGACCAATGAAGGTTGGTATAAAAGATGGAGTTTATCCATGTGGTAGTCAGCCAGTGGTGTCCTAAGCTTTTTCTCTCTCATCACCTTTAGGCAGCTTGTCTATCATCCCGTCTCTGAAGAGTTCACAGATTTCAGGACTGACTCAAATTCTGTCTTTAATCTTCGATTCACTGAGTCAAGGGAATTTATCAGCCAAGTGCTTGAAAGCTGATCCAATATTGTAGATGTCTTTAGCGAAGTTTGTTCATCACACCGAGTTTGATGTATAAGGAAGGTAGCAGGGCGTTGTGCATTTCTGCAAGTGCTGGGTGTTACCATATTCTTCTCTTCAACCTTTATAGATTCTCTCTGAGGCCAGTCTCTCTATAAATAGTGCAAAGTCTATGACCCATTCAAATAAGAAACAGCAGTACTTTGTATATCCCAGCTGCAGACCCACCAACAGAACCACAACCTTCAAGTCACAAAAGAGATTCAGCCATACTTGCTGTATTTAAGACAGTTCAAGATTTGTTTTAAGTTATTGTATGTCTTTATTGTGCACAACTCTGTCTGACTCAATTGTATGGAAGTCGGTTTACATATTGCAGCAACACCGCCTTGAAACACAATTTAGAAGAGTCATCGAACAGTCAACATTTTTGCAGGTCACATTTGATTCCTAGGGAATTCATCAGGCCAACTACATTAGAACAGAACACATGGTCATCTTCCTTTTTGAAATAGGGAGCGAACTACAAAATAAAGTGGCGGATGTTTTCCTTGGGAAGATCACGATGTTTGAGTCTTGATCCAAGTAACTCCGCTTTGGCCTTGGACTGTTCCAGATTACGCAACAAAATCGTTCAGTCCTTCTTGGGTAGTATCTCTTCTTTCTTTTTCAGTCTGGCAGTTTTTGTTTCCAATACCTGGTATATTTTCTACAACCTCTGGAAATATAAGCTGCCTCCAGGTAGGTCTTCATACATTATTTTTGTATATTCAGGCTAACTTCTTTTTCCCAGTGATGCCTGCAGAAACAGGTAGAACCATGCAGAAGTAAATGTCATTTGCTTGGCTTTCTCCACACCATAAGAACATCAAATGGCATTGTCACTTTTCATTTTTCAGCACACATACTGTAGCATATATGTGAGGACCACATCATGTCCTGGTTCTTCCCTAATCTTGCATCAGAAAGTAAGGTTATATGCTCTTATCACTTTTTGGAACTTTGACCCTTTTAGCAAATACAACTTCCCCGCAAATGTGGCAAAAGTTATCTGTTAACACAGTTGCGAGGAATCCATACTGCTTACTATAAACTGTAGGGATATCTTGTCTTGTATTTATGGTGGAGTAAATGGGAATCGTACAAATAACTGGCTAACCATAATCACTTACAACTAACAATTGCATCATTGTCATCAGCGATCATAATGATCCAATATCATGGTACAACTACATCACAGCAAGTAAATGATGCAATACTGTCATGTGTGTATTGTGGGTTGATGCAATACTACACAATATGGAGATATAAATAATAGCTGTCCATCGTTGTCGATGAGGACCGCCGACATAATCTTTGTCACAAATTCCCCTGTTGGGTGTGGGTGCGCATGTGGCTGAACAGGCCAATGCGGGCACGAAAATATCTGCTACATATCGGGCACATGAGGTTTAAAGAAGGTGTTGGTGTTCCCGCCGTTCGGGATTTCCGTGTCTCGCGTCTGCTCTGAGCTTTTACAACGCGGTCGTCTTCGCTGGTAGCTACACCCGATTTGACTGCGCTTCTCCAGTCAGATCTGTTTTGCGCAAGACATTCCCAGGTGTCGATGTCTATCTGGCAACTTTTCAGTGAGTCCTTCAGACCGTCTTTAAATCGTTTCTTTCGGCGCCCTCTCTCAGCTCGCCGTAAAGAAGCTTCTTTGGGAGCCGCTTGTCTGACATACGGGCGAGGTGTCTGGCACATCCTAGTCGTGCTTTTTCTAGCAGTGCATGGATGCTGGGCATGTTAGCCCTCAAGAGAACCTTGATGTCAGTGACACGATCTTGCCATCGGATGTGGAATATTCGCCTTAGGCAACCTGTGTGGAAGTGGTTTAACCTCCTTGCATGTCCAGAGTATACAGTCCAGCTTTCGCAAGCATATAGTAGAGTTGGAATGATGGTTGCATGGTAGACTTTGAGTTTGTTCTTGACGCTGATGCCACGACGTGCCCAGACCATCGAGCCCATTCTACCTAAGGCTGAGCTGGCCTTTGCTATTCTGCTTGCCACCTCATCGTCTAAGCTGACAGATCTCGACAGCGTGCTGCCCAGATATGTGAATTTGTCTACGACATTTAGTGTCTGCCCGCTGACTGTAGAAATACAGCATTGCAAAATGATTACCTATGTACTCAATAAGGTCTGAGTCGTTTATACATCAATATCTATTTGTCTCTAAAAACAAGAGCCAAAATGACAAGTTTGTATTGTAATTTTCATGATCACAACTAAAAAATTAGTAAAGAATGACTTTCTTCATTTCACTGGCAATTTGTGTGTTGTCCAGTGTTATCAGTTCGATTTGCAGGACAGTTTGTTAGACCCATGCACATCCCCCTTCTTATTAACCTATAATAACATACAAAGTAGTGTGCAGTGGTCCTATATTCTACTTCCAAATAAGTGGCCCATGATCCACATGGCAGATTGTAACTATCTGGAGTTTTAAAAATACTATTAAGTCTTGTATGGAAGTATTGTTTATGGTGAAAGAATAAGCCATACTAAAGTTACATAAATGTATCTTCCTCAAACCTGGTTACACATATTTTTCTTGTCTCCATTTCACTTTGTACAAAGCATAGGGTCAACACTGAAGTTGACGCCTTATAAAAGTGAGGGCTGAAGCAGCAAGTGTGCTTTTTCAGTGTTGGCTTCTGTAACAATTTGGTTTACATAATAAGGTAGATCCAGGAACAACCCTCTTAAATTGCTCTTTACAGAATCCTTTGAAAGTTTCTGTGATTCTGTCTGTTTTTCCCCTGGTATCTATGCAGTTGTTATGCACACTTTGTCACAACTTAAGTTTTTCATACCTCATTTTTCTTAGTGTCAGTTTTTCCATCCTTAATTTGTCTGTATCAGTTTTTCATACCCTATTTTTCTGTGTCAGTTTTTCATACCTTATTTTCCTTAGTGCCAAGTTTTCATGCCTTATTTTGATGAGTGTCAATTTTGTCATACTTTATTTCTTAGTGTCAGTTTACATACAGTTTAAAAATTTTTCACATATTTTTACAGCAAAAACGCAAGCTCAGGATTTTCATCTCTAATACATTCTTCCCTCCCAAGGAAGTAGAGGTAACTTTCATTTATAACCCTGGCAAAAGCTTAACCTTTACGACGCTAATCAAATTTTACTAAAATTTTCGCTATAGTAGTTGACATTCTTTTTCTTCTTCTTCGTACGCTGTCAAACGTCAACCGTAGTTGACATTCAAAGCCCTTAACTTTTTTTGTTTGTTGGTCAATAAATATGATTTTTCTTGTGTGTAAAGACACAATTGAATAAAGAACTTATTAGTGTTATTGTTTTTGTTGTATGTTTGTTAGTTTCTGAGATACAAGAAGATGAAGGTACAAATTTATTGGAAAACAACAACATTTGAACTCGACAGCTAGGCCTAGTCGCTCCGATAGAAATCCATGGAAACCACAACAATGTAATGATACTGTGTTTATAATATCGACACAATGTTAGTTTCCAATTCAAACGTAGTTATTACATCTAAACAAACAAAATAAACAGATATACAGATAAAGATCTTTCCCAACAACCTACTTCGTCTTTCTCAAATAAATTGGCCAGCTCCAATCCGCGTAATAAGAAGATAAATCGTTTAAAATCCATTTGTAATCAAACATACAATACTTTTACCGGCAAAAAACCTGTGTAGATGGTCGTGACATATTCAGCATTAAAAAATAGCTATTGGTAGGAACTTCGATTTTATTTTTTATTTCAAATTTCCAATGTGTCAAAATTGTTTGGACGAGGGCGTGCTAAAGGTTAAATTGACAAATCTGAAAATTTATTTCATAATTGAATGTTAAAATATTTAGTGTAATGGAATGTTACAGTATTTAGTGTAATAGAATGGTAAAGTATTTAGTGTATACTTATATTAATGTGTTAGCAGCAGAGTAGTACCAGGCTCGGTTCCTGTTATTGACAAGCTCCAGTCAACCAAACAGCAAATGGGGTACCTGGCTTACTGTTAGGGAAGGAAAGGCAGTGAGAAATGGGACTGGTTTAAAAAAAAGTTGATTCCTAGTACAATTAAATCTGTAACACTTTGTTGTTGTCAGCAGTGGCTGCTATGGGACTCCTCTTTTCTTTAATCTTACCATTACATGTGCATTAAACTTTAGCTGCTGATTTGTAAGAAATGGCTGTAGAACCGAGGCAAGAAGAAACATTTTGAAGGTATTGCCACAATTTCTGTCAGTGATAGTAAAAAAAAAACAATCTTATATTATTTTTTTTAAATCGTTGGGATAGCTTTATAATATAATAAGGTAGCTAATAATGCACTAATGAATGAGCTGACAACAGCCAGTGACTCATATCTAGCTGTTTGTGTCAGGGTCAGCGAACAATAACTGACCAACACTGTATTCCACCTTCAAATGGGGGCCAAGGAAACAGGTTAAACTTGTGTAGTAGGGCCAAGAGATTAGGGATTGCACAAGAAAGGCAAGCTTGGAACTCAAAATGTCATGCTGGAACTGAATGTGTGGTCCAAAAGGCATAGATATTGCAGCTTTGCTGTTAACTCTGACATAACATCATTTTCAGGATGAACTCCGAAGAAGAAAATAATATAATAGTTCCTGGTGTGCATTAATTCATACAGTGCCTGTAGTATATTCAAATGTGACCAGATATAATGTGTGAACATTATCTCTACAACAGGATGGGGAAGAGTCTGTGCCATCTTGGGAGCTTCGTGTGGAAGGGCGTCTGTTGGAAGATGTAAGCTGAATTGTGTCAATAATTTTGCATTGTGTGTGTTGTTAATGATGTAATACCTGTGTGAAGAACCTGGGCCAATTTAAAGTAGAAAGATAAATCTTCTATTTCATAGAAGCTTGCATAGATACATCTTTCTTTCTTCTTTTTCTACTATTGACACATTTATATTACACATGCTTGTTTTATATGAGTTTTAATAAAAACATTTAGCCGTGACCATTTTATTTTGTCTTAGAAAACTTTCAAAACATTAGAATTCTTTTATTGTTTTTATTTTAGTAATCATTTTAAGCTTCATAAATATTTGTAATTTTTAAATCCCAGGAAATATTTATGACAAATGTTACAAAGCTTGCTTATAAATATCTACAATACTTTGTAGAAGAATGTACCTAGAATGTTTCATAGCATTTTTTGCTATAAAATCTGTCATAGTATGTTTGTAATATATAACAAAATGTCATAAATATATGCCTAAGATTTATTACAATGATAGATCATACAGGTAAAGTGAGTGAGCAAGTCCACGTGGCAGTGAAAAAAGCAAATGTAATGTTTGGCACGATAAAAAGAAATATTAAACATAGGAGCAAGGAAGTGATTGTCAAACTGTATAAAGCATTGGTTAGACCTAGATTGGCGTACTGTGTACAGATGTGGAGTCTTTATAATAGAGGAGATATAAACATGTTGGAAAGGATACAAAGAAGAGGGACAAAGCTGATAGTGGGATTTCAGAATTACAGTTATGAGGAAAGACTCCGAAAAACCAGAATACAGTGTCTAGAAATGAGAAGAATTTCAGGTAATTTAATACAGGTTTATAAGATAATCAAAGGAAAGGATAAATTGGACTATAACAAGTTTTTCAAAATAACCACCTACAAGAACAAGAGGGCATAACTGCAATTTAACTAAAGAAAGGTCCAGATTAGATATTAGGAAATATTTTTGTAGTCAGAGAGTGGTGAATGCTTGGAATGCATTGCCACAGGAAGTAGTGGAGGCAACGACAATTAATGCATTTAAGAATAGATTGAATGCGCATAGCTTTTAAAGCAAGGTAATGTAAATGTAACTGGTTGTATGCCGAGTCTTCTAAACCAGTATAAAGATGTTAAGTTTAAGAATAAAGTATACAACAGAATGAAAAGCTGGTCTGTTTTTTCATATTTCAGGAACAAATTTGTGATTTTGAGCAAATCTTCTGTGAGTGAAAAAGAAACAAAAAGTTGAATTCACATTGCACAAACTGAAGTCACACATCTTTTGGTGTGGATTCAGCAGTATTTAATTTTTTGATGAAGTTCTTAAGAAAAATAAAACTTGTTATACTGACATAAGCTGTTATCTTTATCGTTAAGCCAGTATCATTTTTAGTTTTGTAGTCTTTTTTTTAAAAATATCTTTTGCGACTCGAACAGTGGCTATAATCTTTCAAGCACGTTACAAACGATAGCCAAAGAATGGTGCGCATGGGACTAGCAATCTCATCATATGTTGTTGTTTGTTTGCGTTCGCCTTATTTATCTATTCCCCTCAGGTGGTGTGCGTTGCGCTGTGGTTTTTATTTTTGCGCCTGTCGGCCCAGTGCATCCGACTTCAGCATGCATTTTATGTAAGGGTCTGCTTCCTCCTGCAGTTTCTAAGGGTTTGCTTCCTCGGGGTAACGGCCAGTGTTGTGAGGGGGATCGAACCCAGCCCAGCACCTTGGGTTGTGAGCCGTGTCACTTGACCACTAGCCCACGCCGTCCCCACAATCTTATCATATAAAATCAATGACTGAAATCCCCTTCTGCAGGAGCACACATACGTACTTGGATTCTGGTTTCCTGCAGCTGCGGTCTTATGCTATATTTGTAGCCAAACTGAGACAAGAAGAAGAAGAGCATTGACTTGACACTGAATGTTAACAAGTTACTAACATGTTCTGTTTCGTAACTGTAAGCAGTCTTATGGAACTGAACTATTCCTTCTTGAGATATTTTTGAATACATTTTCATCTTCTTGTACTCCAATATTTAACACACAAGATACTATACTGTTTGCAGGCCGCCTCAGCCAAACTGAGTGACAGCAACAAGATCAAGCGCAAGTTCTCCTCATTCTTCAAGTCCCTGGTTATTGAATTGGACAAAGAGTTGTATGGTCTGGACAACCACCTAGTTGAGGTAAGAAAGGCATCTATGGCATGGACATTAGATTTTAGAAAGGGGAACATACTGAAATCTCTCAATAGCTGAATATTTGATGATATGGTAGAAGAATCACCTATAGACTGCATGAATTTGGTATCCAGAGTTTGTAGCAAGGGCTGACTTACCTGCATGCTTCAAGAACCATCACTTTGCATATGCTTAAATGCTGCTGAAAGAGACTGATTACCTAAGGGTCTGCTCATAGTGTATTGATGTCATTTGGGCTAAACAGTAAACTACTTTGTACATTTTGCGCAATTGTAATAAAATATTGAATTTATGATGGGCTTATATACTGCTAAAAGGAGTTGAGATGCAGGGCAGTGACACAAAGCTGACTGTTTGCATGAGGGTCAGCGAACCAGAGCTGACCAAGACCCTATTCCACCTCTAAGTGGCAGTCCTGGAAACAGGCTTCACTAGTGTAGTCTGGCTAAGCGAATAGGGATCACAGTGAGAAGGCAAACCTATACCCAAAAAAATCCAGCTGAAACAGAATGTGTCGAGTCGCAAGGTGCAGATATTGCAGCCTCACTTTGAACTGCATTAAACGTAATGTTTAGGATAAAAATGGAGAATATATTGGTAAAATATTTTGACAATGGTTAGCAAGATGGCTTCACATCTGAGTGGTCCTGGATTCATTCCCCTGTTAAGGCGGAAATGTTTTTTCAGACCGCAACGGTTCCCGGGTTGACCCAGCTTTAAATGGGTACCGATTCAGTCCGGGAAGTAAAAGCGCCGAGCCTTTGAATGTAAGATCGCTAACATCTCACATCCCTACTGCAGTAATGCTATGGGTTACTTTTACACTTATCATAATGGACACATCAGTGTTGAGCATTTAATGAAGAATCAGTGCAAAAATCAGAGAATGAGGTAATACTTCATTATGAATACATTATGAGGAAAGAAAAGATAGAAGGCAATAGCAGGTCAAATTGATTCATAGAAATATAGCGGACAGCAAAATGGAAGGACATTCAATAGTATAATAGTGACTGTTAAAGAACCAAAAGGGAGCATCAGGCAGTGTCGTAAAGAAGTCAAGGAAGTAGAAATTGGGGTGCTGTATTCACTTGCATTAACTGGTGTGGCACATGATTGTGATGATTGTATGTCTTAGATGTTTCCACGTCAGATAAGCTATATTTTTAGCACAAAACAGCACAAACACAAAATAATGCCATGTTCTAGGCGTGTCTGATGCTCTGTCTCCAATTACTGTCTTTAGTGGCACAGAACCCCAAGCACTCAAGAAACGGATGGATTCCAAGTGAAACGGCCTGGAGACCAGAATGTCAAGTGTAAAGTCTTGCTCATGTTAGATTACCAGGTAAACCAGCACTGTTTACTTACTTCCCTTCCCTTTACATCCTTCATGGTCTTTAACAGAGTCCACTTAGCCTTTTACATCGTTCGTGACCTTTGACCAAGTATAGCATGAGAAACTAATAATATGTCTGGAAAGCATAGTGTAAGGTTGGAAAATACACAAGAAACCCAATAGTCATTACTGGTAGAAAACTGCCACTGTAGGATCTGGCAAGATTACTCACAATGTATAGATGTAAAAAGTGGAGTGTGACAAGGATGCATACTGCATTTAACATTTACACAGAATACATTTTTTAACCTTTAGCACGCTATATATTTTTTAGCGAAAATTTTCAGTTTGTTGGGCAATAAATATGATTTTCTTGTATGTAAAGACACAATTCAATAAAGAACTTGTTGGTGTTATTGTTTTTGTTGTTTGTTTGTTATTTTCTGAGATACAAAAAGATGAAGGTGAAAATTTATTTAAAAACAAAATAAATTTGGACTCGACCTCTAGGCCTAGTTGCTCTGATAGAAATCCATGGAAACCACAACAACGTGTCGATACTGTGTTTATAATATCGACACAACTATTAGTTTCCCAATTCAAACGTAATTATTACATCTAAACAAACAAAATAAACAGATCTACTCGATAAAGATCTTTCCCAACAACCTACTTCACCTTTTGTAAAAAGTCAGCCTGCTCCAGTCGGCGTAATAAGAAGATAAAATTGTTCAAAATCCATTTGTAATCTAACATATAATAGATGGCTAAAAAAAACCTGTGTAGATGGACGTGACGTATTCAGCAGTAAAAAATGGCTATGGGGAGGGTCTCCGTAAACAAACAAAACAATTTATATTTCAAATTTTGTAGGCTGAGTGTGTCAAAATAATTTTGCTCACTAAAGGTTAACAGACAGAGGAAATGCCAAGACTCATTATCGGTGGAGTGTAAAATAATCTCATATGTAAGTGGCACAGTTCTGCTAAGCTGAAAGCTAACAAATGTTACCAGTAATTGGTAATTCAAGTAAGAAATTAAAGTTAGATATATGGATTGTACATTAAGCGTGTGGGTGTCCTAATCGATTCGATGCCTGCCGACAAGGAGGGAAGGTTTTGCATCCCCAGTATGTCATATGTTGTTTTTCTGTTAGCGGTGAAATAAACAAACATAGCCAGCACATGACGTGGCGACAACAGTGGCAAAGCGGCCTGTAGTCCTCAGCCTAAAAACCCCTCAACTACTCCAGCAATGGGAAAAGTTGTTTTTTACATTAAGACAGAAAACGAAAACTATGATAATCAGCAAAGTAGATGAGAAATCTTCTCTGCAGAAATAAAATACATTGGACCAGGTCAAGAACTTCTGCCGTTATGAAAATTAAAATAATAGGATGGAAAATGCAAATTGGATACCAAAAAGAAAATAGAAAAATTGATATCCAAACAAGTAACTCAGAAATAAAAAATAAGAGTGGTCAGGTATTATGTGTACTTGTCATTACTTAATGGTGTAGAAATATGGGCAATGAACAAATTGAGAAGAGAATTGATGCCTTTGAAATGTGAATATATAGAAGAATTGGACACATTTTGTGGAAAGAAGAAAAATAAATGAAAAAGTTTTAACTCTTAAAGGCCATAATTTTGTAACTAGTTTTTTCCAGAATTATTTTTTCTATAAAAGCAGTCTCTTCATAAAACTTGACTTTTCTTAATTATTTCACAAGAAAGACAAACATGTTATATATCAAAAAGGAAAATGAATATGCAGTAAGAATATATGAAAGTCTTGTAGAATTTTATAAAATATTACAAGTAATTGTTAATCAAGTAATGACAATGTGGTAGGGGAAAAGGGTCTTGGTAGCTCTGGGCTGCTTTCGCTGACCGCTACATCTCATGCACTGCTCAGCATCTTGATCCCAATCTGATTTCAATATTGTCATGTACTTACCCGGTACCTTAACCCTTTACTGGTCAGGCAAATTTAGCAGATCTGTGTCTTTTATGTAAATGTAACTGGTTGTATACAGACTCTGCAGGGTCTTCTAAACCAGTATAAAGACGTTAAGTTAAGTTAAGTTATGTCCGGGCCGAAATGTCAGAATTCTGCACGTCAAAGTTGAATTCAAAATAAAATGAAAAAACATTTAACACATTTAACTAAAATTATGATCTAAACATTGTCAAACACATAATTAAACTATCTATGACATCAAGAAATCATCATAAAGATTATATTTTAGTATGAAGTGTTAAATGAGATTAATGCACATGTTGACATTGAAGAGAAATTTGTTTGGTGAATACCACAATGTGTATATTGTCAATATATCAGTCAATTCTTTTACACTTGCCGTTTGTATGATGTGTCCCAGTTAGAGTCTGAATCAGGTGTATGTTGAATATACACAAGTAATTGACTGATCAAATAATAGATTGTTTTCGAAGCAAAACATCCATAGCTTTTAAAACCATATCTGAAAAATTCACTGTAAATTGAAATCATGCCCACCACATGTACAATATTCTCGCTTTCAATCAAACCCCAAAACACCAAATTAAGTCTAAATGGCAAATTCCTGCAGCCAAACGACAACCCAAACTATCTGGGAGTCACATTTGATCGGCGCATGACATGGAAAAGTCAGATCGAGAGAAACCGAATGAGAGCCAGAGAAAGAATGGCAATCATGAGGAAACTTGCTGGCACAAGCTGGGGAGCAGATGAAAGTATACTAAAGAAACTGTACACTGGAAGAGTGAGACCAGTTCTCGAGTATGGCATTGCAGCATGGACAACAGCAGCAAAGGCGAACTTCGATAAAGTTAGCAAACTTCAAAACCAAGCCATGAGAGTTATAACAGGAGGCATGAAGTCAATGCCAATTGTAGAACTTGAAAAGATTACAAAACTGCAATGCATGACCGATAGAAGAGACTGCAGAGGCCAGCTGCAGTCAGAGAAACTCCGAAGACTGACTGACCATCCAATGCACCAGAGACTAAACAATTTAGGAAATGGGAAACTAAAGCGGAGAAACTTTGCAAAAATAGCCAAAGCAAAGATGCACGAAGATCCCATAAACGCACTAACAACACCAAAGCCCATCACTACTGTACGAAAACCTACCTGGAGGCAGGACATATTTCCAGAGGTGGTAGAAAATATACCAGGTATTGGAAACAAAAAGTGCCAGACTGAAAAAGAAAGGAGAGATACTACCCTAAGCTTTATATCGAAAAACTACCCAAGCATGGACTGGACCCATGCATACACCGACGGTTCTGTAACAAACACTACACAGAATGGAGGGGCAGGAGCATTCCTGAACCTACCAAATGGCAGAAAAATAACACTGTCATTCGCTACTGGTAAGTACACAAGCAATTTCAGAGCGGAGGCAGAGGCACTGAGGGCGGCAGTGGAAGAAATGGTGACACATAAAGAAAATGAAAGCCATACAGTCCTGCTTACAGATGCTCTGGCTGTAGTTACAGCGCTAAAAAGCCAGAAAAACACTGAGCTTAATGACTTAAGAGCAGTACTCTGTCAACTATGCCAGCAGTCCGCACCAAAAAGGGTAGTGGTACAGTGGGTCCCATCACACTGCAACATCCAAGGCAACGAGGAGGCAGACAGACTGGCAAAAGAAGGTGCAAGATTACCACAAACAGATACTAGTATGACGTACGTAGAGTCAAAACGGCTTATTAAAGCCAGATACATGGCCAAATGGGAAACTGACCATACCGGCTACACCAAAAAAGATGCCTATTGCCAGTTGAACAGAAGAGAGCAGGTCGTTGTCTTCAGACTTCGCACTGGCCACAATAGACTGAGGTACCACCTATTCAACAAATTGAGGATAGGTGGTACCGACGAATGCCCGTGTGGTACCGGGAAAATGACCGCTGAGCATCTGCTGCAGAACTGTCCGACATACGAGGATCAGAGAGAGCAGATGTGGCCATCACCAGTGGCAACACAAGACAAGCTATATGGCAGTGTCGACAGCCTCAGGATGACCGCCTTTTTTTCAAAGAAATAATGGCTACTGTCTGACTGCGTACGATGAAGAAGAAGAAGAAATCATGCCCAATCTGAATGCTGTTATGAGAAAAGGGTAATGTCACGTGTCTTGAGTTCATGCTTTGTGCAATGCTCTAAGCAGGCGGGATACCTTTCTGCTGAGAGAGACTGAGCCATATGGGGAAACCCAAAGCGATGAAGTCGAGCCCTCATCTTTAACCTTTTAACCTATGTTTTAACCAGTACCTGAATACAGTTTTAATATTGTCATACATTTGTCATTTTTACATGTTTTTTTCCTGTACATTGTTGCAAGTGTTGTTTTTCCCATGTGACAGCCCATGCAGTTCAAGCTTGACCATCGCCTTGCCAGGCTGTTGGGCATTCACACCCAGACCCGACCATTTATCGTTAACGCTCTGTGGCAGTACATAAAGACACACAAACTCCAGGACTCCAGTGAGAGGGAGTACATCAACTGTGACAAGTACTTTGAGCAGGTATTTGACAGAATTAACCATGTAACCTTCATTTCTAGAGATTGCAGTATATTGTAGTTCTTGATGTTGTTTCCTTTTGTCTAAGATATCATTCTGGGAATATTAATATTTAGAAATGTGTATGTCGTGATTGAGTGAGATAATGATGTGGGCAATGTTAATGATTATTGTTGTTCTGGCTTGGCTTCGTTCGTTCTCAATCTCCTGCTACAATCTCCGCTAGCAGTCAGCTATGAGTCGCTGACCACTGCAACTCATGCGCTGCTCAGCATCTTGATCCGATTGTTGTTCTAAGGTGTGATATGTTTATTCTGATCACAAAAATTATGAAATGAAAAAATATTTAGTATGCTCTGTTATATTTATTCTGTGTGTATATATATCCTTTTTTTTTTTATATACATTGTTTTATTTTGTTGAATTAAAAAACTAGATGGTCCTGTTTATTTTGTTAATAAAATCTGCTATCAATGAGACATATGTATACTTTGAGTTAATATTATAAATATGATAAAACTAAGGATGCTTTATATATGCTTATATATAGAATACTCAAAGTTAGGTATATTGTGAATCAAGTAAAATATGAGTGATATTAAAAACAAACTTTTTTGTTTCACTAAAAGTGTTTCACTAGAATTGTTTTAATAGTGTAGATTATGAGAGATTTAAAAAAGAACTGAGATATTCTTTGAATTAGGTTTATTTTGTAACTGTAACCAGCTAAGGGCGAAGCATAGACACAAATTGTATAATATAAACTGTCTATAGGATATATTTGTTTTATATAGCTATATATACTCAAGAGTTAAGATCTCTGAACTGCTGAGATTATTAATGTTAGTTTTATGGCAGTCTCTTCCTTGCTTGTAACTGACTTTTCATTATCTGCATTCTAATATATCTCAATGTACCAGTTCTACTTTGATTACATTTATGTTCTTGAGAATAAAACTTACCTCATTTAATAAATATTCTGATTTAAAAATGTGAGCAAATATTGTTTCCAATACACTCTTGTGTTATTTTATTCACTCTTACAGATATTTGAGTGCAAGCGTATGAAATTTTCAGAGATTCCTTCCAAACTACAGCCCCTTCTGATGCCTCCAGACCCCATTATAATCCATCATGTAGTTACGTAAGTATTACAGTTTTGCAAGACTTATGTGGATTGACTCAATTGTCTTTGACAGCTGATGGTAAGCGGGTTCAGTTTGCTTATCTTATTCTTGTTTCATTTGAAACAAGGCTGCTACTACAGTCACACTCTACCTTTAACAGAAAACCTACATTGAAGCACTTACATGCACTCCTGTAGAGGAGGAGGTGGCTTCTGTAACAATATAATGTTATTAATGATGACTTTGCTAGACAGCCACATGCCCGATCCATTTAATTGCCCTTTATGACAGTGACCTTATTATTGCCTCCTAGGGGACCACTATTGTGAAATTTCTAATAATGATTTAATTGTTTCTGGACTGATCACAATATTTTTTACCACTAGTTGGTGATAGAATAGACTTTGACGTGTTGTTTCGTGATAGAGAAAGTAGCAAGTGTCATTTTCATGTATTTTATATACATGCATGTCCCAAAGCTAATGTGTCCATAAAATAGAAAGGCCAAGATCCCGTTCTCCAGGACGACAAGAATGTAAAGAACAACAAAAGACAGTCACTAAAAGTCAGAGGACTAGACTGGAACCAGTTCAGGAAAAAAACAGCAGTCTAGTGTTCTTTTTAGACAAACTTCTACATCCCAGAGTAGTAGGCAAGCAATTAAGACAATAGAAAAATTGCAAGATAAGCATGTTTTGTCAAATTATCATTTCTACTGTAAAATAAGCTATGAAAGTGACTTTTTGGATGTAAAGACCAGCTTTTCAGGGCACACAATGACAAAGACACAAGTTATCTTGTATTTTTCTAGTTCAAAGGGGGGCATGACCTCCTTGGAAATGCTGTACCCCCAGGACATTGGTAAAGAACCACCACCCCTTTAGGGGTTTCATGGTAATGCACTTTTCACTTGTGCAAATATAGTGAGCAGTGAAAATGATTAAATTGTATTTGTAACAACTGACTATGATGCTTTTCAGAGTTGAAGGCCCAGATGCCAAGAAAACAGCGTGCTATGACATTGATGTTGACATTGTGAGTCAGGCTGAAAGTTGTTGAATGTTTATTATATGGAATCTTTTGTCTTTATTGGGTTTCGTTTAATTGACTATTTGGATCTCATGATTATGTAAAATTGTGAATGTATGGTTTCTCCAACGTCTGCTACAAGTATTGATATAGTTCGTTGCATTCAACTTGTACTATATAGCTTACTCAACATTTGCTGCATGCATTTGGGGGTCTCTACTTGTGATCTAATCCTCTCAAGGGTAAATAGCTATTCATCAATGACTGCAGTCAACATGCTGGGTTTGAAAGAAAGCTCTTAGAAACACCTCAACAAAAATGACATCCTACGGGAATAAAGGATGTAATACCTATGATCTCCCGGTGTTTTTATTTAGGTTTAGTTAGTAAATTAATTTTTGTATGTGCATTGTTTTTGGTCTTGATTGGACTTTGGTCTTTAAAAATGATGACATGCGTTCAAATCCTTGGTGAAGGATTTTCGTTCTTATCAAAGGTTACATAAAAACTTAGCTTGCACAGTGTAATTGTGGTTAGTAGTTTTTATCTTTGGAAAATGTATGTAACTTTAATAGAACAATACAATAGTTAATAGTCCTGGTGTTTGTTATTCACACATCTTTGTTGGCACTGGCTACCAAGGAGTATTTGTGTTTTCTTGAAGCTTTTCTTTAAAAGGAATGTGTTATTGTTTATTGATTAGTGATGCTGCTTTGTATTTTGTGGATGAAATTATGAGTATGGCAAGATAAGTAACACAGAGACTTGTTTAACTTTGCTGCTCTGCAGGACGACACATTGAAACAGCAGATGAATGCCTTTGTTACATCCACTCAGAACCAGACAGACATTGCTAACTTGGATGCAAAGGTAAATTGTTTTTTATATATAGTTTCTTTGTAGAATTGCCTAAACTACCTTCGGCTACTGTATTTTGTTGAATGATTTTACATTCTAAAATGTGCATTCTCTTCCCATCTGTGTGTCTTGATGATTGATGTCTGTGATCACTTCTCTCCACAGCTTCCTGAGCCAGTGCTGTTTATTTGTTATGTTTTATTTGTTCCTACTTCACGGTTTTATGCTCTCCTACATCTTTTGTTATTGTTTATTCTTTCTTGCGATAATTTTGCCTACTGTGGAAATGTATTCTGAAGAACAATTGTTTCATTTTATGTGTTCATGTTAGAAAAATATATGCAAAAAGAACTGAACATGGAATGAGACCCATAGTTGAATCTTTAGTATGCAATGCTGTCAAACTTTAAAGAAGAAAGGAATCCACTGATAGGCCAAATAATGACATTGCTTTTTCTGTAAAGTAACAACATTATTTATAGTCATATATTAGGAGAAAGTTTTTAACGATCAACAGAATCAATCATTTTCAATTTGATCAATTGTTTGTGGGACGGTTGATCAATAGAAATTGAATAGTAACTGTAGTCTTTATGCCATGGTAGAAATTGTTTGTAAAAACATGATTAACCTGTGGAGTTTCACGAAACAATAAGAAATTTATACCTCAAATATAAATATTGTAAAATTAGTTTAATGTGATTTTTGTTGT
Organism: Ariolimax columbianus; assembly: GCA_036924085.1. NCBI lineage: Eukaryota > Metazoa > Mollusca > Gastropoda > Stylommatophora > Arionidae > Ariolimax > Ariolimax columbianus. The sequence continues at coordinate 118,791,612 of JAVGWX010000003.1, forward strand.
TAGATGATGCATACACATTTCTTACTTCCTGTACAGCCAAATTACTTTTCAGGTTTCATGAGTCTATCCATAAAGGTCTAGTTTCCTTTGCCTTTGACCTCTTCTTTATTTTTTTCCCTAGTGGGTTCCCAACCAGAATATGCCATAAAACATTGTACTTACCCTATTTACCATGTACACATTTTTTGGAAAGAAAACATTGCACTTTTTTTGTTCTATTTTAGATCCACGAAACAGTGGAAAATATCAACATGCTGAAGACACAACGTGAATTTTTTCTGGGCTTTGCTAAGGATCCACAAGAGTTCATCAGTAACTTCCTTATTTCACAAACCAGGGACCTTAAGGTAGCTTGTTCTTCATTGCTTAGCATATCAGCCTGAATATCTGTTTCTTTTTTCTGTTTATTTCTAAGTGCAAGGCGTGTTCAAATGAAACTGTACCAAACTGCAACAATTGAACATACGTACATTGTGCATGATGACGCCACTTCTGGTGTAAATAGCACGTACCAACCGTCAAGTTTGCAAAATTTCATTATTCTCCGACTCATATGTTTTCTCAGCAGACCATTGACAACATGGTGGGTGTTATACAAAATTCAGCGAGGGGTGATTTGGTTTCTAACAGCTGAAGGATGTCAGCCAGTTGAAATTCATCACAGAATGCAGGCAGTGTCAGGTCAGGTCAGGTCATTCCGTAACCGGTGAGGTTGTTGGGGCACACATAAAGACATCCTCACAACGCCACACCACAGATGCCGCTGCCTGTGACTCTTCTGGTCGGAGATTGGTCCATTCTTTTATGTTGTCCTCCCATCTCTTTTTGGGATGGCCTCTTCGTCGTCTGCCATGCACTTTTCCCGTGGAGGATTGTATTTGCAAGACCATTTTATCTCGATATGTGACCGTACCAAGCGAGTTTCCTTCTTTTGACAGTTGCCAAGAGGTCTTCAAAAGGCCCTATTGCTGTTGTAATTCTATCTCATATTTCCTCATTTGTAACTCGATCTTTGTACGTGACGTTTAAAAGTCTTCGGAAACATCTCATCTCCAAGGCCCGTATCCTTCTGTATCTCCAAACCATAGTCAAGAGCTGTTTCGAGTCTTCTGACCCATTCCTGGAGTTCTGCTTCTGAACCCCCCAAGCAGGCAGTGTATGGTGACAAAAATGTGTCGAAGACAACAGTGAAGAACTGGAGAATGATGTTTAAAGAATGCTTTTGATCTTTAACTTCTCACAATAAAATATCACGTTTGCACTCCAGCAGTAAAATGTTCTAGTCTACCCAGCTTTAAATGGATACCTGACTGAGTTACTCGAGTCAAGGATGCAAACTAGTTGTACTACTTCAAAATATGTTGAGACCATGTACAATAAAGTCTTTAATACTTCATTACTTCCTGCAGTGCTTTGTTATGGGACTAACTTCACTGTATACTTTATACTTACTTACTTAGTCACTCCTCTTTCACTATGAGGTGCAGAGGTTTGCCAGAGAGAAAGCCATACTGTTCTATTCACCGTCTTTATCTGGGCCTCTTTCCAATCTAGCCTCCGGTCACTTACGGACTTTCATATGTTGTCTTCTCAATGTACTTTTGGACGTCCTGGAGGTCTGCATCTTTAACTTTTTGCCTTAGTATCTGATCTTCCATTCTACAGACATGGCCAAACCATTGCAGTTTGGACTGCTCCACTCTTGTCGCCAGGAGTTGAGCTTCGAGATTGTTGCGTATTGCCTGGTTACAGATCTTGTCCCATTTCATCACCTGAACCACCTTTCTTAGGCACCTCATTTCTGAAGTTCGTAGTTGCCTTTCTTGGGCTGTGGTCATTGCCTATAACTCACATCCATATAGGCACATAGATTGAGCGGTATAATTAATATATGCATCCTATTGTTATCAGTATGTTGTAATGTGTATTAATGAATGTAATGTGCTTCATAAAGATTCATCTCATTATTTCTTCTTATTTTTTAGACGATGACTGATGTAGTGGGTAACCCAGAGGAAGAACGGAGGGCCGAGTATTTTTACGAACCATGGACCAATGAAGGCGTTAATCGCTACTTCTACTCACTGGTATGGAACATTCTCTCCTTGAGTCTGTTTATGGTTCTTGAAAAGTCCATCAAAATTCATCATACTTACTCGAGGTGTTGTTTAGGAATGTTATGCAATGTAAATTTGGTATTCAGGCTAAAGTTATAACTGAAAAATGAAATGCCAAATTGTATATACTGGCCAATATATTTTAGTTGTACTATGTGACTGAATATTGTTGAATCATATGGATTAAAATATTGTTGAAATGGTTTCAATCACAGAACTATACGACCAAGTGTTGTTCAAAAGATTTAAGCCATAAAACAATAGGATTGAGTTTCATTTAAATTATTTCAGCAATACAACTAGAATTTAATTTGAGAAATTATACAATAGATTTCAGCCATTGCATTGAATTTTGCTCACAGTTGTATATTTCAGCAATTAATTTACAAAATTTTGTAAATAATGATTTCAGCTATAAAAATATTAGACCAACTTTTGTTTAATGTAAACATATTTCAGCCGTATATCTATAGGACTGAATGTTGTTAATTGTGTAATAGATTTCAGTAATAAATCTACTTTCATTTGCCTAAAGACCCATCATTCTTTATCTAATGTCTAGTGTGGTTTTTGTCTCCCCTGTCAACTATAGGTTCAGCAAAGAAGGATGGAATTGGAGCAGGCTCTAATGATGAGAAATGGAGGAATATAAATTTTGGCATAAATTATTTTTTAGTTTTCTCACTGGTCATGAAGAACTTTTGCATCATATAAATGTAGTTTTGTTTTGTAATGTCACCAGTTTTCATCAATTTCAATATTGTTTGTTTTGCCATTTCACATTGTCACAACGGTTCTCACCTTCATGTTTTATAATTTCACATTGTTATATTGGTTCTCTCTATCATATAAATATAGTGTTTTATATTTTCACATTGTCACAACAGTTCTGTCCTTTATATTTGATAATTTCATATATACGCAACAGTTCTTTCTCTCCATCATATAAATATAGTTGCACCAATCCTCAACACGATATGTAGTTGGTTTTGTAATATATGTTGCCACAAGTTTCTCCATCATATTAATAGTTATTTTGTAACTTCATGTTGCCACAAGTTTCTCCATCATATTAATAGTTATTTTGTAACTTCATGTTGCCACAACAGTCCATCATCAACACGAGGATCTACTTTTTTGCAAACTTTCAAATCTATATGTTTGTGTTGTTTTGTGCTTTCAATTCTTGTAGTAAAAATAAAAATAAATATAATTCTCAAATGTTTCTGGCTTTTGTGTTTATTTCAGCATTTTGTTTCATCAGTATTGTAACACACAAGCTGCTTGATTCTGAAGGAAAGTAAATACATCCAGTATAAAGACAAAACTGGATACTTTAGAGGGGGTTCATTATGTACAGTGTAATAATTATTCTGGATCCAGATCTCTACCCTTGTCACAGTATTAGACACATCATGCCTACCCTGTCAAGGTGTTAGACACATCATGCCTATCTTGTCAAGGTGTTAGACACATCATGCCTCCCTTGTCAAGGTAGACACATCATGACTACCTTGTCAAGGTGTTAGACACATCATGCCTACCTTGTCAAGGTGTTAGACACATCATGACTACCTTGTCAAGGTGTTAGACAGATCATGCCTACCTTGTCAAGGTGTTAGACACATCATGACTACCTTGTCAAGGTGTTAGACACATCATGACTACCTTGTCAAGGTGTTAGACACATCATGACTACCTTGTCAAGGTTAACACATGTCTACCCTGTCACAGTGTTAGACACATCATGTCTACCTTGTCAAGGTGTTAGACACATCATGCCTACCTTGTCAAAGTGTTTAATACATCATGTCTACCTTGTCAAGGTTAACACACCATGCCTACTTTGTCAATGTGTTAATCATGCCTACCATGTCAAGGTGTTTAACACATGCATAGTGATGCTCTCTTCCCTATGTTGAGACAGTTGTTACATTGCCTAAACTCATAACAAGACTATTGGAAATCACCTGTGTATATTTTTTTTCTATCCATTCATCCATACACTTAACCAGAAGAAAAGCTGAAGATAAATTCAATGGGTAGGACTGATGAGACAAACAAAACTTGAAAAGGTGGTAGCTTTGTTACAGCATTTGGTCTGGTCTGTCGTCCATTTTGAGATCCTCACCTGAAACCAAAGAAAAATGCAGGATGTGCTACTTTCTCTATTATCACTTTCTGTTTCTATCACAGCAGGGATGTTTAAATCTGCATACTTCTTGTTAGATTGGACAATGTCATTCATGTAGTGGTAAGCCTGTGGAGAAGTCTTGCGATGTACTACAACGAGCAGGTCCAAGTTCACTATGTCTACGGAATCCAAATGAAGGGTAGGTTGATAGGTAGAAGTGTTTTAGGGGGAGAAAATATGAGTGACAGATGAGTTGATTGATAGGGAGTGGAAATGGTGGAGTGGGGAGAAGGCAGGTGGGGGGATGGGTAGAGGCAGACAGAGATTTGAGGCGTGATGGATTGGTTCATGAGGAAAAGATTGCTGGGGAGAAAAGTTGGACTAGGACATTGGTCGATTGATTGAAGGGGAGGTTAGGAGACTAGATAGATGGAGGATAGATAGGTTGAGAGGCAGAAAAGATTGGTGGGTTGAGGGTGAGATAATGTGGTGGTATTACTGGCATAAATTGCAACATCATGTTAAATGTCACACCTTATTGGGACTGGCAGCAGGGTTATGAGGGTGTGGAGGGGTACAGGGAAGGTGTGTCCTGCAAGTTTTATACTTGGATATCAGAGTGCTACATCATTTCTTAATGACAGATTTTTGTTATGCAGCTAACTTTCTCATGAAACTGACTTAGTCTTGGACAACCTGTGCTTCTACAGAGGCAGATCCCAGCTCTGGAGGGAGGAGGGTTCATTTGGCTCGGCTCGAGCAGCTTATTACTCCACCAAGTTGGGGCAAGTGCTGCGAAGAGTGGTTAACCAATGTGTGAGCCTATCTTAATAGACTCAAACCAGTAGAGCAAAGTAGATCCGCCGCCTGTTAGGCGCCATCTATGCAGATCTTAACAAATGACCTAACTATGGCCGGTGTTATGCTAAGTCATACAGTCGCCTTTTACAACATGCTCTCTGTGGAGCAGTGGTGCTATTCTTGTTCTTGTTGTACACAAAGATCCAGGCAGACCATTCGGACTATGATGGACAATTACCATAGTGTGTATACTGGACACTCATAACATCATTTTGGTGGATATATGACTATACACGCCAACAAGGCAGCCCACCCGTGCATTGCGGAGATTGTCTGCTGAGAGATGGATCAGATATGCAACACTGCTAAGGATCAGACTGCATCTCTTATGGCACACCTGCTGGACTGAAGCCGAGGATATTGTATTGAACTACATCGAGCAGGGCCCAAGTTCTACATCAATATGTCTCGTGATCTAAGAAGCGATACTAAAACGAGCAGGGTCCGGTACCTACTTCGGTATATCTCCTAATATAAGAGGATACACGACAACCAGAGTAAATCCGTCAGGCGTGAATAACTCATCACTTGTAGCTAAAAAGACAACTTCCAATTGTTATGGGATCTTTGCCCAGGACTAAATTAGACTACACGTTTTGTTTTCGTGGAAGACATATTTATAACGTTCTTCAATCCGTTATGAGATCCCCGCAATACCTTGCCTTAAGGTCTGCACAAACTGTGTGTCGTGGATGGTTTTCATTGATGCAGCGTGACATTCCAATATTTTCACTGAAATGACACTTAGCCTTCGTGGTCTTAGAATCGGAACACGTTTGTTGATACGATGATATGAATTTAGGATCGGAACACGTTTGTTGATCCGATGATAGGAAGAACATTTAGTGACATTTAGCCGCGTGCAGACACAAGGGAAATGATTTCCTAAAATCTTTGGTCGTGTGAATTGAACACCTGTTCGGAATCAACTCAGAAATTGAAAGACAGTGTGTGTGGGTCACTGTCTTTGATACCGGTAATCAGAAACTGAGTCAACAACAAATTGTCTCTTGGTCGGCAAGTCTCGGAGATCAAAAGCGTGATGTACCTTTGTCTTTGGTGGAGGTGGATGATCGGTACATTTTAATACGTGACGGCACTGAAAGTTGGTAAACATTTCAGTGCATCAATGTGAGTACAGTAGCTGATTGTTCTAATTCTAGCTAGTAATTTATAGATTTTTCTCGGTACTTGGTGTTTGTATATAAATAGCTGTCTCTGCGATCCTTATTTATTGAAGGTGAAACAAGCTGAATTGTGTTGTCATCAAGTACACTTTTTATAGTTGTGTTTTTTTATCTTACTAAAAATGGGCAAGCTTTTATTGAACATTAATGATAAGCGTTGTATGTGTGAAAATAAAGAGAATGCACCACAATCTTATTGAGCTGTTCTGCCACAGTTAACTGAAAATAAAACTTAACAACGTGGAAATAGTTGACTTTTGTATATCAGTAAAAGAATATGTTCGTCAATCACATGTGATGATGATCCCTCTATTTCCATATTCAGCCGCAATAACAATCTTTTCGTTTGCTCTCTCTGTCTGCTGAAATGGGTGACTTGCACAGTGATTTGGATTAAATGAAGAAAATTTGAGTAATATGTCAACCTCACTGTCTCGTCCTGGGGTATCTTTGACTAATGGCAAGACATTATCGGGATGACTGGAAATAGCAAAGAATGCTGATTTTTCCTCAGGGATTACTCCTGAAGCCTTTTCCCGTAAACTGGTATCCTTCAAGGCAGCAGGGAAAAAGATGAATATCAGCTGCTAAGTGGTAAATATTTGTAAATCTTAATTCCACTTGCTACGTTATATATTTGTGCGAAGCTGGGTTTCCAGCAGTCCCTGTGATGATAAGCAAGTATCGTGCAAAAACAGACATGGAACAGGAAATAAGGGTTGATGTGTCCAGTTTGATTACAAGATTTGAGAAGATGTGCAGTGAACAACAGGCTCACCCGTCCCACTAGAAGATGTGCAGTGAACAACAGGCTCACCCGTCCCACTAGAAGATGTGCAGTGAACAACAGGCTCACCCGTCCCACTAGAAGATGTGCAGTGAACAACAGGCTCACCCGTCCCACTAGAAGATGTGCAGTGAACAACAGACTCACCCGTCCCACTAGAAGATGTGCAGTGAACAACAGGCTCACCCGTCCCACTAGAAGATGTGCAGTGAACAACAGGCTCACCCGTCCCACTAGAAGATGTACAGTGAACAACAGACTCACCCGTCCCACTAGAAGATGTACAGTGAACAACAGGCTCACCCGTCCCACTAGAAGATGTGCAGTGAACAACAGAATCACCCGTCCCACTAGAAGATGTACAGTGAACAACAGGCTCACCCGTCCCACTAGAAGATGTGCAGTGAACAACAGGCTCACCCGTCCCACTAGAAGATGTGAAGTGAACAACAGGCTCACCCGTCTCACTAATTACGATTATTCAATGAAATGATCATTAAAGGTATGTACTTTTAAAAATTATTACACAAATTGTTTGTAAATTTGAAACACATGTTTCATTAATTGTTTTCAGTTAACCAACAGAACCGCATTAACTGTGCGATGTAACTGTATCCTTATTTCCTGACTTTGGAGTGCATAGAAAAATTCTACACTAAGAGTGCCGTGGACTGAAATAGTTTGGGAACCACTGGTTTATAAGATTCTTGTCCCTATACCTACACGAGCGTGTGTGACATCTTGCAAATAAAACATAACAGGAATAACATAGGTTATGCAAGTTATTAAACGCGTCACAGCCTTGCCAATCATGGTTGAGATGAGCTGCGTTATAAAATAGTTTCCCAATTGACAAGCACCATATCCGTCCCATACAAGCAGTGGCTCCCACCTGGAAGTCCGCGCTGAGACATTCAACGGTCTGACGAACAAACCTTTATCACATGCATCCAAGCACTGGTTTATGCGTCCTGATATCGCCCAATTGACTACGGTCTGGGGTGGAAAATGGCGCGCCTCCGCCAGTAGAAACTAGTGAGGCAAACATCTAAGTAAAAAAAAAAACTAACTTTATTTCTAAATTACATATTTTGTACGTGTTTGAAATTTTACCTCGTATGAGGACGGAAAGTAGGGAGCCGTAACTAATTATCATTGGTTTGAATCGGTTCCTGATCTAATAAACATTGAGGACCACTGCCACACAACTTCACGTGTCTAACTGGGATGAGGTTTTTTTAGTTGTACAATTTATTATGAAATACACGAGGAAAGAGAGGGCGAAAGACGGTTATGAGAAATGTCTTCTGCACTTTTATGCAGCGTCATAAAGCGCCTTATATATTTGCTGATCAGGTTGAACATGTGTAATGGCATCAGTGAGAAATTCGGAAGAACTTTATCGGAGGAAATCCAAACGTCTATAATGACAAATCGTGGTAGAGAAAGCGGTTGCAATCTCCACGCACTGTAAATAGCCAGTTTTAAAAATGTTTCTTCCGATATAAAAACGTTTGCCGTACTTGTGAGAAGATCGGCATCCAAAACCGCTTGACAAGCGACTGCCACACTATGTAGAAACTTTGAGCCATAAGAATAAGAGAAGACCTCTACACTCCATGTTAATGATGATAATGAAATCCCTTTAGCTAGTAGTTCTTGACAACACAAAACATCCTAGACAAAAGTATACGCCCTCCTCAGTTGGGGTTCGCATAAAGGCTGTTTTCTTAGAGGTATCACGGTTTAGAAAAGGAGAGCATGGACGAGTATCCCCGAAGGGAGCCAGTCCAGTGTGTCGGCGTTCCAGAGTTGTCACGTCCTGCCAGGGATGTAGCGTACACATCTGCGTCGGCCATCTCATCATTCCTCAGTCAACCGTGCAAGCTCATCTGTAGTGACTGTGTATCTAGCATTCAAGGGTCGTCACGTCCTGCTAGGGATGTAGCGTACACATCTGCGTCGGCCATCTCATCATTCCTCAGTCAGCCATGTCAGTTCATCTGTAGTGACGGTGCATCTAGCATTCCCCACCACCTGTGAGATCGTCACATAGAGGCAGAGGTGATATACCCGCTGACCTGTATCTCTTGTCCTCCATGAGGATAATTGATAGAGAGAAATCGTCAAAAAACGAGACAAGAATACATTTAGCCTATGCAGTGGGTATGGATTGGTTCAGCCCAGAACATGTACCACTCGCCAGAGGAATGTGCATCTACACCTATAAAACTACACCTGCTTCTCTGCTGTTTAGTCTGGGGGCTTTCCTTGGACCTGTCAGGCTATGGCACCCTGCCAGGAGTAAAAATCCCGCCGGCAAAGCTCCAAGGATAATTGGAGTATGCAAACTCTGCAACTTCCACAAGGTCGTCCTACATGTGGAAAGAGATTCTACGGTAGAAGAGAAGCATCGAAGTGAAGTCTAGAAAGAGCTTGTGTATGTGAACAAGATTAAAATGGAACAAGTCCCTTCATATTTTCGATATCACAAATATGTTTAGGCAACAGAGCACTTCGACCTTCACATTCGAATATCTAGAGGAGAGGGGGGGGGGGAGGATTAACTCTGTATCAATACAGATATGAGGAGAGATAATTATTGTTCTTTACGACTGAATGATTTCTAAGTTTGGCTGTCTTCTTGAGCTCTATCTGCACAAGTTTAGTTGTCATGGCATTAGTTCCTGGGCTTCGGCGTTGAGAATTATACCGAGGTTTGCCAGAAGATTTTGATTGTATCTTTTTCTATGATTTAGTCTAATCCAATTTCGAACCTGAAATATCAGTGTGCTCACTTCGCCTGTTCTCGCCTCCTTGAACATTTGGTCTGTTCTCTTCTCCCTGATGTCTGTTAAGCTTTGCTGAACCTAGTAGACGTGTATAGATCCAGATCAATAAGACTACTGCCATGCATATAGAGCACAAACAGATGCACACACACTGGCTTATGCGTCCCGGTATCACCAAAAAGACTATATGTAGTTGAAAGGTTCACGCCTTCACCCTAAGTGATATACACCTACATAACAAACATACTAATCACCATGTCGAGGCGGTGCACACTAGACGGTCCGATAAAACATACAACTGTCATGGGAACAACATTTTCTAGTGGAATTTCGAATATTCTATGTACCGTGTCTTCTCATTTCAATTCAGGCCATAGATAAAACATACAACTGTCATGGGAACAACATTTTCTAGTGGAATTTCGAATATTCTATGTACCGTGTCTTCTCATTTCAATTCAGGCCATAGATAAAACATACAACTGTCATGGGAACAACATTTTCTAGTGGAATTTCGAATATTCTATGTACCGTGTCTTCTCATTTCAATTCAGGCCATAGATAAAACATACAACTGTCATGGGAACAACATTTTCTAGTGGAATTTCGAATATTCTATGTACCGTGTCTTCTCATTTCAATTCAGGCCATAATTCTCTTCCCTCATTTCAATTAAGGTCGTTTTCCTTTTCGTCTATTTCAAGTTAGTTTACAATTTTTTTCTCCCATTTCAATTTGTAATCCTCTACTCCCATTTCAATTCAGATTGCAATCCTCGTTTGTCAGTTCAATTCAGCTCACATGCCTATCCTTTAATGTCAATCCAGTACGCAATGATTTACTATTTCAGTTCAGTTCAAAATCCTCATTTCGATTTAGTTCGTGACTCAATTATCTCATTACAAATCATTTGCAAATCATCTTCGGCACTGTAGTGAATAGTTAATGTGAGAACAAAAAAATATAATAAAATCGATTATATAATGTGCAAGTCTAATCCATACCACCTTTTCCTATTTCTCCATTCAATCACGTTCTGCTATATTCTTTTAGTTTGTTTCTGTTCATTCAGAAATGTTTAAACTGTTTTTATGAGCTTCCAGCAGACCTTGGACATTTATTCGTGACGGCTTATGTAACGGATCTTCAAGAGAGGATGAATATTAAACTTCCTGATCGGAAAGTAATAATTTTAAGATTATCACCTATGCTTTATAGTAGCCATAATTTACGTGATCAAGATTTGATGACATTAAATATGGCCAGATTAGAAGTTGCACTTTACTTTTTATAGTACCTCACTTCAACTATAATTTCCTTTCCCGTCTGATAAATAAAATCCAGAAAGTTTCTGTCACCCAGCTAGATTAGGATTCTTTGCCGTTAGTGTAGGATGATCAAACGTCCAGATTTGGCCTCAAATGTTTTCATTTTCACCTTACCATCGAGCGCACAGCCGGCTTTTCGCAACATTATAATCTTTTCGGATTTATCAATTGGTCTGTTAAACAACTTTATAACTTTTGTTACGTCTAATTAAAATGAAAGTTTAATTCAAGTGTTTGTCCGCGAAAAGCGTTTTATATATCTTAATGCGCTTTCTGAGTTTCTGGTGATTGTGCAATACTTTGTTATTTTTGTTACGTGGCGGGTCAAAATTCAAATGGAGGTACTTATTTATTCAAAGTCAGTGAACAAATGACATAATTAAGTTCGCTGTGGAATTTATCAAATGAATGTTACAACGGCAGCAAAGTTGTTAAAATGTATCATGTTATGAGTTCCGTACCTATTCGGTGAGGAAACGCAGATTGTATTCTAAAATGTCACAGGAAATTATAATTCTCAAAGACCCTTTTGTGAATAAACAAATGGTATGTTAATAATTAATACACATATGTACTTTAAGGAAATACATGTATCGATAGTTTTAAGAATGCATTTATATGTTTTGTGGTGGTTCTATACATCAATGTATTAATGTCTTAGTCTTAGTCAGCTTATACATGGATGTCGGTAAGCGCATTTCTCTGTTTAGAGGGCTCGACCATGGCCAACTGTAGTTTAGAATCTAGAGTAGGTCATGGTTGGACTCAGGCCATGACTCAGCAGTACTGTTGGGGGGGGGGGGGGGGGGGGGTCTCGAGCACGGGTTTTCCAGTGGAAGGCTAACTCCTGTCTCGAGCACGGGTTATCCAGTGGAAGGCTAACTTTCTTACTTCATGATCGCGAGTGGTGTGCCGTCCGAGCGGATTTTGCCGCCTAGCAGGGTTCTTCCTGGAGGTGTTTTTTTTGCCCCGCGGGTACCACAGAATGGTTGCTGTGCTCCAGCGTTCGTCTTTCCTCCTGACTACGTGGCCAGCCCGGCGATTCGTGGAGTTGAAAAATGCTGTAGTACATCCTTGAATTGTTACAAAGCCCGGCTGTCACTGTTGTGTAGGTCCATCTGACGGTGTTGTGTAAGTGACAGGCCTACGAGACGACGCTCAAGTGAGGCATGTATTTTCCTTTTTCTTGATCTCCGTAGCTTTTGTCAGTGACCAGGTTTCACTCCCATAGTGGTAAGACCACTGAATCGAACAGGTCTGCTTGTAGTTGTGGCGTCTGTTGTCTTCTTTATCGAGTTGAAGGCGGCAAAGCCCGCTCGTCGGCGCCTGGCCAGCTCGGGCTTCGTGTTTATTTTTCATTATGAGGAGACTTGAGATAGATTTATTCGTCGACATCCTCTAGTGATGTTTCGTTTAGAAGCACGATTCTGGTCTCCGCAATGCGGTTGCACATAGCTTTCGTTTTGTCTATATTGAAGGCGAGGTCTGCTTTCTTGCCTCCCGCTTCCAGTAATGCTAGCATCTGTGTCGTTTCGATGGGTGTCTCTGTGAAGAATGTGATATCGTCAGCAAATCTTAGGTGGTTGAGTTACCGCTTATTTATGTCGATGCAGAAAGCCCTCCAGTCGCAATGTCTCATGGTCGACTCCAGGCATGCATAGAACAGAATGGGCGAGATGGGATCGCCCTATCGCACACCTTTCACGTGGGGTAGTTATCGCTCGCGTAATTGGACGAGTGATGATGGTGCATCCATCATAGCAACATTTCAACATGTCTATTGAGCCAGCTTCAACTGTCTGCTCTTTCAGAGCTGTCCACATATATTCTGGTTCGACAAAGTCAAAAAAAAACCTTTTCGTAATCGATAAATGTCAAAACTAATTGTGCATGGTGTTCTCGTGCTGTCTTAATTAAACGGCAGCATGTAATAATGTGGTCAAGCTTGCGATATATGCGTCTGAACTCAGCCTTTTCTGTGTGTTGGACTTCCTCGAGGGTGTTGGAATCCTCGCCAAGAGGCAACTTTGTACGGTATTGAGAGGAGGGTGATAAAGCGGTAGTTAGTCAGATCCTCTTTTCTCATTTCTTGGTAATCTTCGACTCTCGCCAGCCTGATGAAATGCACGCCACTTCTAGAAAACGCGTGAATTGGTGGGCAAAAGCTGTGTAGAGTGAGTGAGTGGTCACATCCTATTAAGGTGGAAGGGAGTCACCCAAGATGCAGATAGTGTTATATGTGGCCGGATAACATCATGGCTAGAAAGCGTCTGCCAGGTTGCACTATCATAACAAGAGGTAGAGTATGCTGGAGATCCATTGCAGCAGTCATTCGATGTGAAGATGACACATGATCTGATCTGAACTCGTCTACACAGTTTTTAGTACATTAAAAGAACATATGAATAAAAACCACCAAACAAAATGGTAAATGCTAAACGAAAAAAAATAAAAGCATAGCAAAGTGGCAGAGAACTAAAGATGATTATGTCCAGGACATCAACCGTAATAGTATAAACAACACTGCAACTCATTGTCATTCACACAGATATAAAGGCTGCTGAGTGTGGAATATCATTCCGGGGCTGAAAGCAAGTTTCAGAAACAACCACAAAACGTTACATAAATAAAATATGCACTGAATAACTGTTGTTTTATTTTTGTTGAAGAAGGGTGGCGTACGGATGATCAGACGCATAACATTTTCTGGAGAAAATAGAGTACAGTAGAAATGGGAAAGAGTGAAGAAGCTGACAGCAGCGAGCGACTCAAATCTGGCTGCTTGACCAAGATCCGATTCTGCCTTCAAGTGACAGCCATGGAAACAGACCACCCGTGCAGCCTCGCTAAGAGAATGTGGATCAAAGAGGTAAGGCAAACGCGTTCCAAGAATAGCGTGCTGAAACCAAATGGATCGCACTGAAAGGCGCAGGCATATCAACTTCACTGTAAACTACAATACAACGTCATTTCCAGTACGAACGCCGAAAAGGGAAAAAAAAACATATGAACAGGACAATGGAGCGTAGAAGAGATAGGATCAAATGTTGGTAGATATGAAATTCAGCATTGGAAAATCCAAAAAAATTCAAAGGACGGGCACATGAGAAAGAGTAAAAGTATCAGGTAACACAATTAAAATATACATGGAGCAATTTAAGGATCAGAATATACATGAATCAATTTAAGGGTCAAAACATACATAGAACAATTTAAGGAGCAAAATATACATTGAGTATTTTTAGGAGCAAAATATACATTGAGCATTTTTAAGATCAACATTTCCGCGGAACAATTTAAAGAGCAAAATATACATGGAGCAGTTTTCGGGGCAAAATATACATGTAGCAAATTGAGGATCAAAATCAATTGAGCAACCACTAGAAATTATACTAGATTATTCAGAATTAGCCAGAAGGAATTAGCGTTAGGAATAAAGCAAAATGGCCAGTGACAAAGAAGAGAAAAAGAGACAGAGGGTTGGAAAGAATGTGTTCGAGAGAAGAACATTGAAAGTAACAGCTCTCAAGTGGAAGCTAATGAGAAAAAAAAGGAAGATGAGATGACACTCTCTGCTATAAGTGCTTTCAGACCGAACGAATATTTCACTTGTCATCTGACATTTACCAACCCCGTCTCCGTTTATTTCTGTTCAGAAATAAGACGAAAGAAAGAAAGCCAACGAAGAAGAGAACAGTTTGAAGATTCTCATGTAACCCGCTGTTAAAATGTGCAGGGCAAAACGTATTGATCGTGTCGGTTGTAGAGGCGGCTGACCGACCCTAATTTGTAGGGTAGGCTAGGAAATGATGGACAGAACAAGAGACAAGATAGTGAAAGACGAAGCCAACGCTAAATCCCCTGTTGGGTGTGCCAGAACTAGCCGCTTGTTCATAATTGATCAAACCCATTTGGGGAACGTACGGCCATCATATGTTATTGTCGCTATCACCTTGTTGGAATGTTTTCTTTGCTGGAGCGGAAACATCATTTTCCAGGTCTACATTCATCAGCGCTCTTGATGGTGCCAGCTAAAGAATTGAGACTGTAAGAATTGCATGTAAGGGTATAAATAGGAACGTAAGATTAGCTTATATAGTTAATAAAACAAAGAACAAAACAAGGAAAGAAAGAACAGCATCAAGGGACGAAATAATGAAACTCAATTAACTAAAAAGGTAACAGTATCTGAAAATGTAAACAATAAACAAAAAGAATAAGAAGTTATAGAGCAACAAGAAGGAAGTAATCAAGTAAAACTAAGAATATGGGATTTAAAAATAGGCTTTAAGATCAGTAGTGAACCAACCAACAGAATGCGAAAAATAAGAACAATCGGAAGGGAAGGAAAACAAAATTAAACGATCAAGAACGTATGAAGAGGTTGTAAAGTAAATAATAAAGTATCAGAAATGTAAGATCGGTTTGGAAGGAAAGAAAATAATCAAACTTCAGTAATATGGAATGTAAAATGAACTGTATGAACAAATGTTGCTGTAAGGAATAAGGATATTTTTATTTTTTTTTTTGCTTAAATGTTTGCCTCACTAGTTTCTACTGGCGGAAGCGCGCCATTTTCCACCCCAGACCGTAGTCAATTGGGCGATATCAGGCCGCATAAACCAGTGCTTGGATGCATGTGTGCATCTGTATGTACCTATGCTAGGTTTGTGCGCCCTCAGAAGCTAGCCCAACCAAAGTGCAAAGGAAGGGCTTTACCACGAGGGCGCGTGTGAAAGTTGTGCAAGGGTGTGACTGTAGGACAGAGTCAAATGAAACAGAGTGAGGTGAGAGGAGAGAGAAGGGGAAGAGTGGCCCCCAGGGTGAGACCTGAGGTGTTGGAATAAGGATAAGGAGGTCCGGAAGAAGTATGTATGGGAAAGGAAAAGGGGGGCGGATTGTGCAGAGGAACTGCCAGAATGGATGATACACAAATAAACTGAAATGATAAGAATAATTAGCAAAAAATAGGGAAGCTAAGACTAAGAACAATGTTCGAATTAGGAATATCTGACAACAAGAAAGATTTACGAGATTGTTGAATTATTTTATGAAGAAACGTATTACAGAGATGACTGTACAATAAAAACTTGTTAGTTCAGTTATCTGTTCATCTGTGCTATTAAACCTTGTGGAAGCGTAGATATCTCTCCTGGGCAAAATGTGTACTGTCAGACATCGAAAACCCTTGAAATTGTAGAGCCCAAGACATCGCTCATCCTTCTGTCACCCGGTCGACCTCGAGCCGTGAAGCCAGAACCCAATGCGGTGTAAGTGTACGTGGGTATATACAATATTTCAGAAAGATACAAATAGGGCTCAACATAAACAAGCGATGGTTTCATTCTTATAACTGTGATGGTTTCATTCTCATGACTATGGTGGTTTCGTCATCCTGACTATGGTGGTTTCATTATCCCATGGTGGTTTCATCATCCTAACGATGGTGGTTTTATCATCCTAACGATGGTGGTTTCATTATGCCATGGTGGTTTCATCATCCTAACGATGGTGGTTTTATCATCCTAACTATGGTGGTTTCATCATCATAACTGTGGTGGTTTCATCATCATAACTGTGGTGGCTTGATACTCATGACTGTGGTGGTTTCAGCTTCGTTGGTGATCTTGACCGTCGACTTTAAATTTGAAAGAAGTGACAGGAAATGATCAAATAAATCAATATAGAAAACTGGCCATGCTTATCAGAAAAGATTAATACAATCCAGAGAGACAAGCAGGAATTCAGGACGAAACACCAACAGTTTAATTACAGTAAATATAAATAAGAAATGAATATCTTAATTAAAGACACAGGGGGTGGGGTGGTGTGGGACTGTAGAGTTTCTGAGGGGTCTCGCGTGGATAACATGAGTGCACAAGGGAAACGGTTCTATCTTTGATGTAGGGAACTATTCACTACACCGTGTGCAAGAAAGGAAATTCTTCCGATTGTGCACACGCTCTACCAGACTAATATATATGTTCAACAAACTGACGGAAGGGAATGTCGACGATTGTAAATTTGGTATTGGTAAAATAGTATACAGTCTTATTGGCCAGTTGGCATGGGAGGCAGAGGTAGCTGCAGTAAAAAGAGAATGTGAGAGACATGTATTCACAACACAAAGAAAATAACATTAAAATATTAGCAAATTAGCGGTGTTATTAAAGATACAAAGGACATTTTGTGAGCAACACAAATGAGTAAATAAAGAGACTGATAGAACATTTCAAAAAACTTTTAAATACATCATCTCCCCGAGCTCGGCCAAGGAATTCAGTCGGCAGAGACTAAGATGATTAGTAAATTAGGAGAAAACAGAAAAAGAAGAATTCAAGAAATTCATATTGCTGCCTATAGATGGTAAAGCAGTTGACCCACATTGTGTTTCGACTGAAGGAATCAAACCGACACACTCAAGACATATATTGTACATATTCTCTGGTAAATTTTGGGAAAGAGAAGAAAACCAGCAGACTAGAAAGAAGGATATCTTAAGTTACCACTGAAGGGAGTTCTGCTTTAGTGTTCTTAGTTCTTAGTCCACCTGTACTTCTACAGGGGCAGATTCCCTTGTGCAGGTCCCAGCTCTGGTATGAGCTGGATGTATCCGGGAGGAGGATTTTCTGCTTAGCGGGCTAGGCTCGAGCAGCTTATTACTCCGTTATACTGGGACAAGTGCCGGGTAGGGTGGTTAACCGATGTGCGAGTTCATCTTATAAGACTCAAACACTAGAGCAAAGTAGACCCACAGCCTATTAGGCGCCATCTGTGCTGCTCTAGACAAACCACATAACCATGGCCGGTGGTATGCTATGTCACACAGTTTTAGTGTAGAAATTATAATGGTGTAATATTATTTTTAGTGTCCGGAAAAATAATGAATATGATCATACTAAAACAGACCATAGAAAAACAGCCGAGGAAGAACATGTTGGCTTTCGAAAAAGTTGATCTTCTGCAGACCAGTCGGCCACATTGATAATGATAATTAAACAAAATGTGGAATAGAAATCAGCACTCTGCATGGGATCAGTGACCTCGGAACAGGCATTTAGCAGCTTCGACAGAAACCACTTTGGCAGATGTTTGCTAATATAATTAATCAAATATATGAAGATTTCAAATGTCTAGTTCGAGTGATCAAGATGCTGAGCAGCGCATGAGCTGCAGTGGTCAGCGACTCATAGCTGACTGCTAGCGTCAGGGCCAGCGAACCAGAGCTGCCAAGACCCTTCTACACATCCACGCGGTGATCCCGGATAACAGGCTGCAGCAGGGCAGACTGGCTAAGGAGATGGGATCGAAAAGGGAATGCTAACCCGGTACTCAAAAAATGCTTGCTGAAGTCGGATGTGTTGGACCGAAAAGTGCAAATATCACAGTTAAGCTGTAAACTACGACACAGCGCTTTCCGTTCTTTGGACTACATTCTGCTACTTAGGCCCATGTCAGAGTTTGGTAGCGGGAGATTGAGAACGAACGAAGTCAAGCCAAGCCATATGTCTCGTTCTATATGAAAGTCAGCTTTCTGAGCTCTTTTAGATTAGTGATGTGAGAAAGGGATGTCTCTTATCTTCAATTCTCTTCCTATTGGCTATTGACCGGTCTATGAAGAACATGAACCAACAGAAATGGAACTCAGTTTGTTTGTTTTGCGCTCACTTTATGTTATCTAATCCCCAAGGTGGTGTGCGTTGCACTATGTTTTTATGTTGCGACTGTCGACCCAGTGCATCCGACTTTGGCACGCATTTTAAGTAAGAGTCTTCTTCCTCCTGCATTTTCTAAGGGTTGGCTTCCCCTGGGTGACGACCGGTGCTGGGATTGACGATTGAACCCAGCACCTTAGAGTTGTGAGCCGTATCACTTAACCACTAGTCCACGCTGTCCCCGAATTCAATGAACTCTGATAAATAAATGTTGATGACTTAGCTCTTTTATTCTATAACCGTAATTATCATCATCATGTAGCATGTCCTTTATAGAACGTCGCACTTATCACAGTCTAACTGTAAGAACATCTTTCTCTTGCCAAAACTCCAGTCTCCGCAACAGTCCTACCCAGGCATTCCTGGATATCTTGGTGCCACTGCCTTTTTGTTCTACCTCTGCCTCTTTTGCCTGGTCCCATACCTTCCATCACTGTTCTATCAAAACTGTAATCAGATGTAGCATAAAGTTAGTGTCATTGAAGAATGGTCGCAGAGATTGAGACTGAGAACACACAGAAAAGAACACAGATTGTGAGAATAAATATAACAGCGGCAATTGATTACGTTGGAGACACTCGCAGAAGATCTCAATCATTAATTTCTCTTGGCAGCAATATAGAGAAAGTAGCAGGCACAGATACAAGCGTCAAAATAGGACAAGACAAGGCGAGAGAAACTTTCATTGTATTGTGTATCTTGTGGAAATGAGAAATATAAATATTCTTTGAAAAGTCGTTTATTTCTCAGTCATAAGCTAATAGGCTGTGTCTGACTTTTTTTTTAAACTGCCATCAGATGTTTAGAAAATTATCTTGGTACAAAAATTGCGTACGTACTTCTTATACAATCCCGGTTCAAATTAATTACAATAATTGACAATGAAATAGCACACTATTCGTAGTTACCTTTCTGGAACTGAACTGATACGTTATACTTGTAAATCGCTTCCCTAATGATCGTTATAATAATAATAATAGTAATAATAATAAAAATAGTTGCACATGGTAAGCGAAGACGGTCACAACATTAAATATGTGTCATCAGATAGGACCGCATAAGATTACATTCCTATCTTGCTTAGCGCTACAAATTTGACAGCAAGACGTACACGAGAGGACGTTGCCAGTGTTCGTCTGTCTTGCGTGATGTCCCTTCTGGCAGCTGGTCCGGTTTTGCTCCACAGAGATGATTCTCTGCCCAGGGATGCGAGTCATTTTCATGGTGGCAGTTCGTCAGACTGAGCGGTCCGGAGCACCGGTACCCAAGTAGGTGACATCAATGAGGAAACTTAAGAAACGCTTCAAATGAGTTTTTGTTTAATGTTTTCTGTAACCTTCTCCCCCCTCCCCTACCTGTCTCGACGAACTCCACCCCGTCCCCGTCTCCTCGTAGAGGCGCTGTTTATTGAGACGGTGATTTGGACATGCGAATTTTATGTCCAGCTCATCTGACTTGGACTATCTGCTGTTGTTTCTCGAGAGGATTGTCTTGTTGGGGACTTCAGAGTCGAATACTTTTGTCATCTGATCCTAATCAACTTGTGGAGACAGTTTGTGGGAAAATAATTGAGTTTTATGACATTTCTGCTCCATATATTGTCCGTGTTTCACAGGCGCATGTAAGAGTTGTTCGCACAACAGAGCTGTAATTCAAATGTTGAGGGAGCCGAGTTGTCCATGATTTTCAAGAGTCTGTCTATGTTGACGATGTTAAAAACCTTGCCAGACCAACGAATGGTACATTTCACAATGATGTTCCTGGAACTTCTCCTGGATTTAACGTGGTGCAAATATCACGTTGACTGCATCTGCTCGAAAGTCGTATTGACGCTTTGGAGGTTTGTCCTGCTTGAGATGATTGGTTAAGGGACTAAGACTCTAACAATATTTGTGTCAGCAGTTGATAAGAAGTGGATGTCTCTGTTGTTGTCTCACGATTGACTACTGTCTCTTGCGCATGTACCAGTCAACAAATGGTGGCATCTTTCAGTTCTTTGCATGTAATAAGTATGTTAGCTCGCAGGGAAGCGGTATTCATACATTTATTAGCTAGCAGAAAAGCGATATTCATACATTTATTAGCTCGCAGAGAAGCGGTATTCATACATTTATTAGCTCGCAGAGAAGCGGTATTCATATATTTAATAGCTCGCAGAGAAGAGGTATTCATACATTTATTAGCTCTCAGAGAAGAGGTATTCATACATTTAATAGCTCGCAGAGAAGAGGTATTCATACATTTATTAGCTCGCAGAGAAGCGATATTCATACATTTATTAGCTCTCAGAGAATTTTCCCGCCTGATTCTGTATAAACCAATTTCCTAGCAACGTTACGGCATTATCACTTTTGTATGATACTGATTGGCGCAGCACTTTTCTACAGTACGGTACTCCATTGTGTAATTATGGGGAGTTTTCACATAAGTCCAAAAAACATTGAGCTAATACAAAATGAAATCTGTCAAATACTTGTGTCATACCTGCCAGACAGGGAAGGAGACTAACATTTGGTCAGGCAATCTGTACTGATCAGACATGTTAGTCAGGATCAGGCAAAAAATACTGGCCAAGACCCGCATCTCGGCTTCCTCGTAGCTCTTCCTGGAAACGAACTGTTTTCATAGCAGCCTGGCTAACAATTTGAAGAATCGACGTGGTCCCCGTAGTAGTGAGATACACACAGATGAAGCCAAGCATAGCATAGCCACCTAGAGCACTCCGGTCCACCTTCATCAGCACGCTCAGGAAAGCTACGACAACCCGCCAATTAACGTCCTTTGATAGGGCGCACAAAAGAGTTACCCTACTCATTATAGCATGCAAAAACAACAACAAAGTCAACCTGCCAGTCAAGCATATACAGAGACACCCACAATCTCAGGATAGCCAATACTTACTTCATATACAGAGACACCCACAATCTCAGGATAGCCAATACTTACTTCATATACAGAGACACACACAATCTCAGGATAGCCAATACTTACTTCATATACAGAAACACACACAATCTCAGGATAGCCAATACTTACTTCATATATTCATGTTGACGTTTGGAAACGACAAAAGGAGAAGAAATCGTATGCATAAAAAAATATTTGATCTTTTGTTAGTTATAAATATTTTTCGTCAGCGTGGATAGAGAAAGTGATGAAAGGAAAATGTGGTTAACTTCTGGACCTTAAATAGATCAGTGAACATAAACTGTGACTTTACAAAAAAAAAGTCTTGTTATCATGAGGGCACAGAAAGAACAATTTTCCAACTCTCACATTAGAGAAAAGGAACTGACAATGAGCACAGTGAAAATGATACATTGACGACCTACAAGAACCGCACAAGGATGATAGACATATAAGGAGAACGCCACGAGGATGATAGAGTCATAAGGAGAAAGCTACGAGGATGATAGAGTCATAAGGAGAAAGCCACGAGGATGATAGAGTCATAAGGAGAAAGCTACGAGGATGATAGAGTCATAAGGAGAAAGCTACGAGGATGATAGAGTCATAAGGAGAACGCCACGGGGATGATAGAGTCATAATGAGAAAGCTACGAGGATGATAGAGTCATAAGGAGAAAGCTACGAGGATGATAGAGTCATAAGGAGAACGCTACGAGGATGATAGAGTCATAAGGAGAAAGCTACGAGGATGATAGAGTCATAAGGAGAAAGCTACGAGGCTGATAGAGTCATAAGGAGAAAGCCAAGAGGATGATAGACACATATAATGAAGATTAGGTATGTACAAAACTGAAGGGATGGAAAATTCTGACGCGTAGAAAGAATATGTTGACTGAAAATACTGTGAAGAATATAGTAGTCAAAGACAATGACACAGACGAAGGAAATGAAGTGAAGAAGATGTGGCAAATAACTAAAAAGATACAGATTCAATTAATGTTCCTGTTTCTGTTTCTAAGAATCGACGTCACTGCACTCTGGGCATTCCCATAGGTGCCCATGATGGGAACTTGTGAAGCCATTATGTCAGCTCTTTCATTGCCCTGAACTCCTGCATGAGCAGGACAGTAGATCTATGTCAACCATTGGAGGTTTGAAGCCTCAACAGCTGCTATCCACTCGTACCTAAGCCACCCTTCTGTACCTTCTGAAGTACGCCTTGCCCGCCTGTGACGATGACTGCCTTTGTTATAGAAGTCTCAGATATCAATTTCAGTGCTGAGGTCACTGCTTTCCGTCTCCATTCTCATACTAGAGCTTGTTGACAGATATGCCCTACTGCGCCCAGCAACGACCTGTCCTCTCACTCTAGCCGAGAAACCTCCGCCTGATGTCCCACTGCGCTCAGCAACGGCCTGTCCTCTCACTTTAGCCGAGAAACCCCCGCCTGATGTCCCACTGCGCTCAGCAACGACCTCTCCTCTCACTCTAGCCGAGAAACCCCAGCCTGATATCCCACTGCACCAGCACTGATCCGTCGGTGTAAATGTCGGCGTCACTTTCCTGCATGTTCTCAGTCATCAGCTAATTCACCTCGTGCTCTGCTCTCTCTCTCTCGTTGCTCCGTTCTCTGCATTCCTTCACTAAGGTTACGATGACTCTGGTACTCTATCATTCTATCACCAGTGTGGACCCATTCTTCCCCTTTAGCTTTCGTCTCAGCTGGAGTAACGTGTCTCATTGTTGTCTCTGCCTGTACCATCCATGACGACCCTCTCTTGATTCTTGATCCCTTGATCTCTGAGATACTACTGTGCAGAGAATACAATTAATGAAGATACCATAATTGAAAAGACCAAGATGAGGAAACAGTTTGATAAACTAAACATATGATGTGGCGACGAAGATTAAA
Organism: Ariolimax columbianus; assembly: GCA_036924085.1. Taxonomy (NCBI): domain Eukaryota; kingdom Metazoa; phylum Mollusca; class Gastropoda; order Stylommatophora; family Arionidae; genus Ariolimax; species Ariolimax columbianus. The sequence continues at coordinate 118,815,354 of JAVGWX010000003.1, forward strand.
CGGACAACGATGGTGAAACAGGTGATTAAGAAGACGGAGAAGACAGATGGGAAAGAAGAGGGACTTGGCCTAAATGACAGACGTGATTGTGAAACAGCTTCAACGACGTGGATTCAAAACGCCACTCTAGGGAAATGAAATACCACAGCTAGAGTTTTGAGGTTAACATTTTAAGCGTCTCAGTCTGCCAGAGTGAGATGGAGGATGCAGCGAGGCCTACAAGAAAACGTACGGGAGAGATGTTAGGGACGGAATTCTAAATTAGTGTTTCTCGATCTTCATTTTTAACAAAGAGGTTAACTTTTTGGAGTGTCAAACAGTAAAACAGTATAACACATCATTTTTGTCGTTTGTTCTTGTGTTGAAATTATTGTTCAAATATTTTACTTCAGCGACTAAGTTTTTAAGTTGATCAAACTGTCCCTCTTAATATTAACAGCAGTCAATTATTTGTTGACTTTTAAAAAATGAAGTCTTGTATTATAAATACGCATGGCGGGAAGATTTGGAGCAATTGTTATTGTTTGTTCAATTAATTGAATTATATATATATATATATATATATATATATATATATATATATATATATATATATATATATATACGTGAAAATATACTGTATATGACGTTCTATTCACTTTCTGTCGAATTTTCACATTTCTCACTCTACAAGTATCTCTTCTAATCAACTATCCTGCTTTTCCCAAGCATCTCATTTCACACATCGTAATCCTTCCTTACTACATCAGGTACTCCTAGTTTTTGTTTAATTGATGAACAAGGAAAATAAGACAAATAATAATCGTTTTGTATCTGCATATATATATATACAGGGCTAGACAAATATTAGCGTGGCTTTCCAGTCAGTCAAAATTTTCATCAGTCAGCATAGTAAAACTACAGTCATGCAATTTATGTTAACAAATTTAAACTAGGCACTAATTCACTTTTATTTCTACATAACAATACGTATCAAACCAACATATATGTTTAACTTACACAGTATTAGTCTATTTCGTCTTAATAGAAAATGCACTACTGTCAGAGGCATGCGTTTGTGTCCTTGGACAGTCTCGGTAGTTTTAGCACTGTAGTACACGATATCTACCTCTGTACGTTATCAGCCATATAACTATCATGCTGGACGCAGAAGAGATGCAGACCAGCGGACATTGCACACCTGCCCCACTGTGTCAACACCCCAGGTGGCGGGGAATGCTAGGCGTACCATCCCTGCATAGAAGCCAAGAAAATAAAGAGAAAAAGAGATACCCCACTCACATGCAAATGCTACGTTTCTGGCAGGACGTGACGATCCTGGGATACAGACACACTGGACTGCCTCTCTTCCGGGTAAACCAGTCCATCTCATATATCATATCACATATCATCATTGCACCCTATAGACACGAGTAGTGAAGACTCGATAGTCTGGTAAGACAACTTCCATAAGAGAGACAACTCTGATCATAAACAACTGCTGCCTTGCAGATAGGCTGGGGACAGCCAAAGGCTAAGGAGGGCATCCCTACAGAAACGCCTGTTGAAATCGGATGCACGGGGTCGCAAGCCTAACAAAACAGTGCAACGTAAATCGCAGCATGATGGCAGTACAACCTATTAGAAAAACGCATGGCGCTCATCCTGCGGAGTCCCGCCAGGCAGCGATAGTGCCGGGCCTCACGCCTCGAAGGGGCCCACCCTTGACTACTGGTGGTCACCCACCCATGTGTCGTGGAGTCAAGGCACATGGCTATGGGGCAACTTCTATTGGCCAAAACCTCAAGACCCTCAAATAACTACAGTGGAATGCGGAGGGAGTCATTAACAAAAAACTTTCCCTAACACACCACCTGCATGAAGGTAAGATTGACGTGGCATGTATCCAGGAAACGCACCTCAACAATAACCATAAATTCTCAATCAGAGGATACCAGACCTTCCGTCTAGATAGAGAAGGCCACAAAGGAGGGGTCCTGATACTGACCAGAAACCGCATACCGAGTAGCGCGGTATCTGTCAATCACACCGGACAAGCAGAAATTGTAGGAGTTGACATAATGGCTCAAGAGACGAAGCTCCGCATTTTCAGTCTGTACGGACCACCAAATAGAGACCTATCGCTCTCGAGTATAGAGGTCAGAGACTCCAACTGCATAGTAGTTGGAGATTTCAACAGCCACTCGGAGAGATGGGGATACTCTGACACAGACAGCAGAGGTGACGAAGTGGAAGATTGGGAGATAGATGCAAATCTCTCCCTAATCAATAGGCCGGAGGTTAGCCCTAGCTTCTATTCAAGAACATGGCATACCACCTCGACTCCAGATTTGGCCTTCTCCACACAGGACATACACCATAAAATAGACCACCAGGTGCTAAACCAACTGGCAGGTAGCGACCACAGGCCGATCAGGCTAACCATTGACATGGAAGTAGGCCCACAGGAAACAAAACCGCTCCCACGTTGGAATTACAAACGAGCCGACTGGGACAGATTTGCAATCCTGACAGATGGGCTGTGTGAAACCATCAACACACGAAACACAAAAATGAAGCCCATGGTAGAGAGCCTAAGCAAGGCAATAATGCAAGCCGCCACTGAAACCATCCCAAGAGGAGCTAGGAAAAACTATAAGCCCTACCGGAATGATGAGTTGCAGAAAGTGGAAGATGCAGTAACACATGCTAGGAACATGGCAGAGCGAGAAAAATCCATGGAGGCAAACATCGCCCTCAAAGCCGCCGCGGCGAAGTACAAACACACTCTCAAGCAAACAGCAAGAGAAAGCTGGAAAAATAAAATGGAAAGTCTAAACCTGGACAAAGACGGGAACAAGCTATGGAAGCTAGTCAGAGCCATGAACGACGAAACCCCGTCAAATAAACAAATTACTATCAAGCAGGGCGAGAACTTGATCACAGGTAAGAAAGCCGCAAACGCCTTTGTCGATCACTATGCCAGAGCAAACCACATCGAGGTCCCTGCAGATAAGCATACAGACATTAGCGAAGAGCTAAAGGGACACGAAAACATGAATACGGCTCCTGAAGAGCACATGATGGCCAAACTAACAATGCGCGAAATGGAAGAGGCTATGAGAACACTAAAGAAAAGGAAATCTCCCGGAAAAGACGGGATAACAAACGAAATGCTGATGGGGCTGGGCCAAACAGCGAAGAAGAAACTGCTATCGGTCCTGAACCAAAGCTGGAAAAGGGGAATTGTACCACAGGCATGGAAAGATACAATACTGGTACCAGTACCAAAAACAGGAAAGGACAAAACAGATCCAAATGGATACAGGCCCATAAACCTACTGAGCTGTGTCGGCAAGCTGATGGAACGGATGATAAACACCAGACTGATGTGGCATCTGGAAGAAAAACGAATACTAATTCCACAGCAAGCCGGCTTTAGACAGCACAGATCCACTGAGGACCAGGTCATCCTCATAGCCCAGGAGATAGAAGATGCCTACCAGGCACAGAAACACACAGTAGCTGTTTGGGTGGATCTGGAAAAGGCATTTGACAAAGTCTGGAAAGATGGACTTAGAGTCAAGCTAAGAAGAAGTGATGTCTGTGGGAAGATGTACAAGTGGATCAACCACTACCTCAAACAAAGAACGGCCAGAGTCCAAGTACAAGGGCAGATGAGCAAAAAGGTGACACTCGAGCAGGGAGTACCCCAAGGGGGAGTATTGTCACCCACACTTTTCCTGGTATATATAAACGATATTACAGAGAATATAACAAGAAGAGTCCATAGCTCAATGTTTGCAGACGATCTGGCTATGTGGACCTCTGAAAAGAATCTCACCATAGCAAGAAATCGGATGCAGACGGCCCTAACATCGCTGGAAGAGTGGGCGAACTCATGGCTGGTCAAAATAAACGAGGAGAAAACCACGTGCACAATATTCTCGCTTTCATTAAAACCCAAAAGTACCAAATTAAGTCTAAATGGCAAAATCCTGCAGCCAAACGACAACCCAACTTATCTGGGAGTCACATTTGATCGGCGCATGACATGGAAAAGTCAGATTGAGAGAAATCGAATGAAAGCCAGAGAAAGAATGGCAATCATGAGGAAACTTGCTGGCACAAGCTGGGGAGCAGACGAAGGCATACTAAAGAAACTGTATACTGGAAGAGTGAGACCATTTCTCGAGTATGGAATTGCGGCAAGGACAACAGCAGCGAAGGCGAACTTCGATAAATTTAACAAACTTCAAAACCAAGCCATGAGAATTATAACAGGTGGCATGAAGTCAACGCCAATTGTAGAACTTGAAAAGATTACAAAACTGCAATCCATGACCGATAGAAGAGACTGCAGAGCCCAGCTGCAGTCAGAGAAACTCCGAAGACTGACCGACCATCCAATGCACCAGAGACTAAACAATTTGGGAAATGGGAAACTAAAGCGGAGAAACTTTGCAGAAATAGCCAAAGCAAAGATGCACGAAGATCCCATAAACGCACTAACAACACCAAAACCCATCACTACTGTACGAAAACCTACCTGGAGGCAGGATATATTTCCAGAGGTGGTAGAAAATATACCAGGTATTGCAAACAAAAACTGCCAGACTGAAAAAGAAAGCAGAGATACTACCCTAAGCTTCATAACGAAAAGCTACCCAAGCATGGACTGGACCCATGCACACACCGACGGTTCTGTAACAAACACTACACAGAACGGAGGGGCAGGAGCAATCCTGAACCTACCAAATGGCAGAAAAATAACACTGTCATTCGCTACTGGTAAGTACACAAGCAATTTCAGAGCGGAGGCAGAGGCACTGAGGGCGGCAGTGGAAGAAATGGTGACACACAGTGAAAATGAGAGCCATATAGTCCTGCTGACAGATGCTCTCGCCGTAGTCACATCGCTAAAAAGCCAGAAAAACACTGAGCTTAATGACTTAAGAGCAGCACTCTGCAAACTGTGCCAGCAGTCCGCACCAAAAAGGGTAGTGGTACAGTGGGTTCCGTCACACTGCAACATCCAAGGCAACGAGGAGGCAGACAGACTGGCAAAAGAAGGTGCAAGACTACCACAAACAGATACCAGTATGACGTACGAAGAGTCAAAACGGCTTATCAAAGCCAGATACATGACCAAATGGGAAACCGAACATACTGGTTACACCAAAAACGATGCCTATTACCAGTTGAACCGAAGAGAGCAGGTCGTTGTCTTCAGACTTCGCACTGGCCACAACAGACTGAGGTACCACCTATTCAACAAATTGAAGATAGGGTGTACCGACGAATGCCCGTGCGGTACTGGTAAAATGACCGCTGAACATCTGCTGCAGAACTGCCCGACATACGCGGATCAGAGAGAGCAGATGTGGCCATTACCAGTGGAACTGCAAGACAAGCTCTATGGCAGTGGCGAGAGCCTCAGGATGACCGCCGCTTTTTTCGAAAAAATAATGGTTACTGTCTGACTGCGTACGCAGAAGAAGAAGAAGAAGCACTGTAGTACCATTTATCGATGACCTTAGTAAATTTAATTCGTAGCAGTGGAGATCCATTTAGAATCACCATCCTGAACAAGCTTTAGTACAATATATTCGACCGCAATATCATTAATAATCGTGCGAGAGTTGCTATGTAGTAACGATTAAAAAGGTCATTAACGATTAAAAACTGATGTCGTTTGCTCTTCAAGCAAAAATGTTTACTCGTCACGGATGAGCAGACGAGCGCTTTTGTCAAACTCTGTGTTTGTGTGCGTGTGTGTGTGTGTGTGTGTGTATATATATATATATATTCTTACAGAGCCTGCTGTGAGGTGCGACCGAGTACCCGGCGGTCTAACTGGGCGAGTAGATTTAGGCTGAATATCTTTGATTGGCGGCCAATCTAAGAGAAAGTAAACTCTCAATGTAGACGAAGCTAGTTAGCCTGTTCAAGCAGTTCGCCTTGGAGAGGGGGAGCTCTGATTTTGAACCCACAAGTGCAAGGGAGTGCTGGCTAGTCCTGGAACGATTATAGTATCATCGGATGTTTCTAGTAACTAGCATCTGCGGGCAACGACTCCACTGCCTTGTGGAAATCTCGGGAGAGGGTAGGGCTACGGGAGTAAATCCAGACATAAATCCGAAGTGGGAGCACCCAAGGCAAAAGGTTTAAAATTGCGAACTCATTCCGGCAGCGCCTGGAGCTGAGCTGCTGCCAAATTGTCATGCTTTGCATTCCTTTGGATTACTCAAGTGAGACTGAGAGGGGGATCCTGTCGTTTGGGCAGCCCGGGGGCTCCAAATTCAACGTCCAAGGGGCTTACGCCCTGGTAAAGCTACTCGCAGGGCGCCAGGAGTATGGTCTACAGAGACATGGATGCCTATGATGATGATGATGATGATATATATATATATATATATATATATATATATATATATATATATATATATATATATATATATATATAAAATATCAATTGGTGGACAGAGCATAAACAGCATAAACAGCTTGCGCTACTCTGATGACACTGTTTTAATAGCGCAGAAAGAATCAGATTTACAAGAAATGGTCAATATGGCAGTTCTTCAAAACGAAAATTAAAACTTCAGCTTAAATCAAAATATAGAATTAATGGTAGTAGCTAAGAAACACAACTCTCGAAATTGCTGTATAAAGGTGTACGCTAAGGAACTACAACAAGGACACTCGTTTCACTACTTGGGCACCTACATCAGTTCTGATGGGAGATGGACATGAAATCAAGAACAGAATAGTCAAGGAAAAGTCAGTCTCCAGTGTATCAGGGGGATCTTGTGCAACAAAAGCCCATCACTGGATTTAAGGAAGATAGTTTGTGAATGCTAGGTGGAACCAGTACTGACATACGGCAGCGAGGCATGGGCAATCAGCAGGTACGTGTAGAGATCACTAGAGGCAAATGAAATGGGGTTTTGCTAAAATAATGTTAAAAGTTCCACGGACTGCAAAGAAATTGAATAACGTGGTTCTCGAAGGAGCACGCACACCAAGATAGCGTATGGCAATAATCAGGACACCATAGTCATCCTTCTTCGCTCACGTCATGAGAAGAGGCTTGTTGAAACACATCGTGACAACGGGCAGAGTCGCTTGCAAGAGCGACATAGAGATGTAAAGAAAGAGAAAATATTGGACAGCCTAAAGGCATGGCATGGGACGGTATCAACCGCGGAACTAATAAGCGACACACGTGATAAGAGGAAATGTAGGTCCATTATTGTCAACACCAACCGGAATGGCACTTGATGATGATATAAGTGAATTTATTTCAATTGGTACAAAGAATATTTCACTCTACTGGATGGTCATGCTCTCCTCTCTCTGCTTACCTCAGTCTGTTTCATTTTACGCTGTCCTACAATCACCATTTTGCACAAATTTCACACGCGCCCTCATTGTAGACTCTTCCATTGCACTTTAGATGGGCTGGCTTCTGAGAGCGTTCAAACCTAGCATAGGTACATACAGACCCACACATGCATCCAAGCACTAGTTTATGCGTCTTAATATCGCCCAATTGACTACGGTCTGGGGTGGAAAAGGCGCGCCTCGGTCAGTAAAAACTAGTGAGGCAAACAATAACAATTTTTAAAAAATTTTAAAGTACAAAGAACACGCGTTGTTTTATGCGCGGAAGTATGGGGCAACTGAAGTATATTTCTTTTTAATATTGGTATTTTTTTGGTGAGTTGACGTTCAACATTCATTACCGTCTTTAAAGCTTTGAACATGATAATCATTCATGTAGGTTTCTTCACCTGTATCATATTCAATGTTTACTTCTGATGGTTCAACATATATTCCAACACAATGGACGCCTGTGCCTGTTGAAATGCAATTTGAAAATGCTGATCTGGATGTTGATGCAAATAAATTTAAAAAACGAAGTTTTTTTCTATACACGCTTATGAACGATCCGTCCATGTCCCTCAAAATGTAATAATTAACAGGTTGCACTGATAGAGACTGTGTACATAAATTCAGTTCTCTCGGTTTGGAGGAAGTTGGTTTAAATAGGAGAAATAGAAGTCCGCGTAAACGGACAAATATTACGTCTGGTTAATTTCAAGTTTTTTGTATCAAAATAAGTATAGTTCACAAGAAAAATATTACGCGTCCTACCGGTAGGTCAGAAATGATATGAAGATAAAGTTCAAGCAAAGTTTCACGGTTACATCAAATTTTTAAAAGCCCATAAAAAAGCATTGACATATATTCATTACAGAAGGCCTCGTAAAAATGGTAATATCGAGGAAGATATTAAATCTAATGCAAGAGACATCTTGGAAATTAGAGAAGACATTTATGTGATGGCATGACAAGCCCATATGAAAATAGCAAAGCAAGTGAATTGTTGAAACGTGCAAAGAACAGGTGATTGTAACAAGAATTGAACGGTAATATGACAATGATTTATATGCAGTGTATATATATATATATATATATATATATATATATATATATATATTTGTGTGTGTGTGTGTAATATATATATATATATATATATATATATATATATATATATATATATATATATGTATATACATATAAACTGTTATGGGAGATATTTGTCAAACAATGCTGTCGCGGATGGCGTGTTAGAAGCTTCACTGTAATGGATCTCGGCTTTTTATCGAGATGGGCTTTGAAGTTCTCTTCCTCGCTGTCTTTCGTTTCCAAACAGTATAGGATAAGTGCCAATTTACAGATGCATCGACTAGAGCGTACCGATAACGGGGTTAGAACTAGCAAGCGTTCTACCCCTCTGATCGCAGAGTTCTGTACAGAGTTTTTGCAGGCCTGACCAATGTCTTTAACATCGTCATTAAAGCAAGGGATCTGGCAATTTATGGCGAAGTTTGGTTCTCGCCACAGATTCATTCCGCGTGTCCGTCAGTATGATGATGGCATGATGACTTGAGTGCTGCAAGAAGTCTTATTGTTTTAGCCGACCCTACCAAAAGTCGCCAAGGGTGTCAAACAAGGATGTGTGCTGCCAACAAAAATGAAACAAAGGAGGTCGCATCTCCCCTGACTGGACTGAATATAGATAGACATTGGGATTGTAAAGCAAACTCATTACGCTTAGGTCTCACGCTCTCAGCTAAAACATTCTTGATGCTGACGTCGATTTAGGTCAATTCTGAGTTGATCACAATCTCAAATAAAAGTTATCATGACATTTTTTTCTATCGTTAACCGTGTTTCTTAAAGCGGAATGAGTATTTTGCGATTTCCCGTCTTACAGACCCGTGCATCTAGCTTCAGAGCGCAGTTTTTAATTAGCTAACTGACCATTTAGGCACAATCTTGCGGAATCTAAAAAATGAATGTTTGGATTATGAGCGGGGTAGCTAAACATTTCCCTAAGCTGTTCTTGATGGACTGGTTGAACTTTTCCCGCCCTGCCTATGACAGGATTGATACGTACTGCCGTTGACGATTAAGTGCTCGTGATTGCAGCCTTTATAGACCTTAGCCGATCTTGTATTCCTTCAAAAGTAAAAATAAAAAAACAACCTTATTTAGGTTTAAATTTTCCGCTAGGTACACCCAAACAAACTCCTAAAAGTTTATATACTTTGTCTCTTTTTCCACAAGAGGCAAGCTCTCTAACAGCCAAGACACTAAGACATCCAATACTGATGTGTAGAGCGAGAATAACTGTAGTGATCTAATTTCTATTTATTGGATCATACATTTGTTAAAGGCGACATGTGTCTAGCTAAGCTCAACAGAGTCTGTGATGTTAACACGTAAACAGTCTAGGCTTTGTAAATAAAGCATGAACAGTCTGGGTCATCGATGAATACTGAACTACGTCTTTCGTCTTCGGATATCATGAAATCTCCTTTGTGGCAATAGTCGTGAGATCAGCCAACATATCACTGAATCATACATCAGTTAAGGAGATATACAAACTAAACGGGGTATTTAGAAGTGCGGGAGGACCAAGTTACATTGGAACATGTTACCTGTTCACGTGAGCTCTATTTCTCTCCGGCCAGTTTGATCACTTCAGAAAAACGTATTTGCTAGATACGTCACTCATTTTTATCACTGTCGTGAAGTTAGAGGCTCGCTCAGTGATTTCGAGGTAAGGTGTCCTCTCAGGTGCCGAAGGTCGTGAGTTCTAATTACGGTGGAGACCGGGATTTTTTTACTGATCTCGGGGTAGTGAGATCGGAATCCGTGTCAGTGTCGAGCATGTTAAGATCCCTTGGGAGTTAGAAACCGAAAAGAGTAGGCTTAACGGCCGCTGCCCGGACAAAATTAAAAAAAAATTGTTGAAAATCTACCCAAAACTATGTGTCCCTTCTAACAAGCCTAGTAAGCAGCAGGAATTTTGAAACTATGGAGGATGCAAGTACAAGGAGAACGTAGAGACACAAAGGTGCTAACACAGGCAGAAAAGTTCAACTGTATGCCGAGTCACCCAATGACGGATAGATTCCAGAAGCTAGCAATGGGACGATTGAAAAAAGTAGTTTTGTACACCAAGCCAAACTACTTCGTAGACACGCCACAGATCTGCCGGAAATTGATGTCCTTTTAAAATCTGTGCCGAACAAACACCCTGGGGAGAGCAGCATATACTATGATCACGAGTCCAAACAACCATTCAGGGAATACTAGGCAAGGAGGAACAGAACAGTGCCGAACGTAAGACAATCGCTCTCAATTTCTTGGATGAAGAATATCTACAGGATTTATGGGTTCGACTATGCACAAATGGGTCAGCACAGAATGCAGTAACAAATGGAGGAGCATGAGTGTGTATATAATACCCAACCAACACTATAGAAACAGTTGCAGCACCAACATGGAAATTCTGCCATAATTACGATGCAGAGATACAAGCGATGAAATTGGCGACGGAAAAATTGCTGAATACTAACCTTGACCTGTATCTTGTGGTATTTCTGACAGATGCAAAATCAGTACTCCAAGCACTATCATCCGGGAAGCTGTCAGATCTACAACTTTTATTGTCGACATTGAGCAACCAGCGCAAAATCACGATGCAGGGGATATCGTCTCACTGCGGAATACCAGGAAATGAGAGAGCTGACACACTGGCGAGGGAAGGTGCTAGAGACGAGCAATCAGGTGTACCAGTTACATACCATCAAAAGAAAAAAGATTAAATCAATGAGAAAGCTTCCATCTCAAATACAAGATGACTAACACAATATAAGTAGGCAAGAGGAGATTGTCATACTGCGCCTCAGAACATGACACAACCGACTCCGCAGTACACACAATTTAGGATTGGTGTCTAAAATATGTGTGCATGTGGACAGGCATCCCAGACTGCGGAGCATATACTTCATGACTGTGAAAAGTATGAGATACTGGAAAAAGGGAAACAACAATGAAAGGGAAACTTTATGGAATTATGTGGGGAGGAAGACTAACGTCTGGTCAGGTAAAATATACTGATCGGACATGTTAGTCAGGGTCAGGTAAAATATTCTGATCGGACATGTTAGTCAGGGTCAGGAAAAATATACTGGCCAAGATCCTCACCTTGGCTTCCTAGTAGCCCTCCCTGGAAACGGGCTGCTTTCCTGACAGCCTGGCTAACGAGGTGAGGGATCGACGTAATCCCCGTAGCAGAGAGTGACACGCAGATGAAGCCAAGCATAGCACAATCACCTGGAGGACTCCGGTCCACCTTCATCAGCACGCTCGGGATGTAAGGAAAGCTGCTGCAACCCGCCACTTAACGTCCAACTAGCAAAACTATTGGCTATATTATGTTCTCAATCACTTACAAAAGAGATTGTTCCACGGGATTGGAAAGATGCAGGAGTGATCCCCTTATTAAAAAAAGGCAAAAAATCAGATCCAGCAAATTATAGACCGGTGAGTTTAACGAGCATAGTATGTAAATTGTTAGAGTCAATGATCAAAGAAAACATTGTAATGCATTTAGACAAATTTAATCTAATTAGAAATAGTCAGCATGGGTTTACTAGAGGGAGATCATGCTTAACAAATCTATTAGAATTCATGGAGGAGGTTACTAAAATCATAGATAAATGGGAGCCAGTGGATGTTATTTATCTAGACTACAAAGGCCTTTGATAGAGTACCTCATCAAAGATTATTTCGAAAGTTAAAATCACATGTAATAGGTGGGGAAGTTGCCAAATGGATTGAAAATTGGTTAACGGGAAGAAGGCAGAGGGTGGACATAAATAAGGAGTACTCTGAGTGGTGTGAAGTGAAAAGTGGTGTGCCACACGGCTCGGTTTTGGGACCAATGTTGTTCTTGATATATATAAATGATTTGGACATTGATATGAGATCCATGATTGCAAAATTTGCTGATGACACAAAACTATGCAGTAGTGTCTCATCTAAAGCGGAAGTGGATATATTTATGTCGGATTTAGATAAAATTCGCGAATGGTCTGTAAGCTGGAAAAATGGAGTTTAATGTAGATAAATGTACAGTCATCCACATGGGTAGATCCAATATGGAACACAATTACAGAATGGGAGAAAACAATATTAGAAAGATAGATAAGGAAAGGGACCTAGGGGTTATAATAGATCATACAGGAAAGGTGAGTGAGCAAGTTTAGGTAGCAGTGAAAAGGGCAAATGCAATGTTAGGTATGATAAAAAGAAAGATTAAATATAGGAGCAAGGAAGTGATCGTCAAACTGTATAAAGCTTTAGTTAGACCTAGATCGGAGTACTGTGTACATGTGTGGAGTCCTTATCATAGAGGGGACATAAGCATGCTAGAAAGAATACAAAAAAGAGCGACAAAGATGATAGTGGCATTCCAGAATTACAGTTATAAGAAACGACTCAGAAAAACCGGCCTACAGTGTCTTGAAGAGAGAAGAATTCGTGGTGACTTAATACAGGTTTATAAGATGATCAGAGGAATCGATAAATTAGACTAAAACAAGTTTTTTTAAAATACATCCACCTACAATAACACGAGGGCATAGCTACAAGCTGACTAAAGAGTGGTCCAGGTTAGATATTAGGAAATATTTTTTTAGTCAGAGAGTGGTGTCTGCTTGGAATGCATTGCCAGGGGAGGTAGTGGAGGCAGGGACAGTTAATGCATTTAAGAATAAACTGGATGCGCATAGCTTTTAGAGCAAGGTGATGTAAATGTAACTGGTTGTATACAGAATCTGCAGGGTCTTTTAAACCAGTATAAAGACGTCCAGTTAAGTTAAGTTAAGTCCTTTTTAGGGCGCACAAAAGAGTAACCTACAAACAACAAACCTACCTAGCAAACAACAACAATATATGGACCTATGTGTGAACTGCAGAAGACAGTGAGATTCATACAAAAGACAACTTTGCAGATGTAGACATCATCCAAGCGAATGAAAGAAGAATAAGAAGAATACCAGGATTCCAAGTATTCCAAGCGAAGTTAGTTTTTTTAAAATTTGTGTTGGCATCTGTCCCCGTATAAGACCCCGACAAACCGTATAAGACCCCGACAAACCACTCTTTAGATTTACTGGCGTTTCCTTCCTTACTCTTTGCTTTTTATTTTTTGACTGTAAGTCAGGTATCTATTCTGCCGAAGACGGATGTGTCGGACCGAAAGGTGCAAATATAGCAGCCAAGCTGTAAACTAGCGACACAACGCATTCCGCTCTCCGAACAACATCTTGCTACTTAATAAACCCTATTCAAGGTTTGGTAGGGGGAGATTGAGAATGAACGCAGAAGAAGAAGAAGGTATCTATTGACAGATGAGTAGTCAGGTCATAGCTACGGTGTGTCATTAACGGAAATCGAACCTGTCATATTTACTGTTAGAAGCATTCCAAGCAGTCACCACTCTCTGACTAAAAAAATATTTCCTAATATCTAATCTGGACCACTCTTTAGTCAGCTTGTAGCTATGCCCTCTTGTTATTGTAGGTGGCTGTATTTGAAAAAAACTTGTTATAGTCTAATTTATCCATTCCTTCTTCCTATAGTTCTTCTTCTTCTTCTTCTTCTTCTTCTTCTTCTTCTTCTTCTTCTTCTTCTTCTTCTTTTTCTTCTTCTTCTTCCTATTCTTCTTCTTCTTCTTCTTCTTCTTCTTCTTCTTCTTCTTCCTATTCTTCTTCTTCTTCCTATTCTTCTTCTTCTTCTTCTTCTTCTTCTTATTTTTCCTATTTTTATTCTACTTCTTGTTCTTCTTCTTCTTCTGGTTCTTGTTCTTCTTCTTTTTCTTCTTCCTATTTTTCTTTTCTTCTTCTTCTTCTTCTTCTTCTTCTTCTTCTTCTTCTTCTTCCTACTTTTCTTCTTCTTCCTATTTTTATTCTACTTCTTGTTCTTGTTTTTCTTCTTCTTCTTCTTCCTATTTTTCTTTTTCTTCCTATTTTTATTCTACTTCTTGTTCTTGTTTTTCTTCTTCTTCTGGTTCTTGTTCTTCTTCTTTTTCTTCTTCCTATTTTTCTTTTCTTCTTCTTCTTCTTCTTCTTCTTCTTCTTCTTCTTCTTCCTACTTTTCTTCTTCTTCCTATTTTTATTCTACTTCTTGTTCTTGTTTTTCTTTTTCTTCTTCTTCCTATTTTTATTCTTCTTCCTATTTTTCTTCTACTTCTTGTTCTTCTTCTTCTTCTTCAACCAAACACCACAATTTCAATTATTGAGATTGCTATAAATGCACAATGTCGGCATGAGTGGCACTGAAAACATCTCAAACCATTCACTTTGATGAGTCGAACGCCTAACATGAACTCTCACATGCACAAATCAAGCAGACGTATGTGTCCCATTTTGGCGTGTCTCTCTCCTTCGCCGTTTTCCAAATACGTTCTATGCATCCAGTATATCCCCCTGTCGTAGGGTCAACAAACTAGACTGTTACATTTACTATTTGATGATTAAATATAGGTTTATCGTCAATCCCGTTATAGGCACGGTGTTTTACACCCTCACAGTTAATAAGTGGACTATTCTGTGACGTCACTACCCCAAATTCGATGCTAAAAATATAAATGCGGTGCTAAAAATATATATTTCTATTGTTTCGGGTGAATTAAGACGCATGCCTGCTCAATCCGTATTCTCTTACCCAGGCTGCATAGTTGCAGTCTTGTTTTCAGGGTCACCATTCTCAGTAATAATACGGTCTTGGTCTACTATGCTTTGCTGAACTTGATGCAAAAAATCAACTGGATGATGTCAGGTCATTCACTGCTGCTTCTTCGGCCCCATATTGTGTATGTGACGAAACGCTTATCGGCACGGCTCACAACCAAACTTTTAGGTGTTTCGATTCATGAATCAGCAAGGTCGTGTTCGAATGGCAAGTAAACTCATTTGTAAAATGTGTGTTGCACAGTTCAACGCACTCGGCCTGAGGAAATACGGCAAACGATGTAGATAAAAACAGGCTTTTGCTTGCTTGCTCAAAATATTGTGTGTGCTCTTGCAGTGAAGTCTCCATAAGCAATATGGTTGACATGATAAGATCTCTAGCCCTATGCACAACTCTTTTTAGTTGCATAATACAATATCCGTAGATGCCCTATCTCTACCTCCATCCCGATTAAGAGACCATAGCCCCAGCATTCACCCAAGGAAGCGTTTTCTTTAGCTATCTAATCATCAACCATAGAAGCGTACGAAATATTTCTTTGGCATAGAAATAACTGACTGATTCATGCTTCCAGGACATCTGTTCTCTAGTCTTAACAGAAACGTAAGTGATCGTTGTCTTTCTAACCACAAGAGAATAGTCCAGGTTCCCACACAAGAATATTCACATCAATCTTGTAAACACTTTTCCTGATGTCATTCAGCGGAGTGTCATTCTTCTTGACATCGTCATTACTATTATTGTTCCTAGCGTCGGCATTACTATTATTGTTCCTAGCGTCGGCATTACTATTATTGTTCCTAGCGTCGTCATTACTATTATTGTTCTTAGAGTCGGCATTACTATTATTGTTCCTAGCGTCGACATTACTATTATTGTTCCTAGCGTCGTAATTACTATTATTCGTCTTAATGTCGTCATTACTATAATTGTTTCTAGCGTCGCCATTACTATTATTGTTCCTAGTGTCGTCATTACTATTCTTCTTCTTAATTAAGGGACGGCATGGGCTAGTGATTACCCCGGGGAATCAAACCCTTAGACAATGCAGAAGGAAGCAGACCTTTGCATAAAATGAATGCCGAAGTCAGATGCACTGGGCCGACAGGCGCAAAATAAAAACCTAGTAACGCACACAACCTTGGGGAATAAATAAATAAGGCGAACGCAAAAAAAAAAAAAATTGTTCTTAATATCGTATCAACTATTACTCTTCTTAATTTAGTTACTATTAGTTGGTCTTACAAGTATAAGTAATGCTGATTTTGAACTTGATCAGTGATTAAAGTCTGGATCTTTCGTACGCCAAAAACAACAGTTCCATTGAAAGTCTTTAAACTTATTACAAATTCGAATATTAAAATAGAAACTTATTTCTACTGGCTTATATAATTGTAATTGTCTTTATTTTCGACGTTAAAGATGTTATTTTCTTCAATGTAGTTGTTAGAGTGTTGGGTTTCATGTTTACTCAGTGTGCCCTGCTGTTTCCAGTAGGTAAATAAAGACCTTTACGCCATTTTCAGTCGTCTGTTCCCAGCTGGTGTGTATATTCAAAGTGAGATTGAAACATGTTTGGCTACAGCCAGACGTGCAACTGAAATTATCCTGTGTTGATCCAACCAATTTATTATTTATAATAGTGTAACGCATTATTGTTATTACGTTTCTTAGTATCAAGTCTGTTGCATAGAATTCTAAAGATGTGGATTTGTTTTTAACGACATCTCGATTAGCGAGGAGGAGGGCCTGGAAAGTATGGCGGCGGCAGCAAATTGCTATTGGTTTCAGTGGATGCGTGATGAGGAAACAGTTTGGAGCCATTGCTTTCCAGTTATAAGAAAGCCAGACGATGATTATTTATTCCCTTCAAAATCATATTCAGCAGAAAATGGAAGGGCCGTGTTACCAAAGTGCAGACTTAGAGATGTTAAAAGAGCCACGTTTAACTTTGAGAGTCGTTTTGACTCCTTGACCATTTATATATATATATATATATATATATATATATATATATATATATATATATATATATATATATATATATGTATATATATATGTTATGTATGCATGTATGTATGTATGTATGTATGTATGTATTTATGTATGTATGTATATATGCATGTATGTATGTATGTATGTATATATGTATGTATGTATATATATATATATATATATATATATATATATATTTATATATATATATATATATATATATATATTAGTTGAGATCCACAGAGAGCAGAATGTTCAGCAGCGGCATCATCATCAAGTGTTATGCCCTGTAGCATTGATGATCAGTTGTGTTCATAACCTGATACGCCTATTCAGTCTTTGCATATGTTCTTTGTTGGGTTTTTTCAGCCATTGTGTCATTTACCCTGGACATTTACAGTCGTCATGAATGCTTATCAGTTGTCAACAGTGTTTCCCATACCCACTTTTCTAAGTGTGTGGGAAATATGGTGTCAGGTCCATACTATTAGGTACCCAATTTAGGGGGCTGAGTGGACCACAAGAGTCGGTTTGCGATCGAAGAAAAATCCTTTTATGGGAAGCCATTTCACTAACCAATGCGCTACCGCTGTCCCTGGTGTGGATCAACAAATTTAACGGGCATTTTAAATGTAAGTTAAGAGTTGAATTTGTAATATTGTTCTCCGGAAACACATCTTCATTTGATCATTTTAACTTAACATGGTATACGACGTATTTTCCTCTGTATCAAATTGTAAATTTATATGTCGGTTTACAATCTTTGACCTATTGTGAATGAATATAAATTGAAAAATAATAGCAATACTAATTACACAATGCTGCGATTTAATTGTAGGGACAAACATGTAAAGTAAAACAAAAATAATAAATCATAAATTACTGGTAGAGTCGTTTAAAAATTTCTGCCCATCTTTAGCGATTTATAATTTTTCATCCCTTTGACTGAAGATAATATTTTGTGTGTGAACTAATTTTATTCATGGCATTGATGATCTTTTTTATTTGATAATTTAAAACTGTTCTTCAGCTGGATGTTGCTAATTTAGGCTTAGTTAAAAATTATTGATGTTTGCCGGAATACACATTTAGAAGTGTTACAGACACACATTCCGGCGTTCCGTTCAAAATGCACTCACGTCTCAAAGTTGTAATTCAGTTTCAAGCTAGAAAGCGGGTCTCTATGGAGGTGGGACCAGAGTGTATGCATACTGAGTTACTCCCAGTGGTCTTGACTTAGTCTTGCCACTGGTCCAGGATAGCTATGGACCAGAAAGTGAGGATGAGGACCATCGCAGTTTCTTTCTCACTATAATCCAAATGCAGCGCTTTAGATTATCAAGACTATACTGTCTGATGATGTTGCCACCATCGCCTGCGTTGAACAACTAACGTTCTTTTTAGAAAATATGTATTTCGTTGCTAAAAATTTGTAAACTGGACCTTGGACATTGTTTAATTAATGACTTGATGATGTCATATTTCAGCGACAATTCAATCAGCTATTCGTTTTCTTGTAAAATAAATCGAAGGACCTACTTCATTAATAAAATAATGAGTTTGAATTGCAATCACCACTATGCAGAAGGTCAGTGTACTTTTGTATAGTTACTTCCGCACGGAAGCTGTTAGGCGTTGTTTGTATCTTGATATCCAAGAACTCAAGAAGAGAACAACCTTGCGATTGTTATTTAAAGAAAAAAAATGTTCCTTGCGGATACGGGATGGTTTTTAATCTGTAAAGGATACGGTCAAACAAGGTAGAGAGAGAAAAACAGATGATTTCCACAAAGATGTTATTGGACGTGATATTTTGAAAATGTTTCGAGAAAATAATCTTGCTACTCTTCGTAAACTCAAAATCCGACTGCAAGCTCAATGCGATACGGAGATCTCAAAAACTGCTCTTTGGAGAGTTGTAAGTGGTAGCGGTTTCACTTTCTCTAAGTCTGTTAGCGGCAGAAATATTGTTGGTCGAAAGTTGCACCTGATTGCTTTCCGATGCAAATACCTGAAGCAGATTCGTGAATGCAGTATGGAAAGCTACGATATTGTAAATGTGGACGAATCGTGGGTCAATGCTCAACTACACATTTGAAAAATAATGGCATTCCTTTGACGGAAACGAGAGAAGGCAAATTTCAAGTAGCAAAGGATATCGCACAACACTATATTAGCGCATGCTGGGAGCAAAGACAATGGGCTTGTCAGTGGCGCAGAGCTTCGTTTTTAAAGAAAGTCTACCAATGACAGGAACTATCACGCTGAAATGTTTAGAAAAACATAATGGTGTTGCGCAGTATCACAAAATTCAAACTTCATCAAGCACAAAACATTAAATCATGTCGTGACTTGCAAAAAAATATGTCCCATGTTACGACATCCATTTACTATCTGAGTTATTGCAGCTTGCGAGACAGAGTAAAAATACACAAATGCAACTTATTGGCAAAATGATTGCAGAGCATAGCGGTACTTCTCTTCGACTTCCACCTTACCATTCAGATAGTAACGCCTTGAACTTGTGTGGGCTGCAGTCAAAGGGCAAGTGGTAGCTCAGAAGAAGACTTTTAAATTCTCGGGCGCTAAAGGCTTGACACGTAATGCCTTATCAAAAACAGACACTGAGTACTGTCAGAAATGTGAAAAGCACCTGCTCTGAGAGGAGGAAGAATACTGACAACAAGATGGATTGCAGTTTTTCCAACCAGTAACAGTTGTGAATCGTAATAGAGTCAGATTGGAAATACAATAATTGACATGCCAATCTTTGTTTATACTCTACCAATTGCCTCACTATATCCACCACACCATGGTTATGAATTCCTATTGTTTACTGTTCATTTAGGGGTGTCGATGAAGATAGAGGGATATCACCTCTTGAAGGGCAACAGCCCCTTTTTTTGCAAATGTCCGAATTCCTTGGTTTCCATCTCAGCGCTTCACCCAGCACTGCCCCATGTACAGATACCAAAGAACTAGAGTCTGACCCTGGGAAACGACCCTGTATGACAAACTGTGGAGAACCGGTGAAGATCTCTAGCGCACCTTCCTTGTTCATGACCCATTTCGAAATAGAAGCATAGCACACGTTGATCGCGGAAGAAGAAAAAGGAAAAAGAAGAAGAATCCGTTTATATTCATGAAGTAAATCCCGTTTTGTCGCATATAGAGTTAGTGCTCTTACATATGTGGTAAAGATGCGCCTTTGAAACGCCTTGACACAACTTGTTTCGTTCATTACTGTAAAATCTAATGTATTAGTCAAACTGTTTTGAAAATTTGCAATATTCTATAACAAAAACGGCTCTGTGCTAAAACCACAATTTCTTTGGATTAATCGAACATAAAAATTTTAAAAAAATTATATCTGTTTGCAAAAAAATAACTGCTATACGTCAAGTCTTTTTTCAAGAAAATTTATGGAGATTTTGGAACGGGCTATGGCAAATACAATAAATTAACAGAATAAATAAAATAATAACGGGAATTATTGTTGTTCTTTTTCTAAGAGAAAATCTAAAATCCAAAAAAAACAATCTATTTTTTTTAAATGAAACAGATTAAAGCGGTTTTTTTTAAACAGGAAGGTAAAACGTGAATCCATTTTTATAAAACAAAACAATAATAAAATTGTTTTCTAAAAAAGACATGAACTGGTTTTGTTTGGTGATCGAAATAGAAACTGGATGTTAGGTGTGTTCGTGTTCTTCATATGTCGGCAGTTGGATAAAACCAGGAAGTTTTACAGCGGAGGACATAGAATATGTCGGTCTTCGCAAGGCGCGTTAAGAACAGAGCTTTTGTTCTCTATTGACAGACGGTGGCCAAAAGGGACATAAGACTGGAGTAGCTGGGAGCCAGGAAGTCTTAAGTAAGAATTATATATATTACTGCTAACTTGTGTGAGTTTACGATCTGTAAGATAAATGCACTTTTTTACTGAGTCCCTTAAGGAATATTCGTAGAGCGCTTATTGTTTACACCAAGCGTACATAGTTCGATTCCTTTGATTAATACCTTCCCGTCGATACAGATTAGAAATTGTGTACGTTGTGTAATGTTACGTGTGCTTCAAGTGCGGCTGAGTCTGCTGTCTCAGAATTGACTTCCTCCTACGCTTCCATTAAAACCGCCATTACGATTCTCATTAACCCTACTGATAACGAGTGAATCACGCTCAGATAATGCTCTCCTTTAATTATAATTCCTACTGCCAATGCGGGGGACGTAAATCTGAATAAATGGTGTTGGCTTGGCTTCGTTCGTTCTCAATCTCCCGCTACCAAACCCTGAAAGGGCTTAAGTAGCAGAATGTAGTCCAGAGAACGGAATGCGTTGTGTCGTATTTTACAGCCTGGCTGCTTTATTTTCACCTTTCGTGCGTTCTAACACATCTGACTTCAGCAAGCATTTTTTGTTTTCCAGGATCACAGCGTGGAGGTGTAGAAGGGTCTTGGCAGCTATGATTCGCTGGCCTTGACGCTAGCAGTCAGCTATGTGTCTCTGACCACTGCAGCTCATGCGCTGCTTAGCGTCTTGATCCCTGAATCAATGGTCTTGATTTGTTGCTGTTTTTAAAAAAATTGTCATCTGTTTCTAGGCGCATTAGTTTTTCACTGATGAATATTGTTTCTACAATGAACTTTGCATTACGATTATACAAGTAAATATATATTATTTTTAGCACTTATCTTAGTGTCCACATGCTCTGTAGCAGCACATAGTGTCTATGGATATCCGTAATGTAATTTGTCCCTTATCTACGAGTCAGATAATATATTTGAGTATTTTGTTAATGTTATGATATTCTGCAGCTTTTTTTTTACTAAGTTCACCAACATTACATGTGGATATTTTAGTTGTGCGTCTTTTACTTAGTCCTTTGACGTGTCCAGTTTGTAATCCGTTGAGACCAGTCCATTTAACCTTCTTAAATTTTACATAGCGTAAATATACTGCATGTAGGATTACTAGGCCAGCGAAATCAGTGTAATTTTCCCGTTTGCAGAGACGTTTTGGGGTAATCGCTTTCTTCACATCGTTTCCACCCCACCTTCAATGACGTAGAAGTTGGGTTGAACTTTTGGAGGTGTGTATAAGAACAGCTCTGAAATTAGCAGCTATTGTCAAATGTTTTTACTGACGGTATTTACAACATTTTCAATTAGTGTGCAAACTTTCTCAGTGCACATAAAACAAAACCGACATTAACATTAAACAAATCAACTATTTTGGACAAATAAAATGAGACGAAACTTCATTGAAAACAATACTAGAGGGGAGGTTTAAAAGCAAGCAGCACTATAAGGGGTAGATCAACATCGAAAGACGGCCTTAGGTCAGACTGGCAGATTGTACCGTCATGTCATACCGTCAAGACAAGAAACAAGATTTTAGAGGTCCATTGCAGCCAACCTGTGTTTCGGAGAGCGTAATTGAATTGAATATATATATTTATATATTTGGGATTTCCCATTGGCAAAAATCCAGAAAACCTATATGTTCTTGTTAAAAAAAAAAACACGACATAAGCATTTAAAGAAATGGGCTATAATAAAATGAGTCAATTAATTAAAACCGTTCAGCTGCCTAAGAAGCACATGTCATCAACAGACACACGTCAAGTCTTACCATTCGTTCAGTCTTCTCTGTTCCTTTTTGACGACTTTCCTAAACGAAAACAGTCAAATCAATGATGCAGATTCCTTACAGCGTTCTCTGCATCGCATTATTAACACTCTTAAGATATAACTTTGTTTCTAGGATAGTTAAATTGAATTTAGGCACACATACTCACCATCCACAGAGCTATAAAAAGCAAAGACATCCATCAAAAGATACGCCAGGACGGAATGGTGAGACCGGCGCAAAGAATACAAGCCAGAAAAGGACAGAACAGACAGACAAGGCAGAGATTTGCATACGAAGATCTGCCGTTTAGAACGGGACATTGCAGACTCAAGGCCCACATCCACAGAATGGGCCTCAGATATACTGTCACGTGAACTTGTGGAGCAGCCAAGCAAACACCAGAACGTATCCTGTGGGACTGCCATACTTTTATAAACCAAAGGGAGTGACAAGGTTCAAAGATGCTGTGGGGAACCGGTGAAGACCAGCAACGCAGTCTCCTACGTGAACCTCACCGGACTAGAAGCAAAGCATCAGTTGGTCGTGAACCTCATCGAGCTAGAAGCATAGCATCACTTGATCGAAGAAGCAGGCGAAGAAGAAGAAGAAGCAGAGGAAGAAGAAGAATTGAAAATTTCTTTTTAGTTGAATTGTCCATTTGTTGTAGTTTATGGGGCTTAAATTGTCTAAAGGATGCGGCAGCCAGTCCCACGACCAACCCTCCTCAGCCGCCTCTTACAGTGTGCTTGGTAGGTTTAATCATAATGTTCGCTTAAGCATCAGTGGCTCGAAATCTGTAAAGCCCACTGCTATGACCACGTGCTGCAGCAAAAAAAGGGACACTCCAAATTGCAATTCTCATCGAACTTCCAATATTCAGTGATGAAGCCCTATCGCCTTGTGGTTTGATGGTCAGTGTGTTGGCCGAGGTCCCTGGGGACTCCTTGTGGGTAGCCGATTACTCCGCTGCCTTTTGAAGGGGGCCCCGATAATTAAAGCGATCTCTCAGCGCGTGCGCGATGTGTCTAAGGCAGGTTTGCTAGCCGGACAGGGCACATTCTCTCCTGGGCGACATGTTAGTCCATATTTGGTCCACGTGTAATCTCCTACACACTAAAACTGGCGCTGTCGGCAAACAGGGCGAAGGGTGCAAATTCGTGAAGTTCAGCCGTGTGCACTGGGACGTGAAGTTCAGCCGTGTGCACTAGGACGTGAAGTTCAGCCGTGTGCACTGGACGGTAGAAATACAAATCAGGGTTGCCGAAATCCTTTTAACAAATAGTCGATGACTATTCCAAGATAAACGGAATGAAGGACCATACAATGAACGAACCAATTAAACCGAATGGAAAACCGCAACATGTCTCCCTGGTAGTTTTACAGTGTTGTTATTCTTATCTCCCCCTTCGCGCCTCGACAGCACACGTGCAGATTAAATGTACAGTCCCCATTCGATTTGGAGATGGCAAATGATCTAACAGACGCCCATAGTCATCATCAGTTCCGTAACCTAGAAGGTCGTTGAGGCACCGTTATTACAGTTTGTCGAACCAGTTCACTGCATACATCTCGATTTTTCGCCAGGGTATTAGTTTCAGCTATAGACCTTACCGTCCAGTATTTTATATTGTCCTGCCTTCCCTTTATTTGGTCTCCCTCTCCCACGCTTCCCAGGCACATTGCCTTGCAGGACGGTCCTGGTCAGCTCCACCGATCGTGCTATATGTCCATACCATGTACATTTTCGTGTTTTTAATTTAGTCAATATGTTTTTTATACTGGTCTAACTACTCCCTAACAATTTCAAGAACACTCTCGTAGCGCGATACAAATGTGAAATGTCAAGAATTCTTCGCAAGAATCTCATTTCCATTGCTCAAATGTTACGTTTTAGCGTACCGTCAGAGTCCAAGTCTCACACGCGTAGAGGTATACCGAGGTGACCATTGTAAACATTAAAGTCAGCTTCGATTTAAAGCTAATGTTTTTTTTTCTTCCAGATTATTGGCAGTCTGGTCATGGCGACCATGGCCGTCGCTGTTCTTGACTGGATCTCCACTCTAGACCTCTTCGCATTCATTTCTGCTCCCAGATATTTGAACCGCGTAACACTTTCCAGAGGTTCACCTTTGACCATAGTCGGGTTTTAAATACCCTCTGGGGCGTTGACCATATTCTTACTCTTCTGTGCACTGATTTCCATCCTAAATTTCTGGGCAGCATTGTCCAGTTTTGCGACTAGCCTTGCAAGTTCAGTCTCTATTCCAGCCAGACCCGTAATGTCGTCGGCAAACCGGAGGTTGGTGATTAATTGTCCACCTATACTGACCATTCCTAAGTGTTCATCCAATACTTCTGACATAATGCGTTCTAGAAAAACATTGAAAAGTGTCGGAGACAGGAGACACCCCTGACGAACGCCGACTGTCGTGTGGAACCACTCACATGTGGTCACCTTGTCACTTGTGGTCACCTTGTCACCTGTGGTCACCTTGTCACCTGTGGTCCAGTTGAGATAAGTTGCGCTGCTAGCATCGGAGTATAGTTTCTCAATGACGGGGGTGAGCCGCCATCCTATCTTGTACTTCCGCAGATTTCCCATAAGGCCTCATGTCCCACCCTATCATAAGCCTTTTTTTAAGTCAATAAAAAACTGATACAATTTCTTTTTTGTGCTGAGTGTATTTTTCACTGATCGAGCGCACTTTTAAAAAAATGTTCTATTGTGCTTCGACCAGCTCTGAAACCTGCTTGTTCTTCCGCAATAATCTCTTCTGCTCCTGGCTGCAGGCTGTTAAGGAGAACCTTGAGCGTAATTTTACTGGCGTGGCTAATCAAACTGATGGTTCTGTAGTTCTGACATTGTTGGAGGTTGCCCTTCTTTGGTATCACTATGGTCAATGATTTTGTCCAGCTTGTGGGCCATTCTCCTATCACTATGGTCAATGATTGTGTCCAGCTTGTGGGCCATTCTCCTATCACTATGGTCAATGATTGTGTCCAGCTTGTGGGCCATTCTCCTATCACTACGATCAATGATTGTGTCCAGCTTGTGGGCCATTCTCCTATCACTATGGTCAATGATTGTGTCCAGCTTGTGGGCCATTCTCCTATCACTACGATCAATGATTGTGTCCAGCTTGTGGGCCATTCTCCTATCACTATGATCAATGATTGTGTCCAGCTTGTGGGCCATTCTCCTATCACTATGATCAATGTTTGTGTGGGCCATTCTCCTTTCACAATGATCAATGATTTTGTCCAGCTTGTGGGCCATTCTCCTATCACTATGATCAATGATTTTGTCCAGCTTGTGGGCCATTCTCCTATCACTATGATCAATGATTGTGTCCAGCTTGTGGGCCATTCTCCTATCACTACGATCAATGATTGTGTCCAGCTTGTGGGCCATTCTCCTATCACTACGATCAATGATTGTGTCCAGCTTGTGGGCCATTCTCCTATCACTATGATCAATGATTGTGTCCAGCTTGTGGGCCATTCTCCTATCACTACGATCAATGATTGTGTCCAGCTTGTGGGCCATTCTCCTATCACTATGGTCAATGATTGTGTCCAGCTTGTGGGCCATTCTCCTATCACTACGATCAATGATTGTGTCCAGCTTGTGGGCCATTCTCCTATCACTATGATCAATGATTGTGTCCAGCTTGTGGGCCATTCTCCTATCACTATGATCAATGTTTGTGTGGGCCATTCTCCTTTCACAATGATCAATGATTTTGTCCAGCTTGTGGGCCATTCTCCTATCACTATGATCAATGATTTTGTCCAGCTTGTGGGCCATTCTCCTATCACTATGATCAATGATTGTGTCCAGCTTGTGGGCCATTCTCCTATCACTGCGATCAATGATTGTGTCCAGCTTGTGGGCCATTCTCCTATCACTACGATCAATGATTGTGTCCAGCTTGTGGGCCATTCTCCTATCACTATGATCAATGATTGTGTCCAGCTTGTGGGCCATTCTCCTATCACAATGATCAATGATTTTGTCCAGCTTGTGGGCCATTCTCCTATCACTATGATCAATGATTTTGTCCAGCTTGTGGGCCATTCTCCTTTCACAATGATCAATGATTTTGTCCAGCTTGTGGGCCATTCTCCTATCACTATGATCAATGATTTTGTCCAGCTTGTGGGCCATTCTCCTATCACTATGATCAATGTTTGTGTGGGCCATTCTCCTTTCACAATGATCAATGATTTTGTCCAGCTTGTGGGCCATTCTCCTATCACTATGATCAATGATTTTGTCCAGCTTGTGGGCCATTCTCCTTTCACAATGATCAATGATTTTGTCCAGCTTGTGGGCCATTCTCCTATCACTATGATCAATGATTGTGTCCAGCGTGTGGGCCATTCTCCTATCACTATGATCAATGTTACAGATTTTTGTTAGAAAATCTATCACTACAGTCCTTCCAAGAATGAATAGTTCGCCTGGTATGTTATCCACTCCAGCCGCTTTAGCCTTTGTAAGAGATCTAACCGCCACCTCAACCTATTAACCCATGATGCTAAAGTAGTCTTCCTGTTCTTGTTGGTCTGCTGAAGTTACATCTCTAGGATACCTAGGGGACTTCATATTGTACAGCTGGGAGCAATATTCCGTCTGTCTCTGCGTGGCATCCTTTTCCGCAGTCATGATATTCCCGGCCTCGTCTTGAATTGTTATTATTGTGCGCGTGAACTTCTTTGTCAGGTTTCAAACTAGTTGGTAAGCTGTTATACCATTGTTCTTAACAATTCAGTCTTGAATTTTTGTGCACTGATCTATTATTCCCTCCTACTTTGCTCTTTCCATGTCCTTTCTTATAGTCTTTATAGCTCTGTATTTTTCCGCTCCGGGTGTTGTGGTTTTCTCATTTTTGAGAGATCTCCTCGTAGTAATATATGTCCCGGGACCCAGGGTTTAGACTTCCGTTAGTACCTTCCCAGTATTTACGCGACCGTATCCTTCAGTATAGTGTTGAAGTCTTCTAGCATAAACTGTACATTCTAGCGTTCTGTATCTGAGTCAGTGCTTGCTGCTAGGTTAAGATTGTCCCTTAGGCTATCATAAAAGGCTTCCACGGTAAGTGGATCTTTCAGTCTATATCAAGGCCATACCTAATCCTTGGTTGTTGTGGTCTGGCCTTGTTCTTTAGGCTGAGACGAAATGTAAGCATAAGCAGATCATGGTCGCTGCCGATGTCCGCCCCCGGATAACTTCTTGTTTGGGCATTATTGATGCTGGATAGAACCATACGTTGCATCATTATGTAGTCTATCTGTAGTCATCATGTAGTCTAACAACCGCCCTACAGGCAAAATTCAAGATAAAAATATACTCAAATAGTTCTTGGGATTTTCGTTACTTGAGTTTCATTCTGTTTTTTGTTATGTTTGCAGTCACGTAGATATTGCTTATTCATGTTTTTATAGTCATATAAAATATATTTATTTTTTCTTCTTCTTTATCATGATCATACTTTATCCGCAGATTAAGATTCTGGTCTCTCTTACAATGTATACTACTGTTTGAAAGGCTGTGTATTGTTCTCTCTCTTCATATGTGGGTATGCAGCTTTGTGGGATGTGTTCCATGGTCATGGTATGCTCCCCACATGGGTACATGTCCCTCTGTTCAAATCCTCATTTTGATGTAAAGAGGACCTTTGCGTCTATTATGCCCAGTTCTTATACACAAGATGATGACTTGCTCTTTACTAGTCAAACCATTGGAGTTGATCAGCCTATTTTCCCCTGAAGTTTGCTGTTATTATGGTCTTGGCCTCATTAATCGTGATGCTCAGGTCTGATTGTACGGAAGCTCCTCCACACATTGCCTTCGAAATTTTGTCACCAACCTTGGGTGTTCTGTTGAGGGCTGTCAGGGAGCACATGCATACTCGAGGTCTCATCTTGATGTTGTAGCGCTGCTAATCCTGAAGAGGCATCGCCAGGAAAGTATTTATGTCACCAACCTTGGGTGTTCTGTTGAGGGCTGTGTCAGGGAGCACATGCATACTCGAGATCTCATCTTGATGTTGTAGCGCTGCTAATCCTGAAGATGCATCGCCAGGACCACAATATTTTCTTGGTGGATATCTTTATCTGGGATTATAACCTATGCAGCGACATTCTGTGCCTCGGCTTCCGCAACGAAAGTGATTAGAGTAAGTTCCCGTTGACAGCGCTAGAGTTTTGACTTCTCCTTGACAATTTACATAATTATTATTGTTCAGTAAGGATGTCAGAATGTTTTGCGTGATAACAAAGAATAGGTCCACTGTCACATAATCATGTTGTAAAACAGGACTAAAGAGAGGTGTGCTTGGGACTGGCAGCCTTATCATGTTAACGATTGAAAAAGATAGGGCCATTATAATAAGCTACTGTAATATTATGGATACAGTATTCCTGTAGACCAGCTGCATTTAAAACGTATGCTTCACATCGGAGCGAAAAGGTGTGTGATTGCAAATACTTGGTAACAAGCTCCTTTTAGAAGAGGTCAGTTGCATCCTCGGCGTATGCTTAACGTTGGAGCGAAAAGGTGAATGAATGAATGAAACATGGCAATTCTTGTAAGAACAGAATTATTATCTGTGCACTGATGCACTATGTGCAGCTTTGCGGAAAGACTGCTCCAATTCCCCAGACCGAGTGCGTTGATTACTTGCCATTCATGTCTTGCCAGCAGCGTAACAAAGGGTAACAATGGTGCCGTAACTAAGGAACTATTTCCTGCCTAAGTTTGCACGTGAAAAGTTGGACGACGTAGAGGGGAATCCAAAGATCAATCCGCGTCAAATTTCAAATCCCGTGTGTTTTGGGCCGTAGTCAGAAGCTCTTTAGCATTCAGGACCACAGGCTGAAGAGACAAATGATGGCTGATGTTGATTTTTCAACCGGAAGGCGGCCCATCACCGTTCTGTGTGTTTGTTTGCCTGTATTCCTTAGTGGTTTGTACACGACAAGCAGAAAAGGGGACAATTATTTTATTTTTTATAACAACACTACCAATTTTTACACAAAACCTGAATGCCACATTTTGTTGACTGATAAATATATGTTTAGACATTATCTTGTTATTATTAACCCAAAACCTACGTTCTTGTACATATACTATTAGGATTGTTAGTTTTACTTTGTCGTCATTAGTGGCTGTCAAACAATCAAATTCATTTCTTAAACATGGCGGTATATCATGTTTCTCTCATTGCCATACAATTTACACCTCAAGTGTGATAAAGATGTCCATGCTGTCACATCGTTCCTATCGTGGAGCTGCACATTGTGGAGAAGATGCTCTAAAGTTGTAGCTTATTTCCTCGTTAAATGGAAACGTATTGTGAAACAAAGTGTTGAAGTCATCGTTGTGCGATATCGTAGCTTTTGTGAGGTTAATATGCTTCATAGCCTTATCTAATTCAGACAGACTGAGGCACCCATTTTTCGCTGAGTAGACTTTATCGTAACGAAACTATGTTAAGTAACGGGCATGTATTATTGCAAGCGTTAAGTACTCTTCCACTGTCCTCCCTCCCCTTATTTTATGAATACGTCATCTAGCTGTTAGCATACCTTAAGCATCAGCTTATTAAAACAGTTACACCATTTATTGTAACGATTGGCATACTCTTAAGTGATTTCATAGAGCGTGTTACATTGCAGGTGTTTGAAATAATGATTGTACAGTTATTATGGCCAGAACGTGTTGATATTCGTAAGCAGATTTTCTTCAATTCAATATAAAACCTTCTTCTTCGTTGTTCGTTCTCAAACTCCCGCAACCAACCCCTGAAAAGAGTTTTGGAATTAGCAGGATGAAGTCCGGAGAACGGAATACGTTGTGTCGTAGTTTACAGCTTCACTACCATATTTGTACCTTTTGGTCCGACACATCCGACTTCAGCAAGGCATTTGATGGTACGGGGTTAGACTTCCCTCCTCGATCCCTTCTCCTTAGCCAATATGCCCTGTTGCATCGTGTTATCTAGAATCACCACATAGAGGTATAGAAGAGTCTTGGCAGCTCTGGGTAGCTGGCCCTGACGCTTTAAGTGAGCTTTTGGTCACTAACCACTACAGTTAATGCAGTGAGCTTTTGGTCACTAACCACTACAGTTAATGCAGTGAGCTTTTGGTCACTAACCACTACAGTTAATGCAGTGAGCTTTTGGTCACTAACCACTACAGTTAATGCAGTGAGCTTTTGGTCACTAACCACTACAGTTAATGCAGTGAGCTTTTGGTTACTAACCACTACAGTTAATGCAGTGAGCTGCATCGTTATTCCATTAAAATATGAATTAGAAACTTTGCGTTTGAGATTTATGTTATTTAAAGTATGGTCATGCATGATCGAGCGAAAGGGTTCATGTGGGTGGTAAATGTGTGTGTGTGTGTGTTTATGCAAGTATGTCATTGCGTGTGTGTTAGAAAGAATGTGTGTGTAAGTGTGCATATCTCTAAGCAGCTGTTGTACTGTGAGCACAGAATAGGCAAGAGCTCGTCGGTGTGGGGGTAAGTGGGGGTGGGGGGTGGAGGGGGTAACTGGCGTGACAGAATAAACGATACAAAGAGTCAGAAAGCGTCTCTCAACGGTTTATTTCATAATATTAACTAATAGATGGTGCTCGCACCTGACTTCTCAGCCTGGTGCACTGACTTCGCACACGGCACTTATCCCGAAGAGCAGAGAATAATCGCGAGCTGCGCGAAAACACATAATACAATACAGCCCAATTACCGACGCCGTCTAAGTGTGCACCCAGTGCGGTAAATGTACCGCACTCAGTTCGATCTGTACAGTCACGTGCGGTTATATCTTACTACACATATCTGACGTTGTCTCATTTTCGCTTGCGATGGGAAACTGATAATATGTGTGTTCCGTGTAAATGTTTTCACACTATTAATGCGCTATTTATGTAAGCCTTGCCAACAACTTGAAACTGTCTCGAACGCTTTTCTTTCCACTGGTTCAGATGCAAACACAGAGATAAAAATAATTGAAAATGCAAAATGAGCATAATTATGGTGAAGACGAGAAAACAGATCAATAGATAACATTAACGAAAGGAAACAGATCAATCAATCAATCAATCAATCAAAAACCTTAATCTCTATGTGCAGCATAGCTCAACAACAAATAGTCTCTATGTCTTCTTGACAAGCGCATCATTTACAGCTCCCTCTCTTCCATCACAACCCCTAAGACTTTCCTACAATTTTCAGGTTTGTCTCGACTCCCTTTCTCCCCGATCGTTTAGGTCTGCTTCTGCTTCTCTTTCCCAGAACAGTAATTTGTGTCCTATCTATTGCAACCGCCTTCTTCTCCCGTCTAATCCCAATACCATTTGTTACGTTCTTTCCTACAGTTCTATATTACTGACAGATGTTCAAGTTAAAACCAGAAAATAAAAACAAATTAGCGACTGAGATTTGTTCCAGAGCTTGATGACTAACTATTCAATAATGTATAGTGGCAAATATCATCAAGTGTCAAGTCTAAGGGGATAATTGAGCAGACTGAGCATTCCAGTACGTAGTTTACTCACTGTTGTACCAGTCATCTATTTATAGACTCAAAACTGTATTTGTTTTCTCTCATGTTTTCTCTCACTCTTACTGCCTTACTCTCTTACACTACCTCACTCTTACCGTCTCTCCCCCCCTCTCTCTCTCTTTCTCTCTCTCTCTCCATTACACTATATCTCAAACTAGCCGTATCTGCCTCACCCTTACACTATCTCCCTCTTACCATTACAATCACCCACATAAAGTATCTCACTCTTACCATATTCTTGACCCACATAAAGCATATCACTCTTATGATGTCCTTGACCCACATAAAGTATTTCACTCTTACGATGTCCTTGACCCACATAAAGTATATCACTCTTACTATATCCTTGACCTACATAAAGAAAATCACTCTTACCATATCCTTGACCCACATAAAGTATATCACTCTTACCATATCCTTGACCTACATAAAGTATATCACTCTTACCATATCGTTGACCTATATAAAGTATATCACTCTTACCATATCCTTGACCTACATTAAGTATATCACTCCTACCATATTTCCCACTCTAACTTAATATCGTACACCTTAACATAACTCTCCCCCCCCCCCTTCTCATCCCCCTCCTTCTGTCTCTTCCACTCTTACCTCTCATTATTATCTTGCTGTTTTCTACCTTCTTTCATACAATGCTTCGCCTTTGTTCTATTTGTCTGCCGAGCTTTTCTTGGCTTTATGTCGTTCTCGCTACAGTAACAGGGTTTGCATAGGCTTACCATACGTCCTGGTTTGTTCCGGTTTGAGGATATGTTCCCAGCATCGCGGCCAGTTTGTCATTTTTTTCCCGATTATTTGTAATCACAAATAAAAAGTTCCCAATCTATACGAAGTCAAACAGTGTAGCCTCGGAATATGGCAATTGGGCAACACCAAAACCCGACTTTTAACACTGGCCTAGTACGCAGGGATGAGCCGTTTGATGAAGAGGTGATTGTGAAAGGTTTTTGGTCTGCAAACTATGTCAATTCGACAAATTCATGTTGCAAATAAAAATGGATATATCTATTCAGCCATTTCAAAGAAAAAAGCATTTTATTGCCAAATCTTGTTCAAATTATAGAATACATTTTCCACATATGTACCCGTTGAAAGAATATTCTCAATACCGTAAGGAATAACATTTGGACTGAAGAAAGAGGTAGAATGGCTGAATCAACTGTAAAAACGTTATTGCACTACATAGTTGATTTGTGAACTAAGTTATAGTGAATTTTTCGACACGATTAAAAAGAACTAAGAATAATTTTTCAGAAGGTTCACGCTAGTGATAAATATTATAGCTTTTAAATACTAAATGATGTTCAGTTAAGAGTAATTAAAAATTGTTACTACATTGTTGGTTTTTGTTGTTGTTGTGTGTTAACCACTCCATGCTTAGTCCTTTTGAATCATAAGTACGTGTCTGAATATACTTCTCTTTTTGTAAATCACAAAGAAAATTCTCAATCTCTGCTACGAGCAAACTCCTGAAATTGTCCCGGCTTGTGAAAACAATATTGTGATAAGTCTAGGTATGCACTGTAAGCACAATTGACATTGTTAATCCCGCAACACAATATGTAAGGAGGCAACTGGGTGCTAAGGAAAACAAGAGTGAGTGAATGAGGGAGAGTGAGACGGAGTGAGCACGTCAAATACTGATATTCCATGTCAATGATATGGTCAAGTATCTTTAGCTAGCGTCTATTCTACATCTCGCGCTGCCAGATTATACGAGCGCGTCTCATAGTTCTCTCAGGTGTAAAACGCCTTGACAGAAGGTTATCAACTTGTCGGCTTCAAGGCGCAGTCTTGAAGAGAAGACACCGATAAGCCACTTTAAATTATCTTTTCCAGGAGGCAGCCCATTCTGAAGTCAAAGGGGAAAAGCCTGATTGATTAGCCACGCTGTAACCTGACCTTGGAAGGTTGGGAATCCATGATAATCTACACTGACCGGGAGGATAGAGGCTTTAGTAAATACACGGTACACAGCGTCAGTCAGTTTCTTTAAAGAATCCATAAAAGTAGTTGGATTGATCAATTTCGGCTATTGAGGGACACTGATACAATGCTGTTCTGTTAAATTGAAGACATTTGATATCCTATTCTCCTTCTATTTGATATATTGGTCTTTCATTCCAACGCTTGAGCACAATACGATCTACATTTGAGGGAAACATATGTGAGTTTCTATATTTTTGTTTTTTTTCTATTTCTTTTAGGAATTACTTTTGTTGTTGTTTGTAAAAGGTTCGCCTCTCTGTATTTACCCCGAACCGTAATCGTCCAGACGATATCAAGACGTATTAACCAGTGCTTGTATGCCAGTGTGCGTCTGTATGTACCTGTGCTAGTTATGGCCACCAAAGTGCAATGGAAGGGCCTCACCCTGAGGTCGCGTATTAGTGTTGTGTAATAGTGTCATTGTTGGACAGAGTTAAATGAAATGGAGGGAGGTAAGAAGAGAAAAGTTATGCTGATTGATTAACCAAAAGGCCGAGAAGCGATTCATAGTTTTGACATTATCTTTAATTAGTAGAACATTGGGAAGACAATGCATCAAAGGAAACTGTTTAAAATAAAGTAATATACAGTTAGTCGAGCTTAAGAACGTTGACTAAAAAAACCAAGGGTTGAGGACAGATAACCTCAAATATAACTAGAAAAAAAAACACCCCGCAAAAGACGAAAGAATTGTAGAAGGTACGTATAAAGGAAGGACAAGAAAACGATGATTGTGCCCCGGTAAATGGAAGACACCCAACTCGAGGCTCACCCTGGGGGCCGCTCTTCCCCTTCTCTCTCTTCTCACCTCACTCTGTTTCATTTGACTCTGTCCTACAGTCACACTTTCACACGCGCCCTCATGGTGAGGCCCTTCCATTGCACTTTGGTTGGGCTAGTTCCTGAGGGCGCACAAACCTAGCATAGGTACATACAGACGCACACATTCATCCAAGCACTGGTTTATGCGTCCTGAT
The DNA here is from genome assembly GCA_036924085.1 of Ariolimax columbianus. Classification (NCBI taxonomy): domain Eukaryota; kingdom Metazoa; phylum Mollusca; class Gastropoda; order Stylommatophora; family Arionidae; genus Ariolimax; species Ariolimax columbianus. The sequence goes on from JAVGWX010000003.1 coordinate 118,850,649, forward strand.
ATCGCCCAATGGACTACGGTCTGGGGTGGAAAATGGCGCGCCTCCGCCAGTAGAAACTAGTGAGGCAAACATCTAAGCAAAAAAATTAAAAATTATTGTGCCCAGCTAAACATATATTATTTATGGAATGCAGAGGGTTGACGATCATAATGCGGAGTATTAAATATTCACACACAAATAAGACAGAGATCACCCAAAACAACGAACAGCACTATAAGATCTCGTAAAGAGCTCATTAAGATAACGTAATGAAAACGTATTTCTCACATGAAATCAAATAGATCTTATTAGCATAATGTTTTAGTCCTTGATATATACGACGGGCGTTACAATCAAACCGGAACGTTTTGTTCTAGTTGTACCATTACGATACCAAGATGGCGGAAGTATTTTTGTGTTGCTTTTCAGATTGGAGTTAAAACATACATAATTATAGTTTTCTGGACAATAATTATCAAACTTACCTACGGAAGTGTTATAAACATCAGTATTCATCATATAGTGTAATTAAATAATAAATAACCGGACACACGACCCGTAAATTCACCGTTTGGACATGAGGGTGGGCAGGTCTAAAATAAACTGTTATCGTAAAAACTGTTCACACAATGCCTTGTGCGATACCTCTTGACGGAAAAGTCTTCAGGAGTAAACCCTGAGGAAAACTCCGGAGCTGGTGTCCCTAAGGCAGCTTAGAGGTGGTTCCATCACTATTCTGACAACTTCTGCGACGTCGCTGGTTCCAGGTTATATCGGCTAAAGCTGATGCCTTGGTTCAATTAACTACGTGGAGAGGGGGGGGGGCTGCTACGCGGGCAACAGTTGTTCTCCATAAATAGATGCCCGAGCTTATGACATGGATAGACCTTCCAGTTTCTCCCTGCGGTGTCGACACAACAAGTGCATCAGCAGTTAATCTGGGATATTGGAATGTCCGTACCATACTGGCCGGGCTAACTGATAACCCGAATGATGTAAGCGATGCCAGAAAGACACAGGTAATTAATGGCGAACTAAAACGACTGGATGTGGACATTGCAGCACTTCACGAAACTCGGTTAGCGGGCTCAAGGTCAATGAGTGAGAACGACTACAGTAATCTACTGGCGATGGAAGGATCACAAACGAAAAGAGAGAGAGAAAGGTGTAGGCTTTGGAGTAAAAAAAAAGGATCTAATACACATGATTGAATCAAGTGAGAGTGGCTGAGAACGCCTGCTTACACTTCGTCTACATACTACATCAGGTCATTTCACCCTTGTCAATGTATATGCACCTACCTTGTGCTCCACACCTGAAGTCAAAGATGAGTTAAATTATGATTTATCAGCAATTATTAGAAGTATCCACAGTCAAGAACAGCCTGTTCTCCTAGGTGACGTCAATGCTAGAGTGGGAGCTGATCATGTTTTTGGCCTTCATGTCCTGGCTAGTTTGATGTGAGAAGATTTAATGAAAATTAACAGCGGCTCTTAGAGCTCTTTGCCTGCCGTGAACTTTGTGTGACAAAGTCCTGTTTTTAGACCAGATTCCAATACAAGGTTTCGTGGATGTACCCACGATCAAAGCACTGGCATCAGCTGGATCTAATTCTTGTCAGAAGATCTCTCCTTATGTGTGTGCTCCTGACACGCACTTACCGGAGTGCAAACTGTGACACTGATCATTCCTTGGTTCGCTGTAAAATAAAATTGCAGCCAAAGAAGTTCCATCACACCAGAAGCAAAGGCAAGCCCCGATCGACGCAAGTAGAATGTTTAACCCTGCGCTGATCAAGAGATTTCACAATGCTTTTGTTCTTAATATTCAGCATCACGATACCGCTGTTACAAAGATATGGCAACATCTCCGAAATATCATTCACAGAATTGTACTTGCTACATTTGGAAGAAGAACTGTTAAATCAGATGACTGGTTTGAACCAAAAATGGGAGAATATGACACCCGTAATTGAGGCTAAGTGCGCTGTTTTGATTAAATACAAGCAGCTTCCAAATGCAGGTACACTACACAACGTCAAGTCTGCCAGAAGCCAGGTGCAACAAACAGCTCGTCGGTGTGGAAATGAGTATTGGCTACAGCTTAGTGAAAACATCCAGATTGCAGCACGAATAGAGAGCATCAGACAAATTAACGATGGTATAAAGAAAGCTATTGGTCCTACGATTTTGAAAATTGCACCACTCAAATCCATAGCTGGCGAGAAAATAACAGATAAAGGAAAGCAGACTAAGCGATGGGTCGAGCACTATTCTGAGCTCTACTCTTGTGACAATACAGTCATTCCCACAGCCCTTGAAGCTGTCAAAAGTTATCCCAGTATGGACGAGCTTGACATCGAACCATCTATAGAAGATCGGAATAAAGCTATTGACAGCTTGGCCCTGGGAAAAGCACAAGGCAGTGATGGGATCCGACCTGATTTGATCAAACGCTGTAAGTATACACTTTTGCAACCCTCAGTAAATGATGGTATGTCAGTGCTGAAAAGATGCCACTTTAGCTCAAGATATGAGAGATGCACAGATTGTAACATTATACAAAAACAAAGGTGTTAGAAGTTACTGTAATAACTGTCAGTGTATTTCTGCTCTGTTTTGTAGTCAAAGTCCACGCAAGAGTAATTATCTTAGGCTACATAAATTGGCTGAGCGTGTGTATCTGGAATCACAGTGTGGATTCAGGTCTGGAAGATCAACGATCGACATGATTTTCTCTCTTCGACAACTTCAGGAAAAGTCACGAGAGCTGGAACCAGCACTTTTACAAATACAATCTCTTTCAAATGAAGACGACATTCAACTAGTATGTTGCCTTCATTGACCTGACAAAGGCATTTTATTTGGTTAGTAGGGATGGACTCTTCAAAATCCTCTCTAAAATAGGCTGCCCAAATAAACTGCTTTGACTAATAATATCTTTCCATGAGGACATGCTAGAAACAGTCCAATTTGATTGTAGCATATCACAACCATTTGGTATTAGAATTGGTGTTAAGCAGAGCTGTGTTCTAACCCCGACACTGTTCGGAATCTTCTTTGCTCTGTTACTGAAACATGCATTTGGTAATGCAAATCAAGGAGTCTGCCTTCACACTAGGTCTGAACCTAGGCTGTTTAACCTTGCAAGGCTCAAGACTGAATTTGTCACCCACAGTCAGCAGTAACTACAGAGGCTGATAGATCGTTTATCCTAGGTTTGCAAAGATTTTGGTCTCACAATAAATCTCAACAAATCAAATGGACTGGGACATGAAGTAGATGCCACACCAAATCTTAGCATCGATAATTATAAACTGGCAACTGCACACCAATTTACATACCTGGGATCCCTCATTAACGACAAGTTCTCTCTAGACCCAGAAATAGATACTTGCATTGGCAAAGCTGCTGCTACATTTGCTCGCCTCACAGCGCGTGTTTTGAAAAATAAGAAACTGGCAATCAAAACCAAGGCAATGGTGTACAATGCATCTGTTATCAGCACTTTTATATATTACAGCGAGACTTGAACAACTTAACAGACTTAACACCTGAATGGGCAGAGGGACAAATGCGGAGGTGCACTCTCGCACCAGTTTTCCAAGCATGTGCACTCTCCTTTGACCGCGAAGACTACAATGACTTTTGTTATGTTCGTCGCAAGGGGGATGGTCGCATTCCAGAAGTTATCCCCTACGGACAGTTTTGCGGATGGCAAAAGAACAGTTGGCCGACCACAGTTAAAGTTCAAAGATGTGTGTAAGCGTGATATGAAGGCCCTGGGCATGAGTCTGACATCCTGGGTAGACGAAGCGGCAGACCGATCCAATTGGAGATGGACCCTGGATGATCAACTCAAACTTGGTGAAGAGAATCTATTGCAACACAGAGAAGTGGAAAGACAACGCCGCAAGGAGAAAAACAGAAGATAAGTATACATTTTTTGTTTATCACTCCAAGTCAAATCATCCTATAGTCAATCATGACTGACAGGGGCTACTAAGTAAGCTGAATGGGCTATAGCCTGCTGGAACAACTACTATCATTATTTATGGACACGTGTGACCTATTATTGCTTGGTGACCCACATACCATGGGCCAGTCACGTTACAGATACATACAAATGTCGGACATCACTGCTGTTAGTGCTTGCATGGAACAGCGTGTTCTGATGAAGTTTCTTTGAAAGAAGGCGTGAAACCTTCGGAAATTTACAGAGGACTGCAACTACAATACGGTGATGAGACACTCAGCCGCAGTAACAAATTTGAATTGTGTAAACGTTTTCGAAAAGGCCGCACCTCTGTGAGTGATGATCCCGGCCGTGGTGGCTCTCCATCCACCACAGTCATTCCGGTGAATATCCAGATTGTAGAAATCCTTATCGTAGAAAATCAACGCATAACCTGTCGTGAAATTGCACAAAAGGCAAGTCTTTCTCTGGGTAGCACTATTATTCATGAAAATTTACATTTTCGAAAGGTTAGTGCACGTTGGGCGCCGAGACAACTTACCGCATTAGACAGGCAGAGAAAACTCGCTTACAGTTCACCGCACTATGTGCCATCTGCAGCAACTCGACTGGAAGGTATTGCCACATCCCCGTTACAGTTCAGTCCTCGCTCCAAGCGATTTCCACCTGTTTGGACCCCTAAAAGAATTCTTTGGAGGTCAGCATTTCAACACTGATGACAAAGTGAAACAGGCTGTCCGGTATTGATTCAGACATACTGACAAATCTTTCTACTCTGAAGATTTTTAAGTATTACTTAAACGCTGGCATATAAAGGTTCTCCACACCACCCAGTGAGTGGCAGGGATGTGCCTTCTCCTCGCATTGTTATGCCATGCCTTGGACTGGGTCCTCGGTTACGTGCAATTGTGCAACCCAAGAGTCATCATTGGTCAACTGCATGTGACCGTCCTCGACTAAGCGACTGACGTAGATCCACCCTCACGCATTGATAAAACAACTGAGGCACCTATGCGACCTTCCCTCTGAATTGGACCTCGACCTCACACGGAGAAAGGACATGATTCGAAACCGTGGCTGTAATCCCACATCAGCTTGAATCATTGTCGATGGCAACCATATACCAACTCCACTGAAGATTTAATTTACATGACAGTTAGGAAAACTAGAAGGCACGAAGTTGTACGGACGACATTTTAAGTCAGTCTGTGAGTACGAAGAAGAAGAAGAAGTGCGTACGAAGAAGAGGTCAGTCTGGCTGTCGTATCTATGACCACCCTAAATCATGTCTGGAGTCAGTAGAGGCTGTCATTGAAATCAAAGTTACTAAATAATTGAGTCTGTGTAGTTTCCATTCAGTTGTGCAGTTCTGATACCTATACTGTTCTGTAGGACGATCAAAGGTGCATTGAAGCGTTCCACATGCCAGACACGAATTCTTACGATCCACTGAAATGGCAGGGTCTCTAGCCATGGTAACTTGACGGACAGATCTCGAGCGAACATTCACTATGCTAAGCTGGTTAACCCTGTTTGAACATGTGGCCCGTTTCGCCAAGTATGTCACGACCAGTCATATCTTAAAGCAGGCCGTAAACGTCGGAGATGGGAAGCGACCATCCATGTCATGGTCGCGCCCCTGCGGCCGCCCACCCACCCCCTGTTATGTCAAATTGAAAAAGCATCCTTTTTGCGTGCCACCTGGGACTCTCAACCGTCGTGCCAGAGATGGTTGTGACGACAGCCCTTCAATCGAACAGAAGAAAATCTAAGTCCTTGCCGTGGTACGAACTCGCGTTCATCTGGTTAGAAGACCGATATTGTAACAACTCGGCCCTGTCGCCCCTCTATTGGTCTTCAGTCATAAAGACAGAAAAGTATCTACCAATAGATTTCTACGGTTTCCATTTAAACCATTAAGACAACGAACCACACACAAATGAATTTGAACTCTACAAAACTTCTTCTAATTGTAAGCTCATTTATCAAATGAAAGCCTGATGACCCTAACTTCGAGCACGAAGGCTGACACACTTTAAATTGCTGTCCCAACCTGCAAGTTCGCCCCCTAGATGTAATTATCGTGAATTGATTGGCTACAAAAATGTAACACCTGACCTGGTGATTGCAATCTGCTGTAGGGGGATGTTTTTATACCAAAGGAGCCCATTCAAACATGGACGAGAACGAGATTTAAATAAACCGAACGGTTTACAATAGCCAGCAAATTTGAGTGGAGCTCTTTGTTTAGAGTTCGACCGACTTGTGCCCAGACTAGAGATGGTTCTCACAGTTATTATTAAATGCAGTTTTTGTATGTTGGGTAATTCAAAGTTTCAAGTCAGCGGTATAATCCGTAGACCGCCCACCAACATATCTCCCCTCCTCCCCCTCCCTCAGCTGACGGTTTATCATTTAAATTATACATCTAAAGATCAGCTTCTAGTCTTGAATTTTACTCTTGAATTAAATACTTTTTATTGCTCGTGATATATAGATCTCTATTCACTACTATTGATCGGAAAATATGTTCCCACTACTGCACATCTAAACATCTGCCTTCACAACTTTACATCTAAAGATTTGCCTTCACTACTCTGTATATGAATATATGTCCCCACTACTGTATATTTAAACGTCTGCCTTTACTTCAGTACATCTAAACATTTGCCTTCACTACAGTACATCTGAAGATCTGCCATCACTACTTTATATCAAACATCTGCCTTCACTACAGTATATCTAAACATATGACTTAATAATTGCTCATCCAAACATCTGCCTTTACTACTTTACATCTAAAGATTTAGCTTCACTGCTTTAAATCTAAAGATCTGCATTTACTACTTTACATCAAAACATTTGTCTTCACTACTGTACATTTAAACATTTGCCTTCGCTACTGTACATCTGAAGATCTGCATTCCCTACTGTACATCTGAAGATCTGCATTCCATACTCTACATCTAAACATCTGTCTTCAGAACTCTAGATCTTAAGAATTTATTTCACAGCTTCCAATCTTAAAACCTGCTTTAATTGCTTTACATCTCAAGATCTACATTCAAAACTTGATATCAAAACACGTCTCAGCAACTCTATATACAATTAAACACCTTCATTCACAACTCTTCAAGATCGGCATTCATAATTCTACAATTAAAGACCTACATTCATAACTCTACAAGATCTGCATTCATAATTCTACAATTAAAGACCTACATTCACAACTCTTCAAGATCTGCATTCATAATTCTACAATTAAAGACCTACATTCATAACTCTACAAGATCTACATTCATAATTCTACAATTAAAGACCTACATTCACAACTCTACAAGATCTGCCTTAATAATCATACAATTAAAGACCTACATTCATAACTCTACAAGATATGCATTCCTAATTCTACAATTAAACACCTACATTCACAACTCTACAAGACCTACATTCACAACTCTACAAGACCTACATTCACAACTCTACAACATCCGTCTTCGTAAGTCATTTTAAAATTCCTCTTTCACAATGTTATATTTATACATGTTTTTACCCCATATTTAAAGATATGTTTTCACAACTCTTCATCTATAAACGTAAATATGTAATCACAACTCTTTATCTATAAACGTATATATGTACTAACAACTCTTCATCTATAAACGTATAAATGTACTCACAACTCTTCATCTATAAACGTAAATAAGTAATCACAACTCTTCATCTATAAACGTAAATATGTACTCACAACTCTTCATCTATAAACGTATATATGTACTCACAACTCTTTATCTATAAAGGTATATTTGTAATCACAACTCTTCATCTATAAACGTATATATGTACTCACAACTCTTTATCTATAAAGGTATATTTGTAATCACAACTCTTCATCTATAAACGTATATATGTACTAACAACTCTTCATCTATAAACGTATATATGTACTCACAACTCTTCATCTATAAACGTATATTTGTAATCACAACTCTTCATCTATAAACGTATATATGTACTCACAACTCTTCATCTATAAACGTATATATGTAGTCACAACTCTTCATCTATAAACGTATATATGTACTCACAACTCTTCATCTATAAACGTATATATGTAATCACAACTTTTCATCTATAAACGTATATTTGTAATCACAACTCTTCATCTATAAACGTATATATGTACTCACAACTCTTCATCTATAAATGTATATATGAAATCACAACTCTTCATCTATAAACGTATATATGTACTCACAACTTTTCATCTATAAACGTAAATATTTAATCACAACTCTTCATCTATAAACGTATATATGTACTCACAACTCTTCATCTATAAACGTATATATGTACTCACAACTCTTCATCTATAAAGGTATATTTGTAATCACAACTCTTCATCTATAAACTTATATATGTAGTCACAACTCTTCATCAATTTCATTTGTTATTTAAATGAATCCAAACAAACCATCATAAAATGACATTAAGAAAATAATTCGATGGTATAAAGGAAATCCTGAAGAAACATTCTTAATATCACCCAATTGACTTCGGTCTGGGGTGGAATAGGCGCGCCTCAGCCAGTAGAAACTAGTGAAGTAATCACGTAGAATAAAATTTAAAAAATTAACAAACGTCAAAATTGCAATTGACCTTGCAATGCGCTGGAGCAATAAATCCGCACGATAGTTTTCCACACAGATCGACTGAGAATGTGAAAATACTCATATATGCTTACACCGTCTCTCTGTTGTTTCAGAGTTGCATTTAGTAACTTGATTGATATTTCAATGTTATTTCAGACCTTTTCAATTTGTTGTTGTTGAAATACATCACGAATGAGAGGAAATATTTGTTCTTAATGCAACATGCTAATCTCAAAGCTTATTTAGTTATGTCTAACCTGTTCTTGCGGAAGCAATGAAATGTGTGGTTATAATAATGTATATCCAGATAATGTCGGAGTTAATGAGACACCATATGATGATGATGGTGGTAGTGAAGCAGACGGAAGTGTTAATGAAAATCCTGTTGTTGACAAAGTTAATGAGATAATGCAGAATGATAGTGATGATGATGGTCATGATAATTATGATGAATATGAAGATCGTGGTGACGATGATTGCCGTATTGTTTCTTGAGCTACGATGACTTTCTGTCAGAAATTAATTTTTCTCACTAGAAGATAACAAACACCATTAGACTGCAACTACGAGTTCATTTCGAAGGCTTGATGGATTATTGGGTGACATCATTCTCAGAGAGAGGGTGGGACCTGAACATAAAGCAGGGAGAGGCACGTGCGAGTGAGGAAATAGTAGAGAGCAGGGGGTACCGTGAGCTTGCGACAGGACCGTAACGTCCGGATATTCCCATAGTTTTGATAACAGCGATTGATGGTGTTCTGAGATGTTGATAAATATTTCATATCATCATTTCTCTAAGGGTAAGTTAGCAAGTGTTCTTTTGTGTTTGAAGGATAGTTTAATTCTGGTGTTTAAAAAAAATCATCATTGTGTTCATTTTATTGCAACAATTTTGGTTCTAATATCTGTATAAATGTTTGCTCCAAATCGAGCATAGGACATATAAAATGTTGCCACTTTAAAGACAACCTGCACCAAAACATAAAGGTACTCACTAAAGTTGTCGTTAATATGGCATTGTTTTCCATTAAGGGCTTTGTCCGATCCTTGCATTGTCCTCTTCATTTCCCTGATATGACATAAATAACAGGCTCCAGATGTGCTGTTGTTGTCCTGCCAGTGGATCCACACGACAGTCTTTTACTTGGTAATCAGGGTACAAAGGAATCAGTTTTGCTCTCCTAAAGGATTAACATGACATTGTATGTAACTTACTAATCGGGATATACAGGTTCTATTTGGGTCTTCCTAATGGAACCACAAGTGTTTTACTCGTAAACAAAACATAAAATGTAGCTAGAGGTTGCCTATCTTTGAAATTGCTATACCAGTTTTTGTGATTACTGCGTTCAAATTGACGTAAGCCGCGGGCCACTAAAAGTTTACAGTTAACAATTATAAATGAAATTATTCATTATACTCCAGTGTCTGATGAAGCATGCCCAACTGTAAAAGAACTACAGATGGCCATGGATGAAGTGACTTAATGTCAACGTGCATAGCAATTCGCAATGGTGATTTATTCTGTCCGACTACTTGGCCTTCGTTTTATTTGTTCTTCCTATTGTACAGCTTCCTTGCAAGTCTGTTACCTATAGTTTCTAGTTTTTGCTCTATTTATCGTTCTCTATCTTTTTCCAGTAATTTTCACCGTTGTTACACTTTGTTATAATACTTCTCATCTATTAACGTACACAACCACACAAGCCGGCTGTTCATTGGCGAATGTAATCAACTTCACGATGCCGGAACAATTTGTTCACTTCACAATTCCGGTCGTCTGTTAGTTGTCCATATGGTACTTATGTCCATATAGACATCCAATAACATTCTATCTACAGATTGCTCTGTATTTGTTGCCAAATGGCAGAACTAGTTAACACCATGCAGCACCGAAGACCTTTCGTTATTACTTCAAAAGATACAGATTTGTTGAACAGAATACGCTTTCATTTTCTAGAATTATTTTTTGACAGACTAAACGAATGAAATAGTATACAAGGGAAATATGGCACACACAAAAACTTTGTATCAGCGCTGTTACACCTTCAAATTGCACATTTATAAAGATAGCTATTTCTTCGCTGATGACACTGTCTTCCTATACTCTTGTCCGACATAGTAGCGTGTCCCTTGACCTCTGTCCCCCTCTCATAGACAGCCTTCCTATTTGGCAGTCCATTTTGGACAGGTCACTCACTATATCCTAGGTTGGAACACAGACTGACTATAACAACATCGTAGTCGTCTATGCACCTACCGAGGACTCTCAGCTAGGCCAGAAGGATGACATCAACTCTCAGCTTGACGCCACCTTCCAGACTACTCCCCCTTACGACGAATGCATTGTCCTAGGGTATTACAACGCTTCACAGGGTCCCAAGTGAAGCGGCTTTAAAGCTGTCCTATGTTCTATCGGAAATGGAACCTCAAATAACAGCGCCGCAAGATTTATTTCATCCTGCGCCCCATTTGTCCTCACGATTACAAGCACGTGGTTCAAATGACAAGACATTTACCGGTACACCTGAATATCCAACGACCGTCGAACTAAAAAAGTTTTGGACCATAACCTTAAAAGAAATCCAGGTGTAATTATATTCTACAGGGTGCATAGTGCCGCAGAGGCCCCCGACAGCATCGATCACCACCTGCCTATATCCAGCATTGCCACTTTTTTTCAGATACGACACTAAGCCAAAAACCAACAACTTGATCCAACATTGAATTATTTCGTAATTACCCAATCTTGGTCGACCAATGTCCCATTACAATTCAAAACCGGTTTGACATTTTTGGCTCTTTGTCGCAACAAGAAGCTAGTCTAGATCACCGTGGACTCGGCCATGCAAAGTTGCCAAAAGGGATCCTGGACTTCAGGAAAATATGTGGATGCCCTGGCTTAGTCCATCAACATTATCTATCCTGAAAGAGAAAGGGGCAGATAACAACAGAAACGACGTAGCAAACGAAGACATTTCCAAAACATGTTTCGTGCTGCGACAAAACAAAGATGATCGAAAGTATTCCACAATTCAGTTGGCAATGACGCAGAGGAATGGATAAGGCACAACAACCTACAGTCAGCTTACCGTGCAATTAAAATTCTAATTGAAAAGTTGTCATCCTATTCTAAATGCATCGCCCCAGCAGATAAATACATCCAATCACACCCTATGTTACTGAGTTGAAGAGATAACCAGGAGGTGGACCGAGCACTACGACCATGCTCTCAGCAGTCTAGAAGCCTAGGAGCGCATAAGCGATCCTATATTATAAATTCTCGTAAACGGCCTGGATGTCTGTAGCAGGAACTGATGGCATTACGCCCGTGCATTTAAAATACGCACGTGACAATATAAGCGTAACACTGCACCAACTGTTCACAACGGTCTGGTCCACCGGACAGCAAATTCCTGATGCATAGGTGGATGGAATCACAATTTCCCTAAAAATAGGAAAAGCACCTTGCTCTGAATGTAGCAGCTGCATGTCCATGACTTTACTGTCTGTCCACGGATAAAACTGTAGCGACATACGTCTCTTTCACATCAACTTCTTCTGAAAAAGAATCAACATCGCGCCAGTTTGACTTCAATGCATGTCGTTCCACCATCGGTGTCATTCTTGTTCTTTACAGACTAATAAAGATACACCTAGAATTAAACAGCTCTTGCACATCGTTTAGGTCGACCTCATTGGCTGCCTTTGACTCAGTAGACAGGTATGCATTATGGGATGCCTTAAAACATGTTCATATTCCTAGCACAATGCAACGATCAATTAAAAAATAACGATTAGTTAGTTAATGTTGAACCCCTTGAGATGCGAAGAGATGAGGCCGCTAAGGAAGTTTATGAGAGGAGTAAAATAATGACCAAAGACTACTCCGATAGAAGTCTCTAGGAATATGGCAACAAAAGCAGAAAATAAAACAACAGTCCTTCACCACATCAGTGACATTAAAGACATAAATCATGTCCCAGAAAAAAGACAAAACACACAGAGTGTATCAAGCAAGTTCTAAAATGCCAGACATTCTAATATAACCAACAGATAATACAACAGGAAGTGCTGATCCAGTATGTCTTATGGGAGCATCACAGAAAACAATTCAGACTTACCCAAAAGAAGGGATACATGTCTATACTGATGGGTATACACAACATTGGTGTACTCAAAAGTGTCACACATATAGTACACAATATTGGTGTACTCAAAGTGTCACACATATAGTACACAACATTGGTGTACTCAAAGTGTCACACATATAGTAAACAACATTAGTGTACTAAAAGTATCACATACAAAATACACAACATCGGTGTTCTCAAAGTGTCGTACATAAAGTACACAACCTTATGTGCAAATCAAAGTAATCTGGACGGGTTCCATGCTGCCGGTACGCCTCCTGCCCTCCTTCAACATCTGTTCGATGGTTGAGTGTGTTCCACTTCCCATCACTGGCTGGGGGACTTGACTTGGTCTAATCCTCGTTTTTTTCTTTTCGTTGTGATTAAAATCCAACCTTTGGCAAGATTGCTGGATATAACAGGGTCCATAAACGTGTAAGTGAGGTAGATTTGGACAAAAGAGGCTAGAGATATACGAGTATTAGATTCAACAATCACTGCCTAATTTTGACTGAGAAGGAGACATGGTCGAAGAGCTAGACTACTGAGAAGCATGGATCCAAGTATATACTGATGGATCAGCAATAAACCAGAAAAGAATTGAGGCGCTGTAATCTTTGATGTTTACCCAGATAAATAAGACGAAACAACTGGTTCATCCACTGGGAAGTTATATTCAAAATATTCGGTTGAAACACATGCACTTTGTATTGCTGCAGCAATAATAAAAGCCATAACAAGCTAATGGTAGCAAGTTGTTTTTCAAACAAATATAATGTTAGTTATGCTAACCCTCAAGAATAATAGACTGTCGGAGCTAAAAAAAAAAAGGTCCAAGACAAAATAAAAGCCAAGAGAATGGTAGTGCTACAGTCGATATTATAACACTGTGGAATACCAGGAAACAGAAAGGAGACGTGCTAGCAAAAAAGTGAATAACACGAGAACAGAAATAATAAATAAACAACCACCCTCCAAGAAAAGAAGACCCTTATCCAAGCTTTAAGGAATGTCAAGCAAACAAGAGACAACTATCACTGTCTTGATCGAGTGGAGCAGCCTGTTCCACGTGAGAACGGCACTTAACAGAGTGGGTGACCATTTATACAGGCTAAATCTGGCTCATCGCCGATGTGTACTAGTGAACAAGCAGCACAGGTCGTCGAAAATATCATGACAGACTGTTACACGCTTGGGCAATTGATTGCTGAGCACTGGTCCGCGAGACGAAACTCCACACAAAACTGTACACAAGTACACAACCTCACCAAAAACAAAGTTAATATACATATTTAAACGTCTTTAAAAGTTGCCCCAATTTAACCTGATGCTGATTTTTTTTAGTATTTTATTTCTTATAGATCGTCATCACGTTTTCTTTCTGTCTGTTTAGACTGACGTCACGACTGGATATTGTATTTCTATCACTATCAAATCAACAATTTTGGCAAACACTTTTCTTATTGCTCTATGGTTTTAATAACTATGCCATAAACTTATTTGAAGTTATTCATGATATATCCATCGATTGATATGGCATGTTTAACTGTTGTCAAGAAGTACAAGAATAAAAAGGAGAATTGATTTTCATTAAGCTGGCATCCTTGTCAAGCTCACTGATAGTTATGCAGTAAATTACTTGTGTGGATACTACTTCGTTTATATGCGGCAGTTTATCAAAGTCATGTTTTAAAAAAATAGTTTCTTTTGATGGGAAGTCAGTGTCTTTATAATTTGATTATTTGTAACACAATCTGTAACTTTGGCTAGCTTACAAGGCTTGTAGATTTATAAAAAAAAAAAGCAAGTATATATTTGTGTGGGATCTATACATCTCTATCAAATCCTGATATACGAGAATGTAGTTAGCTATGGTGTATGTATATATAAACACGAGAGGAGGTCAGAAAGTAATGCACCACATCATTTACGTTATTTTATAATACAGATATAAACATTACGTTTTGCACACTTCAAATTTAGAATGTGCTGATTGTATGTACGACATTACACCGCATTCGGTCAAATGAACCAGCCGTAACAAATCGTTAAAATGGCCCCTCTGAACAATATGCGTTATAAACAGCGAATTCTTCTATAATTCCTCGTTGTAAAGAAAGAAACCGTTGTGAATATTTACAAACGCGTGTGTACTGTGTTTTAATGTTGTGAAGTTGATAGAAGCACAGAACTCATAGAATTAAAACTTCAGAAGTAGACATACGGAGCTACATGATCTGCCACAGCATGGCGATAATTAAATTAGGTTGGACTGTGCTTTCACCCCATAGTTCTGATCTGGCTCCCTCTGATTTTTATCTTTTTTGGCACTCTTAAAAATGCACTCCGGGGAACACGTTTTTAGGATGATGAGAGTAATTAAAGCAGTGAAGAAATGGCTACGTGATCAGTACAAAAACTGGTATGAGCAAAGCATACATGCACTTGTTTGGGGTGAAGTAGAGCCGTACGGGCAAGGCATACAAGCACTTGTTTGGGGTGAGGTAGAGCCGTACGGGCAAGGCATAGAAGCACTTGTTTCGGGTGAGGTAGAGCCGTGCGGGCAAGGCATACAAGCACTTGTGTGGGCTGAGGTAGAGCCGTACTCTGTATTCTGACTAAATGACTAAACCACTTGATTAAGTGTGCTTCAATGTAGTTACTAACTGCGTTTGTCCGCACTATCTACCTTAGTAGGGTGTTGCGGGTTCAGTCACGTATTATCTTTCCGGCTGCAGTTTTCACACAACGCATCTTGTGGCTCTAGATTTTACTCTTATGGGTTGCTAGTAAGGACATAGATCGACATTGGTAGCACAATGTAGGAATAAATGGTGCATTTATCAGTTCTCCTCTTAGTTGAAAAAAGCACTCTTGGGTTTTTCAAATCGGTGCAATTTGATAGTGGACAGTGTTCCCCTTCTGAATTATATGTGCAATCTCTCAGTTCACTCTGCCATCATCAGTGAAAATACTATCTAAGTATTTGAACTCCTGTACAGGGCAGATGAGCAAAAAGGTGACACTCGAGCAGGGAGTACCCCAAGGGGGAGTATTGTCACCCACACTCTTCCTGGTATATATAAACGACATTACAGAGAATATACCAAGAAGAGTCCATAGCTCAATGTTTGCAGACGATCTGGCTATGTGGACCTCTGAAAAGAATCTCACCATAGCAAGAAATCGGATGCAGACGGCCCTAACATCGCTGGAAGAGTGGGCGAACTCATGGCTGGTCAAAATAAACGAGGAGAAAACCACGTGCACAATATTCTCGCTCTCATTAAAACCCCAAAGTACCAAATTAAGTCTAAATGGCACAATCCTGCAGCCAAACGACAACCCAACCTATCTGGGAGTCACATTTGATCGGCGCATGACATGAAACCGAATGAAAGCCAGAGAAAGAATGGCGATCATGAGGAAACTTGCTGGCACAAGCTGGGGAGCAGACGAAGGCATACTAAAGAAACTGTACACTGGAAGAGTGAGACCAGTTCTCGAGTATGGCATTGCGGCATGGACAACAGCAGCGAAGGCGAACTTCGATAAAGTTAACAAACTTCAAAACCAAGCCATGAGAATTATAACAGGTGGCATGAAGTCAACGCCAATTGTAGAACTTGAAAAGATTACAAAACTGCAATCCATGACCGATAGAAGAGACTGCAGAGCCCAGCTGCAGTCAGAGAAACTCCGAAGACTGACGGACCATCCAATGTACCAGAGACTAAACAATCTGGGAAATGGGAAACTAAAGCGGAGAAACTTTGCAGAAATAGCCAAAGCAAAGATGCACGAAGATCCCATAAACGCACTAACAACACCAAAACCCATCACTACTGTACGAAAACCTACTTGGAGGCAGGATATATTTCCAGAGGTGGTAGAAAATATACCAGGTATTGCAAACAAAAACTGCCAGACTGAAAAAGAAAGGAGAGACACTACCCTAAGCTTCATAACGAAAAGCTACCCAAGCATGGACTGGACCCATGCATACACCGACGGTTCTGTAACAAACACTACACAGAACGGAGGGGCAGGAGCATTCCTGAACCTACCAAATGGCAGAAAAATAACACTGTCATTCGCTACTGGTAAGTACACAAGCAATTTCAGAGCGGAGGCAGAGGCACTGAGGGCGGCAGTGGAAGAAATGGTAACACACAGTGAAAATGAGAGCCATATAGTCCTGCTGACAGATGCTCTCGCCGTAGTCACAGCGCTAAAAAGCCAGAAAAACACTGAGCTTAATGACTTAAGAGCAGCACTCTGCAAACTGTGCCAGCAGTCCGCACCAAAAAGGGTAGTGGTACAGTGGGTTCCGTCACACTGCAACATCCAAGGCAACGAGGAGGCAGACAGACTGGCAAAAGAAGGTGCAAGGCTACCACAAACAGATACCAGTATGACGTACGAAGAGTCAAAACGGCTTATCAAAGCCAGATACATGACCAAATGGGAAACCGAACATACTGGTTACACCAAAAACGATGCCTATTACCAGTTGAACCGAAGAGAGCAGGTCGTTGTCTTCAGACTTCGCACTGGCCACAACAGACTGAGGTACCACCTATTCAACAAATTGAAGATAGGGTGTACCGACGAATGCCCGTGCGGTACTGGTAAAATGACCACTGAACATCTGCTGCAGAACTGCCCGACATACGAGGATCAGAGAGAGCAGATGTGGCCTTTGCCAGTGGAACTGCAAGACAAGCTCTATGGTAGTGGCGAGAGTCTCAGGATGACCGCCGCTTTTTTCGAAAAAATAATGGTTACTGTCTGACTGTGTACGCAGAAGAAGAAGAAGAAGAACTCCTGTACTTGATTGATATCAATATCACTGATATAGAAGCTTCTCTGCACTTGTTTACGCGATATCAACAAAGTCTCTGTCTTGCCTGTTGATCTTCACGTCATATTCATTTCATGTCATATTCATTACGGGAATCACATGACTGACTTATTAGCAATTCAAAACAACGGCCTGGCAGGTGTTCGCTGGATATTGAATTCTAAATCTAGAAAGTAGAAAAAATAGCAATAAGATAACGGCACTTGATATTGCTTCCTTTAGCAGACCTGTTTTTTTCTATCACTTTGATACATTTTCTTTCCCACTTTTATTTGTCTTCCGTTGCTATTTTGTATTTTACAAAGACACACTCTGGCACTCAGCAACCCAATTCGGACATCCATTTCAGCATTCATTCACAGACTTTGTCTTTCTTCCAGCCACTCGAGATTCTTTAACATTAGTCACAGACCACACAAATGTTACCGCTAACAGTACTTCTCGATCTGCTCAGGCGTGCTCGGAGAATGACTAAAGGAAGGCATCTGTGATCTGGAATTAAGAGTTCCTATTAGAATGTTGTGTACAAGACACAAATAATGTTCTTCGATTTCGCATGTTAGTTTACTAGATTTTGAGAACTCAAAGACTTTATAAATGTCTTTTCCCGTAAGCATGTGGATTGACTCCATTACTGAACAGTTTCAAATGAAAGAAATGTTTTATAATTTCTGAGAAAAGTGGATATAGTTGGAGAAAAATACTCAGTATTATGGCAGAAAACGTATTGTCAAAGAACAAGTACTATGGATTTATTTTCGTGTTTTATCCTCATTTTGAGAATAAACGTGTTTAGTTTTATCACAAAGAAATTATTTTATTCCGGATCGACATCCTTTCTGGTAGGCCAATATATGATTAGTCTCTCTCTCCTTCACCCTCTCTCTCTTTCCGTTCCATCTTTCTCTATCTCTCTCTTTGTCTCTCTTTCTTTGTATCTCTCTCTGTCTCTCTCGCTTTATCTCTCTCTATCTTTCTCTCTCTCTCTTTGTCTCTCTCTGTCTCTCTCTCTCTTTGTCTGTCTCTCTCTCTCTCTTTGTCTGTCTCTCTGTCTCTCACTCTGTCTCTCTCTGTCTCTCTCTCTATCTCTCTACCTTCACAGACGCGAACAATATGAATACTGGTTCTTCAAGTAGCTCTATAGCCTATACACATTTCGGCTACATCCTCTCAAATGCCCTTGCCTACTCGACCAACCTATCATCTCAAGCTAATGCAATCTATGAGTCATCAACTTTTCGACTGCAGTATTATTATCTAGCCTTGGGTTATTGATAGATCTAAATATGAACACCAACAAGACCCCCACCCCTTCCTCCAGCTATCTCCTATGATTCCTATTGAAAGTCCTCAAAATGGGTGCTAATGAAACGAAAATCGGAGCCCCTCTTTGTCTCTAGCCCCAGTATGATCATTATAGTTTTTTCACTCTAGAGCCCCCTCATTGTCTCTAGCCTCAGTATAGTTTGTTCACTCTAGAACCCCCTCTTTGTCTCTAGCCTCGGTATGACACATTTAGTTTGTTCAGTCTAGAGCCCCCTCACTGTCTCTAGCCTCAGTATGACCAGTATAGTTTGTTCACTCTAGAGCCCCCTCATGTCTCTAGCCTCAGTATGACCAGTATGGTTTGTTCACTCTAAAGGCCCCCTCATTGTCTCTAGCCTCAGTATGACCAGTATAGTTTGTTCATTCTAAAGCCCCCCCCCCTCATTGTCTCTAGCCTCAGTATAACCAGTATAGTTTGTTCACTCTAAAGGCCCCCTCATTGAATCTAGCCTCAGTATGAACAGTATAGTTTGTTCACTCTAGAGTCCCCTCATTGTCTCTAGTCTCAGTATGACCAGTATAGTTTGTTCACTCTAAAGCCCCCCTCATTGTCGCTAGCCTCAGTATGACCAGTACAGTTTGTTCACTCTTGCCCCTGGAAATGTGAAGCCTTTTCATTAGCCGTCCACTAATACCGTAGTTATCATTACCAATGCTGTAAACCGGATGTGTACACATTTAGGACTGTTTGACACATTGATGCCTGTGTTTTCGCCATTTAATATTGGGGGCATGGTAGTAGCGAGCTAGGGAAACAATTGAAAATGGTATAGTTGTAAATAGTAAACAACTAGCATCATGTACAACCTTCTTTAGCAGTTTTATTACAGCATGTATGGAGGTCCACTATTCTTTCCTCTGCGTTAATAGGCCACGATATTCATGCATGGATATAGCCGGGACATAACATTTGGATACCGATATGAATATGGATATGGATATGACAGCCCCACTGGACATGCTGAAGGTGAATGACAGAGCAGTTCAAATAGCTTAACACTGAATGACAGAGTAATTCAAATACCTGAACACTGAATGACAGAGCAATTCAAATACCTGAACACTGAGTGACAGAGCAGTTCAAATTGCTGAACACTGAATGGCAGAGATTTTCAAATACCTGAACACTGAAAGACAGAGCAATTCAAATGCCTGAACACTGAATGACAAAGCAATTCAAATACCTGAACACTGAATGACAGAGCAATTCAAATAGCTGAACACTGAATGACAGAGCAATTCAAATACCTGAACACTGAATGGCAGAGCAATTCAAATACCTGAACACTGAAAGACAGAGCAATTCAAATGCCTGAACGCTGAATGACAAAGCAATTCAAATACATGAACACTGAATGACAGAGCATTTCAAATAGCTGAACACTGAATGAGATGGTGATTGGACAAGGGAAGTAAGTTGGAGTCTCAGTGGTCTCGAGGTAAGGTGGCAACTTCGGGTGCCGGAGATCGCATGTTCGAATCACGGTGTCGACCGGAATTGTTTTCACGTGGATCTTCTAGTAAAAATTTCCCTGATCTCTGGGTAGTGAGATCGGACCCCTGATCTCTGGGTAGTGAGATCGGACCCCTGATCTCTGGGTAGTGAGATCGGACCCCTGATCTCTGGGTAGTGAGATCGGACCCCTGATCTCTGGGTAGCCAGATCGGACCCCTGATCTCTGGGTAGTGAGATCGGACCCCTGATCTCTGGGTAGTGAGATCGGACCCCTGATCTCTGGGTAGTGAGATCGACCCCTGATCTCTGGGTAGTGAGATCGGACCCCTGATCTCTGGGTTGTGAGATCGGACCCCTGATCTCTGGGTAGTGAGATCGGACCCCTGATCTCTGGGTAGTGAGATCGAACCCCTGATCTCTGGGTAGTGAGATCGGACGCCTGATCTCTGGGTAGTGAGATCGGACCCCTGATCTCTGGGTAGTGAGATCGGACCCCTGATCTCTGGGTAGTGAGATCGGACCCCTGATCTCTGGGTAGTGAGATCGGACCCCTGATCTCTGGGTAGTGAGATCGGACCCCTGTTCTCTGGGTAGTGAGATCGGACCCCTGATCTCTGGGTAGTGAGATCGGACCCCTGATCTCTGGGTAGTGAGATCGGACCCCTGATCTCTGGGTAGTGAGATCGGACCCCTGATCTCTGGGTAGTGAGATCGGACCCCTGATCTCTGGGTAGTGAGATCGAACCCCTGATCTCTGGATACTGAGATCGGACTCCCGTGTCAGTGTCGAGCACGTTAACAATTCCTTGGCAGATAGAAATCGACAAGAGTAGGTTTAACGGCCGCTTCCCGGACAACATTCAAATAAAATATCTACCCAAGTTATCTGTACCTTTCCACATGTGGTTTGTTAAGAGCAACTATAGATGGCGCATAACCTGCTGATGGTATACTTAGCTCTAGTGTTTGAGTCTGTTAAGATGCACTCGCACATCGGTAAAAACCACCCTCGAAGGAACTGCTTGTATACATACTCTGTGGAGTCTTCTAAACCAGTATAAAGACGTTAAGTTAAGTTAAGTAAGTATTTAAATGATCAGTGACTGTCTACTGAATGATGCCCCAGGATGAATCAGTTTTACACATACTAAAAACACACATCGATAAGAACCAAGCTCGAAGGAACTGCTTGTATACAGACTCTGTGGAGTCTTCTAAGCCAGTATAAAGACGTTAAGTTAAGTTAAGTAAGTATTGAAATGATCAGTGAACGTCTGCTGGATGATGCCCCATGATGAATCAGTCTTACACATACTGCGTCAGTTTTAGAAAGAATCACCAGCATGTACAAGTTGTGCACGCTTTTTATTTCCTAATGAGATCTTTAACTCATCTATATCTAATGAACGTAAAACTGACCTTTGTCTCCTCTGACATGTATGTCATGTTTGGGATGATATGGCTGTATCATTCCTTCGATTCCATTTTTGAATATGGCTTTTCTGGTGTTGGAAAAAAGTGTTAGTTATAATCAGCCCCTATTCAAGATATAGATTTATCAGCTCTTCCCCATTGCTATTCCGTTTTGGTGTTCAATCACTAAACGCACCAAGATATGTCTCCTGTGTTGAATGTCCCAACTTTCCCTATGAAACCGTCCATCACTATCAACTCGTTCGACTCATTCACCCTATTTAAGGCATCGGACAGTTGTTCAAAGAACTCCCTTTTATCTTCCTCACTGTAACTGTCATTACACGGGGCATACACTTGGATGACAGTTGGTGTTTTCGTCTGCTCTGTATACTATAGCCGTATAATTCTGTCCGATTCATACTCTATGTCTGTGATGAGTTTTATCTTCTCTGAGTGTATATAAAACCCACCCCATGGATTGCTCTTTCCTGCAGTCCTACTCAACTCCATATTAGGACATAGCTGTCATATACCTCTATTTTGACCTTTTTTATTAGATCTGACAGTCCCATTATTTCTATCCTGGCCTTTTTCATGAATGTGACTACTTCTACTGTCTTGTCGCCTAAACCACTAACATTAGTGTTGCCGTTCTGGTATACATCTTCGTTCCTTGACGCCTACACTGGCTCGCCATTTACTCTGGTTGTGGACTCACAGCTCCTTTGTTTTGAATGAAAACTATTCAGCGACATTCCGCACTGCCGGCTCGCAAGGCCAGTCGCAGTGGCTCGATTTCAGATTCGAGAATGTAGTTTGGCTTGGTTAGGCTTCGTTCGTTCTCAATCTCCAGCTATCAAATTCTGAAAAGGGCTTAAGTAGCAGAATGTAGTCCATAGAATGGAATGCGTTGTGTCGTAGTTTGTAGCTTGACTGCGATATTTGCACCTTTTGGTCCAACACGTCCGACTTCAGCAATCATTTATTGAGTACCGGGTTAGCATTCCCTCTTAGATCCCTTCTCTTTATCCAATTTGCTCTGTTGCAGCCTGTTATCCAGGATCCCCGCGTGGAGGCGTAGAATGGTCTTGGCAGCTCTGGTTCGCTGGACCTGGCGCTAGCAGTCAGCTATGGGTAGCTGACCACTGCAGCTAATGCGCTGCTCAGCATCTTTATCCTGAAAATAGTTTGAAAAAATTCCGTGCAGTAACTTATCGTTTACCAGACCATATCGTCCACAATTTGTAAAAACTATAGCCACATTTCTGCCGTTATGTATCTAAAACTTTTACAAAGAATACGCTAACTTGGCCCATCGATTGACGTTGCCGCCATATTAGCCATCGGAAACTCACCTATATGAAACTAACCTATATGAAACTAACCTATATGAAACTAACCTATATGAAACAGGAGTGATGACCCTATATTTCAATTGTTGTGAAAAAAGGTGTCGTCTACGATGCGGTCAACTGCTGCGGCAGCCCCATGCCTTTTAGGGAACAAGGGACATAATGATGATGTTGTACGTAACGAAGTACATATTAACATTTGACACTACAAACGCATTCGGACACTTCATTTAAATAGGTAATGTGAATATAGATTTGAAGTGTTTCTTCCCATTTTTCCATTACAATTTTACCCTATGTCCAAACGACACTTTCGACCAGATGAGTAGCACAGGTCTGTGCAGTCTTTGCTATAACTAAACATTGGCAAAAGGAGGCTTAACAAGTTACACGATTTGGGAAAACCACCTCGGAGAAGATGTTGTAAGACACACACACACACACACACACGCACGCACGCACGCACCCACACACACACACACACAACCATACCCCCACCCCGTCCCCCACACCCACACACACACCCACCCATCCACCCACACCCACCCACACCCACCCACACCCACACACACACCGACACCCACCCACACCCACCCACACCCACCCACACACACACACACACACACACACATACACACACATATATATATATATATAAATATATATACAAGAAGTACAATTTTAGCTCCAGTACGCACACTATTTTCTATTTTAGCTGCAGGAAGTACACTCTATAGATGCAAGAAGTACACCTCATAGCTATAAGAAGCACACTTAATAGATACAAGCAGTACATCTTATAGATGCAAGAAGTATTCGCTAATATCTAAAGGCGGATACTTTTTTTTGGTGACGAGAATCTCTAAAATAGCAATAAAGCATATAGTACTAGTTACAGTTAGCTCATTTATTACCGTAACAAGAAAACCATCTTCACAACTAAAGCAGAGCACAACTATAGCTGCAAAAAGTGGAAGTGAAGAAAACTATCTTCGCAATTGAAGACACCATTATACGACAACGAGTGCAACATAAAGCGAAGAACACTTGTTGTCTTCGTGGAAGCACTTCTTACAAACAAACCTCTTAGTTATGCTTCTGGTATAAGTGATATTGCTCCGTCTGGTGATATAGCTCTGTCTGAATGGTGTAAATTAAATTACTTCACCGTGCGCGAAATTCCAAAAACATGTGTGTGTATTCTGTGTCCTTTCTGTTAATATTTGAAAAAATAGCTGAAATATACGTAAGGTTGATATACTATACATTAGAACACTTACAGAATGTTATCGACTCTTTGCTCCCAATTAGTCAAAACTAGTGTGCACGCCTGTTACTATTTCTATTATAACTATGCTTGGTCATCTTCTTCATCGATTAACTGATACTATGCTTCTAGTCTGGTGAGGTTCACGAAGGAGACTGCCTTTCAGGTCTTCGCCGGTCTTCCACATCTTTCCGAGCATGGTCGCTTTCCCAGGCTAGACTGCCTCTCTTTGGTCTGCATAGGTAGTATATTCTTGCAGAATATGTTCTGGGGTTTGCTGGGTGCTCCACAATCACACGTGACGGTGTCCTGAGACCCATTCTGTGGAGGTGGGCCTTGAGTCTACAATGTCCCGTTCTGAGTCTGAAGATTTTTGTTTGTTGTTTGTCTATGTTGTCATTTTCTAGCTTGTATTCTTCGTGCTGGTCTGCCCATTCAGTGCTCATGGATCGTTTGATGAGTGTCTAAACTTCTTTATAGCTCTGTGGATGGGGAGTTTGCGTGCCTCCACTTCCGGCTTTTGCAAGCTCATCTGCTTTCTCATTTCCAGGGATGCCACAAGGAGCCGGAATCCACTGTAGGACTACATTTTTTTTTTTGAGACAGCAATTCGATGTTGTATTTTATTTCACGTTAGTCTATCTTGTTTGGGGCTTGAGATGGCTTGGAGTCTGTTAGAATGACCGTTTTCCTTGTAGTTATGTTTTGAACTGTGCTTAAATTTCATCCAGTATTATTAATTATATTAATGGCATTTTTTCAAATACTCGGCTATAAATGTGAACCGTCTTTAATAGGAACATAGAAAACTATCATTAAGTCGTTTCTTCGCTGCTACGGGCCACTGGAGATATTTATAGGGCTGAAAAATAAGCTCCACTTGACCCTGCCAATCAGGAAATAATAATTAATAAAAAATAAGTAAAAATAACACCTTTGGCCAAGCCAAGGAACTCAGATACAGGAATGTCAATGATTAAAACAGTAATCGGTTCCGCCAGGCATTACCGACAAAGGAACATCAATCACTTATAATCAACTTCCTTTCTTCTAAATCTATTTTTAGCTTGTGTGTTGCAATGGTCAACCAGAATGTAACTTTTCATAACTATTTATTTTGTTAAGTGTATCGGTGTCTTCAAACTGATTGAAAGTGTCCTCTGTCTGCAATGCAGAATCAAAAACTTCCGATAACATGAACAAGTATGTGTGAAATCTTTAAAAAATATCCATCATATTTATGCTGATGTTATGAGTGTTTACTTTAGATTTAGTTTGCCCGTTGAAAATCGTAACAACATTGATGTTGCTGTTATAGAATGCCCAAAATGAGTAATATTACTCTTTTGTACGTCCTGAAATTGACGTTATGTTGTAGTTTGCAGACAGTAGCTTTACTCACATCACGAGTGTGCTGATGAATGTGGACCAGGGTCAGTTGTACTATGCTTGGATTAATCTGCGTGTCGCTCACTACTACGGAGATCACTACACCATTGTAAGTAGTGAGTCTTCTGAATGATTCTAAACGTTTTAATGATTCTGTCAGGATTGCTGCACACATAAGGGTGTGCGACTATTTAGTAGTACCACACTGTTCGCTGTTCTTCGTTCTTAGTCGACCTATACTTCTACATGGGCAGATGCCCCTGTGCGTGTCCCAGTTCTGATATGAGCTGAATGAATCCGGAAGAAGGGTTTCCTGCCTAGCGGGCTAGGCTCGAGCAGCTTAATACTCCGTTGCGTTGGGACAAGCGCTTACGGAAGGTGGTTAACCGAGGTGTGAATCCATCTTAATAGACTCAAACACTAGAGCAAAGTAGATCCACAGCCTGTTAAGCGCCATCTGTGCTGCTCTTAACAAACCACCTAACCATGGCCTGTGTTATTCCATGTCACACAGTTAGTCGTCTGTTACGACATGCTCTCTGTTGGACAGTTTTGCTATTCTTGTCCTTGTCATACACAAAGACCCCGACAAACCACTGTTTGCTGTAGACAGGTTTAATACAACTGAGAACATGCAATAAAACCGTCGGAGAAGTGAGGAAATCAAAATAAGGGAAATCAATGAGTAAGTGAACTGTAATAACTGTAATAAAAATGTAGGATATCGTTACAATTGCTCACATGAAACGTTATGATCTTAGACTGCACGGAGCAATAATGAAGTGGGCTTATTAATGACTCACATAACATTAAAGCGCATTAAGACACATGCCGACAACCAACAACGGCGACCAAGTGGAACAAATGGACAAAAATGGAAAACAGCGAATGTAAAAGGGAGAATTACGGTAACAAAATAGTGGTGTCCGCTGTGTCCTGATGCCATGGACAGGATCAGTCATTAACAGAAGAGAGAGTGGAAAGGAACACTTGCCTTAATTACTTTACTTTCCCACAGGGGTAACTTTTAAAAATGAATAAATAATTATTTGTTAATGTCCGATTATACTTCAAAAACGTTTTTTAACTTAACTTTTAACGTCTTTATACTGGTGTAGAAGACTCAGCTGAATCTGTGTGCAACCAGTTTCTTCTACATCCACTTGATCTAAAAATAACCATTCGCATTCAATCTCTTCTTGAATGCAAACTCCGCCTCCACTATTTCCTGCGGCAGGTCATTCCAAGCATTCCCCACTCTCTGACTAAAAACATATTTCCTAATATTTAATCTGGACCTTTATTTAATTAATTTGTGGATGTGCCCTTGTGTTCTTGTAGGTGGTTGCATTTTGAAAAAAAGAAGTTATAGTGTAATTGGTCCTTTCCTTTGTTTATCTTACAAACTGTATTAAATCACCTCATTTATCATCAGGCTAGCATCACATTTGTAAGTATCATTATCTAATGTGATCAGCTTTATTATATATGTCATTATACTGTGACTAGTAAATCGTTTAAAGCTATCATTGTATGCCGTGTTGGCTGGAGCAAGCAATCAAGGAACTTTACAATTCAACGTCATTAGCTCCCTTAATTAACTAGGTTGCTAAGAGTCTACCAAGTGGTGATGTTAAACTGATCATTGGATTATATCGTTGCTGTGTTCTTTCTCCGGCAACTCTGCAGGCTCTCCTGCTTTTCCCCAATCTTACTATCGTGATTGAATTTCCCCTCCCTTCCCCCCCTCTCTACATATCATCAGGTTAGTCAGTCCGGAGATCTATTGAAGCCTTCTCATCATTTCACTCCACTGTCCTTTGTTTTCATCAGCTTTTGTCAGTTCAATATAAGTTTGCACCACAATGTTCTTGCAAGCCGGTGTGAAGTAATTGTTTCTTGGACATCCCCTTCCTCCTTTTCTCTCAATTTTGCCTTCTGGCATTTTCAATAATAGGCCTCTATGTCTCATATAATGTCATAGCCAAGACAATCTATTTTCTGTAAATGTGTCATTAGTTAAGCACTTGTTCATTTGAACTTTTTTATGTCCGGCTTACATCTTGCATTCTGCGATAGCACAATATCTCAATAAGTTATAAAATTTGTTTATCCTTTTTGTTTAGAGTCCATGTTTCAGAGCCACACAATACGGACTAGATACGTGTAATGATTATTTTTTTCCGAAGCTCAATACTAATGTTATTTGTAGTTAGACGTTTTTGTTTCTCACGAGATGCCTTTTTTTGCTACTGCGATCCGAGTTCTTCTTCTTCTTTTTCTTCTGCGTTCATTCTTAATCTCCCGCTACGAAGCTGTGAACATGGCTTTGCAAGCAGCAGGATATAGTTCGCAGAACGGAATGCGCTGTGTCGCTAGTTTACAGCTTGACTGCGATATTTGCACCTTTCGGTGCGACACATCCGTCTTCGGCAGCAATCCGAGTTCTAATTTAAACCTCACAGCGAGCATCGTTTAAAACCTCAGCACTTGTTCAATAATTTGTCTCTTGGTGCTGATATTTAATCTTTGAGTTTGTTTGACTAATACCATCGCTTTTGTTTTGTTAGCATTTATCCTCATACCAAATGTCTTGGCTGTGTCGTTGATTATGGAGAGTGGTTTTTGTAATTATTTCTCTGTTCTTCTTATGGTGGCTTGGTCATCGGCAAATTTAATGGTACTTATTCTTCCTTTATTTACCTTGACCCCCGTGTTGCAATTTCCGGTGGCTTCTGCAATTACCATCTCCAAATACAGATTAATTCGGCTTGGAGATAATATGATTTCGCCTGGGTTGATATTCCCTCACTGAGTGCTAAATCGCTGTTTGTTTTTCATACAAGATAAGTTTTAGTTTTATAACAGCTCTATCTACCCTAGGTTATTCTAATAGAAAGAAAAGTTTGGTCCACGGCGTCAGGTAAAATGTCTTTTCATAGTAAATAAAGCAGATAAAGTGAAATCAGTTCTTTTCAACATTCTCTCTGCAAGAAACTTCAGTGTTGCCGCTGCAAATCTTCTTCTTCTTCTTTGTTCGTTCTCAATCTCCCACTACCAAACCATGAAAGGGCTTAAGTAGCAGAATTTAGTCCAGAGAACGGAATGCGTTGTGTCGTAGTTTACAGCTTAACTGCGATATTTGCATCTTTCGGTCCAACACATCCGACTTCAGCAAGCATTTTTTGAGTACCGGGTTAGCATTCCCTCTTCGATCCCTTCTCCTTAGCCGGTCTGCACTGCTGCAGCCTGTTATCCAGGATCACCGCGTGGAGGTGTAGAATTGTCTTGGCAGCTCTGGTTCGCTGGCCCTGACGCTAGCAGTTAGCAATGGGTTGCTGACCACTGCAGCTCATGCGCTGCTCAGCATCTTGATCCCGCTGCAAATCTAATGTCTCTACTCTTGTAGAACCCAAACTAGTTTTCATTTAGTGCATGTTATATCTACGTATCTATTCCTCATGTACACAAATATAAAATAAATATTTCTTTTTTTATCTGTGTTATAATCTGTCTTTCCGCATTGACTTCCCTCAGTACATCCCAATTAGTTTTATTGGTTGTCTTTGTGAAGTGACTACCCGCAGCATATCATCATTTGTTTTCTTGGCTATCTTTGTGCATTGAATACCTTCAGTACATTCTCATTTATTTTCTTGGCTGTCTTTGTGCAGTGACTTCCCACAGTCAATGGCGACTCGTAGATTTATTTCTTGAGGGGGCTCAACCAAAGAAATTCAAACAAACTAAGAGCACTGAGATATTTTTATATAGCAAAGTATGTTAGTCAACTTGGAACTCATTTTTAGTGGATCTTCATCGTTCAGTGTTTGTCACTTGCAAACTGTTCAATCACTTTTATTTCATCATGTCCTTCTCAATGGATAACATTCCTAATGGTCTTAGCCTGTCTTCTCCCATAGTTAAAATCATTGTATCAACTTCTAAGATGAAAAACATCTCGCTTTGTATAGTTTTAGCAACCCTTTCAATACCTTTGCATTTTCAAACTAGCTACATAACAATGGATTGATATTTTGCTGTATTCTATTACTTCTAAAAATACGCCTTTTTTATTTGAGGAATTGATTCGTCGTGACCTCGAAGAGACAGGTTGCATGCTCCACATAATTTAAATACATCAATTATTTTGGACAAATGTTCCCGATTATGCGTCACTAAATCATTTTGAGCACGAATAGATCCTTTGTAAGCACTACCCAAATTATCGGCGATGCTACATTTACAGAGAAGTTGAAAACTAACGACATTGTGTTTATGTTTTGTTAATTGTTCATGCTTTTTAATGTTAGCCTGAATATGTCTTAGGTCTCACACGCCTTCCTTTGTCCAACTATCATCACCTCTAAATAGTAAACATATAAACCGCCATACAACCAGCAAATCATGTCATATATAGAAGCACCAAGTTTGCATGCAAATGCGCCTCAACTCTTCCATGGAGATTGTCTTTGTCCAATGTTTAATTTAGTTACTGGAAAACCACTTTAAAAAAATTTAATTTTCTCTCGTGGGCTTGGAAGGCGCAGTGTACTGTTTTAATTTGCGAACACGCATTTCAAACCGATAAATTTACTTCTGAATGACAAAGCAAAAGGCCAGGTCTCTGACTAGTGAGTCCAGTGCGGCTATGACGCCCGGAAGTTTAACCGGGGTTGAGTAGCCTTAGTTGTTATGACAACCAGTCCAATGTGCAGACGAATGCGAACTTAGCCATGCCTGTGTTTAATGCAGGAACAGATACTGCAAAAGTATGTCTGGGCACGCCATTAATTGTGTATCTAGTCAAAGTATTAGTTGCATAGTTCATACTTATTATTACTTATTAAAGGTTATGGTGGGTTCCATATCAACAATTGCCGTCAGGAATGAAGATAACTCTTCATGGACTAAGCTGCAGCCTAAGTCAGTTGAGGTGCCAGTTCCCTTCCTTGCTGTTTTTACATTCCTCAACTCATACGTCAGGTATCCAGTTACAGATGGATTGATTAAAGGAGGGAAGGGCGGTCGTGCCAGAAACGAATCAAGCCCGGATTTTCTTTCTGTCCGACCGTGATTTCGAACCCTGGCGGGGTGTAATCCCAGTCTTAGCTAGCTAGTACACTGTCGACTAGGCTACATGCTCTTCAAAACCATATCGCATTGTAAAAATAAGAAGGAAGAATGGATTGTGGCGCGTCGTCCGCGAGCCTAAAGGCACTGGCCGCCTGTGCTCTCAGAATATTCTTATTAGTTTTCTTGGCTGTCTTTGTGCATTGACTTCCCTCAGGACATCCTTGCAAGTTTTCTTGCCTGTCTTTGTGAATTAACTATTCTTAGCACATTCTCAATAGTTTTCTTGGCTGTCTCTGTGCATTAACTATTCTCAGTATATCCTCAATAGCTTTCTTGGCTGTCTTTGTGCATTGATCTACCTCAGCACATCATCAATAGCTTTCTTGGCTGTCTTTGTGCATTGCCCTACCTCAGCATATCCTTAATAGCTTTCTTGGCTGTCTTTGTACATTGACTTCCCTCAGCACATCTTCATTAGTTAGCTTAGCTGTCTTTGATATTCTTGCAATGACAATAATTTACTGCAAAGAAATGTCAATTACCCAAACTCTATAGGCTGTTCTATTTGTTATGCCAATTTGTATAACCCACCTGCTGTTCTTATAGACTCAGGTAATCAAATGAATGAACTAATTTTAATAGTTTCTTTGACTTCGATGCTACACAGTCTAAGTACTTTATCATAATACTAGACACATTGTTGTGTTTTAACTAATGTAGTATGTTCTTTGTTTACTTTCATCTAATTTTTAAATACATTTTCCTTAGTTTCTTCAGAAGCATAGCACCCCCGCTGAAATTGTCCTCTCTGTAGCAAGCCTGAGCCATAGCGCCCCATATGTTCTTCTATCATTGGCTGTGTGGTCACCCGTATTAACATGTTTGGATGGACATAGCTTCTCTCCTATCCTGCTCTTCCCAATATTGAACTATCGGATTTACGCAAGTGTTGACATATACATGCCGGCTCCTATCGTCTCTATTGATAGACTTATCTCAGACGTATTGAATTCCGGGCCGGTATCCATCATTGATCGTCTGCTTTAGATTATATGATTCCGGCTTCCTTGGACGTTATGGAATCTACCTCTAACTTGAAGGGCTAATTATGCGAATTTTTTGCCTAAACCGCATCAAGGTGTAAAATGTGTGAGAATAGTTTCATGTTATCGAAACTAAGTGAAACTTCCTAAAAATACTTAGAATTTTCAGTTTCGGAACATTGTTTTTTATTAATGAGACTGGACAATGCATGATGATAAAAGTTATGCCTTTGAGATTAAACAAAAATAGGCACTACTTAAAGATTGCAATGTGCTGAACACGAATATGACAGTGAAGATGTCAAATGTGTACTTTTTCTTAGAAATTTGCAAATATCGATATATACAAGGGGAGAGAGGCGTTCAAAAAGTAATACACCACATCGTTTTTCTCTGGAGCTGTTTATTGAAAAGGCATGACATTTCTACACAATATACATGTATATGTTATCTAAACATCTGTATTATTCAACATAATCCCCGTAAACTTGTTCAGTTTTATGCTAGCGCGAAATAAGTGCCTGTATTCCTAGCCCGTACCAGATTTTGTCTTGATCATGTAGCCATTTCTTGGCTGCATGAATCATTTCTTCATCATCTTCAAACCTTGTCCCAGGGAGTGCATCTTTGAGTAGACCGAACAGATGAAAATCAGAGGGTGCCAAATCGGGACTATAGGGTGGACGGGGTAGTACTGTCCAACCGAATTTGGTGATTGCTTCCCCTGTTGCCAAACTTGTGTTTGGACTCGAATTGTCGGGAAGGGGAAGCAGGACAAGCTCTGCGGAAACGTCGATTTAGAATATTTTCAATGTCTTAATGTAAGCTTGCGAATTGATTGTCTCTCCTCTTGGCTTCACATCCACAAGAATCGCGCCTTCAATGTCTTAATGTAAGCTTGCGAATTGATTGTCTCTACTCTTGGCATCACATCTACAAGAACCACACCTTCACTGTCAATAAAGACACTGATCATGACCTTTCCAGCTGTAAGTTGTCTTGAATTGTTTTCTTTGTGGTGATTGCGGGTGATGCCATTCCATGGACTGTCTTATTGTCTCAGGTTCAAAATGGTGTGTCCAGGTTTCGTCACCTGTAACGATATTAGCCAAAACGTTCTCTCCATCAGCATTGAAACGCACCAACAATTTAGAAGAAAGTGTTTTTCTTTGTAATCGTAAGACTTCGAGGAACCCATCTTGCGATAACCTTAGAAAATTCGAGTTTTTATAACTGCGTTTCGACTACCAATACTGATTGACAGCTATAAGGCCATTTGTTGAGTAGTGATTCGACTATCAGTAAGAAGAATGCCATCAGCGCATTTCAACATTTCTGCGTTGGTGACTGTGACAGGATGTCCCCAGCGCGGCCGATCAAGCAGCTCAGTATCAACACTTTCTGATTCTTTGATTCTCTGAACCCAGGGACTAACTGTACTCCTGTCGACTACAAAACTTCAGTGCACATCACATAGACGCTTGTGAAGGTTCACAACCGTCTCTTTCTCTGTAACAAGAAATTATATCACAATTTGCTGCTTATAACGCAAGTTGCTAACATGCTCGAATTTCAACGGTGAAGTGCAGTCGTATTATTTGGCTGATTGTGGCGCAATTTCATCAACATCATCATCATCATCAGTCCCGAAACCTAGAAGGTCGTCGATGCACAATTATTGCAGCTTGTCGAACCAGTTCACGCCATACGTCTCGATTTTCCGTCAGGGTATTAGTTTCAACTATCGACTTTCTCGTCCACTCTTTTGTATTGCCCTCCCATCTCTGTTTTGGTCTCCCTCTTCCACGCTTCCCAGGCACAGTCCCTTGCAGGACGGTATTGGTCAGTCCCACCGATCGTAGTATATGTCCATATCATGTCAATGTTCGTGTTTTTACTATAGTCAATATGTTTGTATACTGACCTAACTCCTTCCTAACAGTTTCAAGAACACTCTCATTGTAACGAGATCGAGATATGAAATGCCAAGAATTCTTTGCAAGCATCTCATTATATTCCCCAAATTTTACGTTCTAGGGCAGCCGCCAGAGTCCAAGTCTCACACGCGTAGAGATATACCGAGGTGACCATTGTATACATTAAAGTTATCTTCGAATTGAGACTAATGTTCTTGTCTTTCCAGATTATTGGCAGCCTGGTCAGGGCGACCATGGCCATCGCTGTTCTTTACTGGATATCCGCTTTAGACCTCTCCGCATTCATTTCTGCTCCCAGATATTTGAACAGCGTAATACTTTCCAGAGATTCACCTTTGACCATCATCGGGTTTAAAATAACCTCTGGGGCGTTGAGCATGATCTTACTCTTCTCTGCACTGATTTCCATCCCACATTTATGGGTTTCATTGTCCAGGTTTGCGACTAGGCTCACAAGTTCAGTCTCTGTTCCAGTCAGACCGGTAATGTCGTTGGCAAATTGGAGGTTGGTGAGCATGCGTCCACCTATACTGACCGTCCATAGGTGTTCATCCAATGCTTCTGACATAATGCGTTCTAGAAAAACATTGAAAGGTGTCGGAGAGAGGAGACACACCTGCCGCACGCCGATTATTCTGCGAAACCATTCAACTGTGGTCCCGTTGAGGTAAACTGCACTGCTGTCATCTGAGTATAATTTCGCAATGATGTAGGTGAGCCGCCTTCATATTTTGTACTTGCTCAGAGTTTCTCATAGGGCCTCATGCCCCATACTATCAAAAGCCGTTTAAAGTCAAAGAAGACCTTATACAATTTCTGTTTGTGCTGAGTGCATTTTTCACTGATCGAGCGCAGGTTACAAAATTAATCTATTGTGCTTGACCAGCTGTGAAACCCGATTGTTCTTCCGCAATAATTGCTTCTGCTCGTGGCTGCAGTCTGTTAAGGATGACCTTGAGCGTAATTTTACTGGCGTGGCTAATCAGACTGATGGTTCTGTAGTTGTGAAACTGTTGGAGGTTACCTTATTTTGGTATCACTTTGTTCATTGATTTTGTCCAGGACGTGAGCATTTTCCCCATCTGCCATATCATGTTACAGATTTTTGTTAGAAAATCTATCCCCACTGTCCCTCCAATAATTAATTGTTTGGCTGGTATGTTATCCACTCCGGCCGCTTTAGCCTATTTAAGAGATCTAACGGCCCCCTCAACTTCCATACGCAAGATGCTAAAGTTATCTTTCTCTTATTATTGGTCTGCTGGGGTTACATCTCTAGGATCTTATACAACTGGGAGCAATACTTCGTCCATCACTGCGTACAATCATTTTCCGCAGTCATGGTATTTCCTGCCTCATCCTGAATTGTTCTTAATGTAGGTGTGAAATTCTTTGTCATGTTTCTATTAGTTGGTAAGCTGCTCTATCATTGTTCTTGACAAAAAAGTCTTGAATATTTGTGCACTAATCTATTATCCACTCCTCCTTTGCTTTCGCCATGTAATTTCTTATAGTCTTGCTTATAGCTCTGTGTATTTTCCGCTCTGGGTGTTGTGGTTTTCTCATTTATGAGAGCTCTCCTAGTATCACAAAGTAGTAATATATGTTCAGAGACCGAGGGTTTAGACCTCCGTTTGTACCTTCCCAGTATTTTCTCGGCCGTGCCCTTCAGTATAGTGTTGAAGGCTTCTAACATAGACTGTGCATCCTAGTGTTCTGTATCTGAGTCAGTGCTTGCTGCCAGGTTAAGATTGTTCCTCAAGCTATCATGAAACGCTTCCACGGTTAGTGGATCTTTCAGTCTATCAAGGTCATATCTAATCCTTGGTTGTTGTGGTCTGGCTATGCTCTTTAGGCTGAGACGAAATGTAAGCATAAGCAGATCATGGTCGCTGCCCATGTCCGCTCCTGGATAACTTCTTATTTGGGCCTTATTGATAATAATAATAATAATGTTCGCTTAGACATCTAGGGCCCGTTGCGTCGATCGACCACCACCATATCTAACTGCTGAGGCTTGTAGGGATCGACCACCACCATGTCTAACTGCTGAGGCTTGTAGGGATCGACCACCACCATGTCTAACTGCTGAGGCTTGTAGGGATCGACCACCACCATGTCTAACTGCTAGGGCCCGTTGCGTCGATCGACCACCACCATGTCTAACTGCTCAGGCTTGTAGGGATCGACCACCACCATGTCTAACTGCTGAGGCTTGTAGGAATCGACCACCTCCATGTCTAACTGATGAGGCTTGTAGCCAAACCTCGTTCATTGCCGAAGAAGAAACTGATATCTATCGGAGCTATGTAGAATGGGGATGGCCCCTCCCACGCCTCCAGCCGGTCGGTGGGAGACCGTTGTTACACATAGCAGACTTGGATATTATCTGGTGACGCGAAACTTCCTGGTCCAGTCGAACAACGTGACCAAACAAAGACAGAGTTTCAGAGGTGTAGGGAAGACTCGTCTTTGCAGACACCTCGACATTACGGACGACATCGAACCACTGGATACAGAGGATGCGTCGCTGGCTGCACATTTGAAAGGCATCGAGTCTTGATATGTCCTGTTTAAGTAGGGTCTAAGTCTCTGAACCATACAGGAGGACAGGAATCACACACGTCTGATAAATACGAATTTTGCATCCGAGAGAGAGTCTGCCATTATTCCACACCCGGCGAAGGTCGTTTATAGCGGAAACAACAAGGCCGACTGCCTTAACATGTCAGGTTAAACTTATTGCTGCTGGAGAGAACTCTGGTTTGTACCATTATGTAGTCTATCAGGTTATGGTTTTTTTCCACTGTGTGAGTGCTATGTGGTTCTTCTAGACATTTTATGGTTCCCCAGCGTATTCGCCAGCACAAAATGATTGTATTCGGATAACTCCAGTAACCTATGACCTCTCACGTTTGAAACTCTATTACAAAAGGGTGCACATGTGTCCGGCCAAGATTCTGACACGTCAGAGCTAACTTTCGCATTCCAGTCACCCTGCAGTATGATGGTGTCTTTCTCGTGGGTATTGTTAATACACTTCTGTAACTGGTCATAAAAACACTCAACCTCATCCTTCTCGTAATTTAGTACTCACAATTGACACATGTCATATTAAAAGTGTGCAAAATGTCATGCTTCTATTTTCAGTATTAGCTGAGAAAAACGGTGTGGTGCATTACTTTCTGAACGCCCCTTTTGTATATAAATATAAACATATATATATAAATTATATCGATCTTCAGCCCACGTGTGTCGTTAGACGTCGTAGGGAGGTGTGACCTCCTTTGTTTCATATTTTTGGCAGGCGAAAATCCACTGGTGACTTGCCAGTTCAATCCCAGTATCTGTTCGGGTGATAACTCGTTTCTGGCTTGCAAATACAGCGAATATCATCTATACTATTTACACAGTTACGAGGCGTCAATACTGCTCACTTTAAACTGCATGTTTCACTTTGGTTGTAGTTAGACGAAGTAGTAAATGGGAGTCGTTCAAATGATTTGCTGACCCTACAGGACTTGAGTTACAACTAACGACTACTTCATTGTAGTAAGAGATCGTAACACAGCGATGTCCTGACTCAACTACATTGCATAAGAAAATGTTGCCATACCATTAGGAGTGGTGCGTATAAAGCGGGCTAATGCAATACTGTGCAATAGGAAGATAAAAATGCAGCATTATAAATTGGTTCGCTATGTACTCAATACGGACTGAAGTTTATACTTCAACATCCATATTTCTACAAAACAAAAGTCAAACTAAGGTTATTGTCATCTTCGTGTTCATGACCAATGTATTAGCAAAGATTGATTTTTGGCCATTTAACATGTAATTTGTTTGATGTCCAGTGTAATTTATATGTGTTTCTTGGTTGATGCTTTTGTTGAACCTAGCCGCTTCATGCTCCAGCTTATATAGTTTATATATATATATATATATATATATATATATATATATATATATATATATATATGTAAATTGGTTCTGAATTATTAAAATTACGTAAAGAAAGTATGCGTTGACAAAATATATCTTTTTTTTTTTGTGGGTGCATGTCGTGAATGAAGACATTAAATGCCAGCCTTCTGTGACAGAGAGGCGAAATTTGAGGGAAAGGAAATAGATAAGAGATAAACCAAAAAGATACTAAACAGTTAGCATTATATGGTAGAAGAGAAAAGAGTCAACAATAGATAATATAATTGACAAATGGCATTACTAGTCGGAAGTGTTTGACATTGTAAATGGTGGTTAAGACCACAATTTTGCCTTAAACATGCTCTTTTAAAAAAAAAACATTTACTTCCCTTAATAATTTGTGGTAATATTCTCTAGCTATCAAGTCCGTGTAACTGTAAGCTCTGCGGTCTAGTTGTCTGTGTAGTTCTATGCTCTACGGTCTAGTTGTCGGTTTGGCTCTACGGTCTAGTTGTCTGTATGGTTCTATGCTCTACGGTCTAGTTGTCTGTGGGGTTCTATGCTCTACGGTCTAGTTGTCTGTGCTAATCTTTGCTCTGTGGTCCAGTTGTCTGTGTGGATCTATGCTCTACAGTTTAGTTGTGTGTGCGGTTCTATGCTCTACGGTCTAGTTGTCTGTGAGGTTCTATGCTCTACGGTCTAGTTGTCTGTGCGGTTCTATGCTCTACGGTCTAGTTGTCTGTGTGGTTCTATGCTCTACGGTCTAGTTATCTGTGTGGTTCAATGCTCTACGGTCTAGTTGTCTGTGTGGCTCTACAGTCTAGTTGTCTATGTGGTTCTATGCTTTACGATCTAGTTGTCTGCGTGGTTATATGCTCTATAGTCCAGTTGTCTGTGGAGTTCTATGCTCTACGGTCTAGTTGTCTGTGTGGCTCTACGGTCTAGTTGTCTGTGTGGCTCTACGGTCTAGTTGTCTGTGAAGTTATATGCTCTACGGTCTAGTTGTCTGTGTGGCTCTACGGTCTAGTTGTCATTGTGGCTCTGTGCTCTATGGTCTAGTTGTATGTGTGGTAATATGCTCTAGTCTAGTTGTATGTGTGGTTCTATGCTCTACGGTCTAGTTGTCTGTGTGGTTCTATGCTCTACGGTCTAGTTGTCTGTGTGGTTCTATGCTCTACGGTCTAGCTGTCTGTGTGGTTCTATGCTCTAATGAAGTCTAGTTGTCTGTGAGACTTTAAGCTGAACGGCTTAACTGCCAGTATCTTTCAGCCCTAAGTGAGTTTCACTTAAAAGAGAAGAAAGAGAAATAATATTTCATATAAAGTAATCGTCTTGACCGATGAAATAATCAAATGCTTACAAAAGCACGAATTAATAAGAAGTTACTTTGTGAAGATATGCTAGAAAGAGCAAACAGTAATTGTTGGCTCATATAGCATTAAACGCCATTATAAATCCTGGAGCCTTTTATGTCCTTCAACTGTTCAGGCAGCAAAACTTAAATTGCGCTTATGTCCTTGAGTTTGTTGAATGTGCCTCTTAGAAGGCGTTTGCCATTTTCGTAAATTGTTGTTTTGGCTATTTAAAAAAAAAAGAAAAACGGCCCTGGAGGAAAATGTGTTCGGTAATACACTTCGGTTGTGTTTGTGCTGCTTGTTGAAGGGGAAATATAGATTTTTTATTTTATTTTGATCTTTTAAACAGAAACATTAATTAAATATACTTTAGGTGAGTGGTTCTTAAAATGGGTGGTGAGATATCACAATGGTTGGTTTGGGGGTGGGGTGGAGTGGGGGATGGGTTGAAAGAAGGAATATGAGTGCAAGAGAGATGGTAATCGGAATGCAAGTGAGATGGTACTCAAAGGGCAAGTGAGATGGTACTCAAAGGGCAAGTGAGATGGTACTCAAAGGGCAAGTGAGATGGTACTCAAAGGGCAAGTGAGATGGTACTCAAAGGGCAAGTGAGATGGTACTCAAAGGGCAAGTGAGATGGTACTCAAAGGGCAAGTGAGATGGTACTCAAAGGGCAAGTGAGATGGTACTCAAAGGGCAAGTGAGATGGTACTCAAAGGGCAAGTGAGATGGTACTCAAAGGGCAAGTGAGATGGTACTCAAAGGGCAAGTGAGATGGTACTCAAAGGGCAAGTGAGATGGTACTCAAAGGGCAAGTGAGATGGTACTGCGAGTGCACGTGAGAATGTTCGAGAGCGCAAGTGAGATGGTACTGCGAGTGCACGTGAGAAAGTACGAGAGCGCAAGTGAGATGGAACGAGAGTGCATGTGAGATGATACTAAAAGTACAAGTGAGATGGTACTAAAAGTACAAGTGAGATGGTACTAAAAGTACAAGTGAGATGGTACTAAAAGTACAAGTGAGATGGTACTCAGAGTGTTAATATCAACCAATCAATCATTCAATTCGTCAATCAATGCGAATACTGCTGACGTGATCCTCAGAGTACTTATTTAAATCACCCAGTCAGTCAAACAATCAATGAAAATCTCCCGTTCCATGTTTAAAATATGTTTTGTACAAATACTTTCTAAGTTCATATCCCCTGAGGAATCCTTTCCATATATGTTGGCGTCTTTCTGTATATCTGTGATATCCGTCTGGAGCTCTGCAAGCTTTGATATCCTGATCTGATACTGATTATTGAAGAACAGAGACTGAATTGCGATGTTATCAACTGACTTTTAATATTTAAAGCCAGCGGTTTGACCTAATCTTCTATTCCACTATTTCCTGTCTTGTTTGTTGTTTCCAACAATTTAAATCCTACTGTTCTACGAAATGATATACATATGAAAGTTATTTTCTTTTCTGTTACTTAAACGTTAATAAAACTTAAATATTTATAGCGGACAAAGTAATGATCAAACTTAGAATCAAAATTGCTAACAAAGATCTCGAAATAGTTACTGACTTCAATTATCTTGGCTCTATCATCCACAGTTCCGGAAATTGCGATGTAGAAATCAAACATCGACTCGCCATCACTTCTCATCAATTAACATCGATAAAAAACCTATTAAAAGAGGCAGCAGACATAACATTGGGTAACAAGAAAGAAGAAAACAAGAAACCATGGGTAACATCTGAAATGCTAAACAAAAAATGGAAGACAGACGCAAATGGACAAATATCAATACAAATCATGGTATTGCTACGTATAAGCGTTTCAAAAATGAATTAGATCGAGAATGCAAAATGGCAAGAGAAAAACGTTGGATAGGAAATGCGACAAAAATGAAGACCTGGAGAGAACAGAGAAATTCGATCGTCCATAAGAAATTAAAACAATCGTTTCGTAAGACTAAGACCAATCAATCACTGGTGATTAATGAAAAGAATGAAAAATCAATAACGGACTAAGAGAACAAAAAAGTAAAATAGAGAAAATATGTTAAGGCTCTGTTTGATGATAAGGCCTGTATTAAGATAAAAAACCACTAAATTACATACCATTGACAGAAGTGAAATTACCTATAACCAGAAAAAAAAAGTAATTTTCTATCATCCCGACCAACAACGACCCAGGGATAGATGAGTTACCTATTGAGCTACTGAAACAGCGGGGGATACTTTACATCATTCACTTGTTCAACATGTTAGCGATATTCAGAACATGTATGAAAGTCAAGAAGCGATAATTTTATTCACAGAAGGTCTCACGGATCCAGTGTCCATAAGACAGGAGGTACGACAGGACTGCTTGCTTTCACTGAGTCTATAACGGATATTCCGCGATGATGGTGGACACAGTTATACGGTATTGTAATATGATGTGTCAAAGTTAATGGTATGAACGTTAATGTCATCAAATTTGTCGATGCCCGAGCGAGAGAGGAAGGGTCAGTAGCAACGTTGTAAATGCTGCTTGAGAACATTTATAGCACGGCCAAACATGAAAATAAACACATCGAAGACAAAGACTTTGGTAATATCCAAGCAACATAGGCAAATAAATGTGATCATCAATGGAGAAATAATCGAACAAGTATTGAAGTTTACATATTTAGGGTAAACTATATCAGAAGATGTCCGCAATGAGACACAAATTAAGATAAGAATTGCAATGGCAAAAAGGGCTTAAGTGAAAAACATAAACTGTTACGGTAGCCTTAAAGATTATCAGGATTGAACTGATGATAAGTATAACTGCCATTCATATATGACCAATTACACCGTATGGGACTGAAACATGGCATCTAGCAAAGAAAAAGGAAAAACTCTTGGAAGCGTGATGCTATCGTAGAAGGGAAAGAGTGAGCTGGACATAAAGAATATCCAATGACAATTTACTCACTAAAGTTGGCGCACAAAGACAAATATTACATATGATACAAAAACGTTTGTTGGGTTGGTTGGGCCCCAGTATGATACCTGAAACTTTTCTATAGACGATATTAGAGGGCAAGATTCAAGAAAAGAGAGGACTGGAGCGATCAAGACTCACCTTTACATCTCAGGCATGCATCGGCATTAAAGTACGAACATGTGCTGCAATGAAGAGAACTGTAGAGGATAGCCAAATTGAGAGACATACTCAGACAATCTTACAACCAGTCTCCGGACCGATCAATCAGATGGTGATAATCATGACAAACCTAAGGCAGGTCACCACCATGGAGACCAAATTATAATTGGGCAAATTCCCGGTGACAACATTTAGCCGTGAGACTTGAACACTTTGCAAAATGGTGGCACTGAAAATATCGTTCTTTCGAAATGAAATGTTATAGTCAAATGTTGAAAACATCATTAACAGAGAAAAGAGCTAAATAGGACATATCGCATATCTTGAATGTAGTGTCCAATTTGCGATGACAAAATGTTGATTTTTCGGTCACGTTAAAAGACATTAATTACAGCTTGGAAAGATTGATAATGGAGGATATCGTTCCTAGACACACACAAAAAACGAGGTCGATCTCGTCGGAGCTGGAGCCAGGACATTACTGAGAGTTTGCATATAACCCTGGAGTCGTTAAGTAGCCGCGACACAAATGGAGTTCAGAAGCTATGATGGAGACAACGTTCTGAAAAAAAAATGTCACATAGTTTTGTTTTCATTTTTTAGGGCTGTTTTTACTGTTCTACATCCTTCGGGGTAATACAATAGGATCGAGTTGACATAAGTGTTTACGATTTTTATGGTGTTGGATTTGATTTATTTCTTCTTCTTCTTCTTCTTCTTCTGCGTACGCAGTCAGACAGTAACCATTATTTTTTCGAAAAAAGCGGCGGTCATCCTGAGGCTGTCGCCACTGCCATAGAGCTTGTCTTGCATAATTTATTTCGAAATACATGAATCCGCAATGCGATAGAACACCTTTTATCATATACTATTGCCACAAAGAAATATGAACGATTCCACAATTTGTAGAAGTGTATATTTCAGCTTTGTTTTTCAATATAATATATGTCCTGTGTGCTGTGACCTGTGATCCTGTCCTGTGTGCTGTGACACTGTCATGTTGTCCCTGTCATGTTACCCTTTCTTGTGACATGGGATACTGTCCTGTTACCCTGTCCTGTGACTAGTGACCCTGTACGGCGATCCTGTCCTGTGTCATACTACCCTGTCCTGTGACTAGTGACCCTGTACGGTGACCCTGTTCTGTGTCATATTACTCTGTCCTGTGACCCTGTCATGTGTCCTGTGACACTGTCCTGTGACCCTCCCTGTGACCCTGTCCTGTGTCCCTGTCCTGTTTCCCGTGACCCCGTGCTGTGACCCTCTCATGTGTTCCTGTTCTATGTTTCTGTTCTGTAACCCTGTACTGTGATTCTGTCCTGTGATTATGTCCTGTGCCTCTGTCCTGTGTCCCTATCCTGTGACCCTGTCCTGTGTCCAGTGACCCTCTCTTGTGACTCATCCTGTAACCCTGTACTGTGTCATGTGACCCTGTCCAGTGACCCTGTCTTGTGTCCTGTTACTCTGTCCTGTGACTTTGTCCTACCATGTGTCATGTGACCCTGTCCTGTGACCTGTGACCCTGTCCTGTGTCCTATGACCCTGACCTGTGTCCCATGACCCTGTCATGTGTCCTATGACCATGTCCCGTGTTATGTGACCCTGTCCTGTGTCACGTGACCCTGTCCTGTGTCCAATGACCCTGTCCTGTGACCCTGTCCTGTGTCCTATGACCCTGTCCTGTGTCCTATGACCCTGTCCTGTGTCATATGACCTGTCCTGTGTCCTATGACCCTGTCCTGTGACCCTGTCCTGTGTCATATGACCCTGTCCTGTGTCCTATGACCCTGTCCTGTGTCCTATGACCCTATCCTGTGTCATATGACCCTGTCCTGTGTCATATGACTATGTCCTGTGTCATATGACCCTGTCCTGTGTCCTATGACCCGGTGCTGTGTCCTATGACCCTGTCCTGTGTTATGTGACCCTGTCCTGTGTCCTATGACCCTGACCTGTGTCCTATGACCCTGTCATGTGTCCTATGACCCTGTCCTGTGTCCTATGACCCTGATATGTGTCCCATGACCCTGCCCTGTGTCCAGTGACCTGTCTTGTGTGCTTCGATCTCTGATCAAGCATAATTATTTCGCCCTGACTCTAGTTACGGCTGTAACATA
The DNA here is from genome assembly GCA_036924085.1 of Ariolimax columbianus. NCBI lineage: Eukaryota > Metazoa > Mollusca > Gastropoda > Stylommatophora > Arionidae > Ariolimax > Ariolimax columbianus. The sequence goes on from JAVGWX010000003.1 coordinate 118,895,038, forward strand.
GAACAACCATTTAATAACTAAATTCCAGATCAGCAAGGCGTTTGGATCAAAACTAATTTAATATCATTTGTGAATGTTGATGTTGTTTTGTGTAATCTAATTAATGATTAGATTAATTTGTTATTTAGATCAGCGAACTTTTCACTGGGTTCCGCGAATCTTTAATGGGGAGGAGGTGAAGAGGGGGAAAAGAGGAGGGGCATTAGAATGCTACTGAGATTGTCTTTCATTTATTTCACAATTTTAAGAATATGTTTTTTATGGGATAATTTTTGTAATACAGTATTTCAGTAAAAATTTCTCTGAATTCATTAAATATCAACAAACATTTTAAACAAAAATGATCATTCTTAATGTTACTACACAAGAGGTGAAAGTCTGAGGGATGGTACTGAATGTAAAATGTAATTACCCACATAAAGTAACAAATATTTTTAAAAATTAGATCAGCACAAATACAACACGACAACCTATATTGTGATTAAAAAGGTCTCACAGCTTTACAATACCTGCAATGTCACGTCAAACTAGTCTGATATCTATCGTTTAGATATTTGGATTTGTTTTGGATTTTTATTTTTTATTTTAGGATAGATGAGACATTAGTAGATGAGACATTAGTGGATGAGACATTAGTGGATGAGACATTGGTGGACGAGACATTGGTGGACGAGACATTGGTGGATGAGACATTAGTGGATGAGACATTGGTGGATGAGACATTGGTGGATGACGGGCTACTTGTGCATGAAGTTATCACTTATAGAAGCTTCACCACGTGCGAGTCCTAGCCAATCGTTAGCATCTCCATTTATGTCTGACTGAGTTTCAGGATGTAGACTGCTTGCTGACGGGTAGTAAGGACCCGATGGTCAAGTAAGCATGCTTTTCTAGAGGATAACTACAAACAGCTGGTGTCTTGCAATTGGGCTGGGGACTGTCAAAGGTTAGGGAAGCATTCCTATACAATTATGGCTGCAGGAAACCGCTCACTCGTGTGCGATGCAGCATGAAGTTCAGCGAGATGTATGAACAAGAAATGTTGAAAATTTTAATCGTTAAAAAATATATTTCAACATATAAATGATCATGAATTGGTAAGCCGTAGAGTGTGAATTAATGAATAATTTATTATTAATCAACACAGATGTTTGCAAAAGGTATGTGTTAAATAGCTGGCTTGAATTCAGTGGTTTTCTAGATGTCATTTTTCATGCACGTAAGTAAAGCCAGCTCAATTGATGTTGCCTCATTATGTTGAGAAACTGATTGCTTATAATTTTCGTTTTTAAAAACGTGCGTCATCCTGCCTCGTGCACTTGAACACTCATTACAGCTATTCCAATATTGGGAAACACTGTCCGTTTTCAATTATTTTAATAGTGAATTCAAACTGATAATCAACACGAATCAGTTTGTGATTAATTCACCAAAAGACCCCTAGAATCACGGAGCCCTTGAGCAAATGCTCAATATGACATTAAGACAACACTGGTGAGGTAAAAAATGAAGAGACATTCTTCCCTAGTCTACATAGACTGAAACGATGACAGAAGCGGAGGAATTGTCCAAATCAACAGCTCTCGAAGGGTAACATGAAAGTGTGTGGCTCACTAGAGACGTATAGGTAGGGACATACAAGAAAATAACGACTGGTTATCCTGGAAAATATCGGCTCCACATCCTGTTTCAACAGTTCTCGAAGGGTAACAAGAAAGTGTGTGACTAACTAGAGGCGTATCCGGACATACAAGATAATAACGACTGTCCATCCTGGAAGAGATCGGGGCTTCACCTTATATACAGCATACCACGTGCAATGGAAGGATAACGGAATAAATACAGTTGTGAAGATACATCCTGAACCACCGTTGACAAAATCTGCTGTACATGAAAGATGCAACCCCTCTAGTGGCTAAGGGGGTCTATAATGACGAACGCTTCCTAAATTGTGTGGGAAAGAAGCTTTCTGAGAAAGGTCACCTAAAACTGGAAGGAAGAATCAACAAATTGGAACATGAAATGTCAGGACATTAACAAGATTAGGAATGCTGGACAATTTTGTCTCAGATGTCTGGATTGTGAACTTTGATATATTGGATGGGGTAGAAGCATGCCCAACAAATGCCGGATACGCGAGGAAAGAGCAGTGTACATTTATACATTCAGAATTAGTACAGCACGGACTAGGAATGTGAATATTTATTTTTTAAACATCTAAATATAGATGTCTGGTTTTTTTGACACACATAGACCGTATGATGTTGATGAAGTTGAGGGCTAAACCATTTGATATGGCCATGTGACAGTCGTGTACACTAAATCAGTAACACGGAGGAAAAGAAAGTGACGACTATGAAAACTTACAACAGACTGTCAGACCAATAACATGTACAAACTTTTTATTATATTTGGAGATAAGACCTCAAACACACCAACATGAAAACACAAGAAAGTAGTAGAGAAATTTAGACTAGGAAAAAGAAACAACAGAGAAGTAAGGCTGGTACATTTTGGTGAAGAAAAACAAATAGTTATGTGTAGCACATTTTCCAGTAAGCGTCAGAAAGATTTTGCAAGTGGAAAACCCAGAGATTTAGAAAGAAATCAAATTGACTTTATTAAGATTGTTAATGTGTTTAAAAAAATTTTTTTTTAATGGTTGTTGTTGTTGAATACCCACAATGGGTAAGATTTCTCTTTTGCAGCCCATGAAAAAGGCGTTAAGTGCCAGGTTGCAGTAGCTTTCCTCGCATCAAGAGCGTGCTGATGTTCAGGTAGCAGTGAAAAAAGCAAATGCAATGTTAGGTATGATAAAAAGAAATATTAAACATAGGAGCAAGGAAGTGATAGTCAAACTGTTTAGAACATTACACCTAGATTGGAGTAGTATGTACAGGTGTGGAGTCCTTATCATAGAGGGGATATAAACATGCTGAAATAATACAAAAAAGAGCCACAAAGCTGATAGTGGGATTCCAGAATTACAGTTATGAAGAAAGACTCCGAAAAAACGGCCTACAGTGCCTAGAAGACAGAATTCGTGGTGACAATACAGGTTTATAAGTCGATCAGAGGAATGGATAAATTAGACTATAACACGTTTTTAAAAATACAGCCACCCACAAGAACAAGAGGGCATAGCTACAAGTTAACTAAAGAGAGGCCCAAATCAGATATTAGGAAATATTTTTTAGTCAGTGGTGAATGCTTGGAATGCATTGCCACAAGAGGTAGTGGAGGCAGGGACAGTTAATACATTTAAGAATAAATTGAATGCGCATAGCTTTTAGAGCAAGGTGATGTAAATGAAACTGGTTGTATACAAACTCTGCAGAGTCTTCTAAACCAGTATAAAGACATTAAGCTAAGTTAAGTTAAGATGGCGGACCGTGGTTATCCAGGCGGTTGTGATATGCTTGACTTCAGGTGCACGTGGATCACTACTACTGTGGTCACGTCAATTCCCCACCTTGTTAGTGAGTTGGGATGAGGAGAAGGGGAGGGGCCTTTTCCAGTATATTTTACCTGATCCTGACTAACATGTGCGATTAGTATATTTTGCTTGACCAACCGTTAGTCTCCACTCCCCACTTTATTAAGACATTCAAAAATAGTGTTACAATGGCCCAAATGTATCCAGGTGCGGGCACAAATAAGTTCCAATCACAATCCTGTAATGATAAAAATAGCCATAAAACTTTAAAATATAGAAAGAAGATATAAACATATCCTCAAATAGGAAATATTAGCGATAAAGAGGTCCGACATTAAAATGTAATATATAAATCTTAAAAGAGTAGCGCGACAAGTATGCATGGTGACCCTTTATCTGGTCAATGTTCACACAGAGCACACTTGTCAACAGAGAGGAAATGCCAGTCCTCATTTTCGGTGGAGTGTACACGGAATCTGAGATATACGGAAGACACACATCTGCTGGCTAAAAGCGAACAAGAATGACGACGGTGGTTCTAGCACATATCAAAGGTCAGGTATATGGATCTAACATTGATAATTATTTCACGAAAATTAAAATAATTAACAAAGTAGACCGGAAACCTGCTCTACAGATTGCAAAAACGAAAGGGATAGGACACTAGAACAGACCAAAAGCTTTTCCGATCTTGAAAATATAATAACGGAGAATACTAAATGTGATATGGAAGTGAAGGGAATAGGGACATCCGATTAGAAGATATGATAGGAAATAGGGACAGCCAATTAGAAGATGTGATATGGAAGTCAAGGGAATAGGGACATCCAATTAGAAGATATGATAGGAAATAGGGACAGCCAATTAGAAGACGTGATATGGAAGTGAAGGGAATAGGGACATCCAATTAGAAGATATGATAGGAAATAGGGACAGCCAATTAGAAGATGTGATATGGAAGTCAAGGGAATAGGGACATCCAATTAGAAGATATGATAGGAAATAGGGACAGCCAATTAGAAGACGTGATATGGAAGTCAAGGGAATAGGGACATCCAATTAGAAGATATGATAGGAAATAGGGACAGCCAATTAGAAGATGTGATATGGAAGTCAAGGGAATAGGGACATCCAATTAGAAGATATGATAGGAAATAGGGACAGCCAATTAGAAGATGTGATATGGAAGTCAAGGGAATATGGATGGCCAATTATAAGACGTCACATGATAAAAGTCAAAGCAATATGGATGCCAATTCGTTTTCTCGCCAAAATAAGTAATATGCTGACATTCGTGCAATTGGCTCACAAATGTATTGATACTACTTGTAATTACTGTATTGTACAGAAACATGAACAATGAATAAACTGATGCCTTTGAAATGCTGACATAAAGAAGAATGGGCCGCATCTTGTGAAAGTAAATGAAAACAAATTATGAGGTTTCTGAGAAATTATGAAATCCAATGGAATTGATAAACGGAAGCGCTCAGGTAGGTAAGATAATTATGTTACATTAAAAAAAACCAGCTGTAAAATCCCATTCTAGGTGTATGGAAACCGGGCCACAAGTAAACAAGAAGGAGGATATCATCAAACGATGGACGGGGAAAAGCCTGGCAGATTGTGCCATTACAGCAAAGACAGAGGACGTTGGAGATCATTTCAACTGACATTTGATGCGGGAGTGACACTTGAACGGAACTTCATTTACTGTTTCAAACCATTGCTTTATTTCATCAACCAGTTATGTTAATCTTTCGCCAATTTGCTGTGCCTAGTTAGTCTAAGTAAATGGTTATTATAGCCAGTCGTGGTTTTAAAAATTAACAATAAAATCTCAGCGCTGTGTGAAAACAAACATACTTTTAAAATTGAAAGGCGAGATGGTTTGTGACAATCCTAAAAGAACCGCAGTAAGAGTTCCAGATAGATTCTAAAAAAATAATGCACAATGTGAACTTTTTGTTTGTTGGCCGGAGGCCAAAGGTGCGGCAGTGAATGAGCTGACAGCCGCCATCGACTCATAGTTGGCTGCTTCCGTCAAGGTCAGTGACGTCTTTTTCATGACGAAACCCAAATAAGAAGTACGTAAGTCAATGGGGTGATGTATTGCTCATGAATTTAGCTAAAGTAAACACGTTGCAGGTAGGAATACACGAATAAATAAAAGAACACGCTGAGAATAAGTGCGTCGATCACAGATTGAAAACCAATGTTGATAACAGGATCGGACAATGGCATGCTAAATGACATATGCTTGTTTCTTGTCGGAAAGGAAGGTTCAAATAATTTTCATTATTGCCTGTTTTATTCTGATTCTATGGTTTTATATTGTTGTTGTTTTTTAATTAAAAGATAAACGCGCCAATTAAATTAAAGTTGGATTGAGTGAGTAAAGTTAAACGAGATACCGCTTAACATTTCAATTAAGGTGAATAGAAATTAAGCTAACAAGTTATTCAATAAAGACCAACCCTCACCTTGTTACTTATAGACTAAGCCGTTACCTCATAAAGTCAAGTTCCTTACCTCGTTAAATAAATACTAAGTCAGTATCTCATTAAATACCAGGTCCTCCCCTTGTTAAATAAGTTCTAAGAGTGTACCTTATTTTTTTTTAAACTAAGCTCTTACCTCGTTAAATAAAGACATGTGAATCTGTTAAATGCTTTTTAAAACGTAAAGACACACCCCACCCTAAGCAGATGCCGCAGTGGGGCATGACGTATTATAGACATTAGTGTAATGAATACATTGTACCGGTCAAGTTCAGTTAGAGACAAAGTCTCTAACATCTCTGCTGCAAAGGCGCTCACCAACCAATTGCCTGTGTCAAAAAGATAGGAACCACTTTCCTCTGATGACATGGACGTGACTATGGAAAAAGAACACTTGTTTACACAGAACAATTTTGTCGTTATTGACCTAATGCTCTAGAGACAGCTAAGGGCATGTACTTGCGTGCCTAATTTACAATTCCAACTGTTTGTTTTTTCTTTTACATTGATTGAAATAGTGTACGATTTTCATATCCTTCCTTGTTCAAGACAGGAATAGTAAACATCGCGAAACAAGCTTAACTTTTCCAAGACAATAATCCATAGTACTTGGAATAACATTCAATATTTGAACCAATACAAACCAATTGTCAATTATACTTGGTAATTATGGAATTACATTCAATATTGGTACCAGTACATAGACAAAAATCCAAAGTAATTGGTAATTATTGAATAACATTCGGGATCAAGATGCTGAGCAGAGCATGAGCTGCAGTGGTCAGCGACCCATAGCTGACTGCTAGCGTCAGAGCCAGCGAAACAGAGCTGCCAAGACCCTTCTACACCTCCACGCGGTGATCCTGGATAACAGGCTGCAGCGGGGCAGACTGGCTAAGGAGAAGGTATCGAAGAGGGAATGCTAACCCAGTACTCAAAAAATGCTTGCTGAAGTCGGATGTGTTGGACCAAAAGGTGCAAATATCGCAGTCAAGCTGTAAACTACGACACAACGCATTCCGTTCTCTGGACTACATTCTGCTACTTAAGCCCTTTCAGGATTTGGTAGCGGGAGATTGAGAACGAACGAAGAAGAAGAAGAAGAAGAATGACTTTCAATATTTGTACCAGTACAAAAACAAAAACATGGCATGGTATGTAGTGTTCACTTATTTACATTCTTTCATCACGTGAGAGAGGTCAGGACAGCATGGAACTCTATTATGTTTTGTGTTTTTAGTTTAGTACAATAGAACAGGAGTCTGAAGCTCTCATAATTGAACGAAATTGTATGCAGCCCTCGACGTGATTGACGTTTTGTCGTGTGATTATGGATAATACAGTTTGGGCACGAATAGAAAACATAATGAACCACGTCAAACAGCGAAGACATCAAATGTGAGTTTACTATATAAAATAGAGATTGTAAAGCAAAGTAACAACAATTTTAAAAAGTAACTGATAAAGCTAAAGGCACCGGATGGACATGGAGAAAATGTGAAAAGTATCTTCAATTCGCAATTGCCAAATTACAGTCACTTCAACAGGTTTTCGTCAGCTCTTTCATTTTATGTCAATCCCAAACCAGCGCACGCGTTTCCGAAAGTAGCCAATGTAATGAAGTTTTTGAACTCCACTTTCTTTGTCTGGTTTCTCCTGAAACTCAATTGAATTCCAGTGTCGTGCCAGCAATGGCTGCAATGGACCTCCAATATCCTCTGTCTCTTGTCTTGCTGGTCTTGTCTTGCTGGTCTTGTCTTGCTGGTCTTGTCTTGCTGGTCTTGTCTTGTTGGTCTTGTCTTGCTGGTCTTGTCTTGTTAGTCTTGTCTTGTCTTGCTGGTCTTGTCTTGCTGGTCTTGTCTTGTTGGTCTTGTCTTGTTGGTCTTGTCTTGTTAGTCTTGTCTTGTCTTGCTGGTCTTGTCTTGTTGGTCTTGTCTTGTTGGTCTTGTCTTGCTGGTCTTGTCTTGTTGGTCTTGTCTTGTCTTGCTGGTCTTGTCTTGTTGGTCTTGTCTTGCTGGTCTTGTCTTGTTGGTCTTGTCTTGCTGGTCTTGTCTTGCTGGTCTTGTCTTGCTGGTCTTGTCTTGCTGGTCTTGTCTTGTTGGTCTTGTCTTGTTGGTCTTGTCTTGCTGGTCTTGTCTTGTCTTGCTGGTCTTGTCTTGCTGGTCTTGTCTTGTTGGTCTTGTCTTGTTGGTCTTGTCTTGCTGGTCTTGTCTTGCTGGTCTTGTCTTGTCTTGCTGGTCTTGTCTTGCTGGTCTTGTCTTGTTGGTCTTGTCTTGTTGGTCTTGTCTTGTTGGTCTTGTCTTGTTGGTCTTGTCTTGTTGGTCTTGTCTTGTCTTGCTGGTCTTGTCTTGCTGGTCTTGTCTTGTTGGTCTTGTCTTGTTGGTCTTGTCTTGTTGGTCTTGTCTTGTCTTGCTGGTCTTGTCTTGCTGGTCTTGTCTTGCTGGTCTTGTCTTGTTGGTCTTGTCTTGTTGGTCTTGTCTTGTTGGTCTTGTCTTGTTGGTCTTGTCTTGTCTTGCTGGTCTTGTCTTGCTGGTCTTGTCTTGTTGGTCTTGTCTTGCTGGTCTTGTCTTGCTGGTCTTGTCTTGTTGGTCTTGTCTTGCTGGTCTTGTCTTGTCTTGTTGGTCTTGTCTTGCTGGTCTTGTCTTGCTGGTCTTGTCTTGTTGGTCTTGTCTTGTCTTGCTGGTCTTGTCTTGCTGGTCTTGTCTTGCTGGTCTTGTCTTGTCTTGCTGGTCTTGTCTTGTTGGTCTTGTCTTGTCTTGCTGGTCTTGTCTTGCTGGTCTTGTCTTGCTGGTCTTGTCTTGCTGGTCTTGTCTTGTTGGTCTTGTCTTGTTGGTCTTGTCTTGTTGGTCTTGTCTTGCTGGTCTTGTCTTGTTGGTCTTGTCTTGTTGGTCTTGTCTTGCTGGTCTTGTCTTGCTGGTCTTGTCTTGCTGGTCTTGTCTTGCTGGTCTTGTCTTGTTGGTCTTGTCTTGCTGGTCTTGTCTTGTTGGTCTTGTCTTGTCTTGCTGGTCTTGTCTTGCTGGTCTTGTCTTGTTGGTCTTGTCTTGTCTTGCTGGTCTTGTCTTGCTGGTCTTGTCTTGTTGGTCTTGTCTTGCTGGTCTTGTCTTGCTGGTCTTGTCTTGCTGGTCTTGTCTTGCTGGTCTTGTCTTGTTAGTCTTGTCTTGCTGGTCTTGTCTTGCTGGTCTTGTCTTGCTGGTCTTGTCTTGTTAGTCTTGTCTTGTCTTGCTGGTCTTGTCTTGCTGGTCTTGTCTTGTTGGTCTTGTCTTGCTGGTCTTGTCTTGCTGGTCTTGTCTTGCTGGTCTTGTCTTGTTAGTCTTGTCTTGTCTTGCTGGTCTTGTCTTGCTGGTCTTGTCTTGTTAGTCTTGTCTTGTCTTGCTGGTCTTGTCTTGTTAGTCTTGTCTTGTTAGTCTTGTCTTGTCTTGCTGGTCTTGTCTTGCTGGTCTTGTCTTGTTGGTCTTGTCTTGCTGGTCTTGTCTTGCTGGTCTTGTCTTGTTAGTCTTGTCTTGTCTTGCTGGTCTTGTCTTGTTGGTCTTGTCTTGCTGGTCTTGTCTTGTTAGTCTTGTCTTGTCTTGCTGGTCTTGTCTTGTTGGTCTTGTCTTGCTGGTCTTGTCTTGTTGGTCTTGTCTTGCTGGTCTTGTCTTGTTGGTCTTGTCTTGCTGGTCTTGTCTTGCTGGTCTTGTCTTGTTGGTCTTGTCTTGCTGGTCTTGTCTTGTTGGTCTTGTCTTGTCTTGCTGGTCTTGTCTTGTTGGTCTTGTCTTGCTGGTCTTGTCTTGTTGGTCTTGTCTTGCTGGTCTTGTCTTGCTGGTCTTGTCTTGCTGGTCTTGTCTTGCTGGTCTTGTCTTGCTGGTCTTGTCTTGTTGGTCTTGTCTTGCTGGTCTTGTCTTGCTGGTCTTGTCTTGTTGGTCTTGTCTTGTTGGTCTTGTCTTGTTGGTCTTGTCTTGCTGGTCTTGTCTTGTTAGTCTTGTCTTGTCTTGCTGGTCTTGTCTTGTTGGTCTTGTCTTGTTGGTCTTGTCTTGTTGGTCTTGTCTTGGTAGTATACTGACATTAGTTGATCTTTTGATGTTGATCTGTCACTTTTTGTGCTGCCTGCTTATTTCCGCCGATCTTCAACCTTCCTCTCCAGTATTACTTTCAAAAAAGTATAGTGCCTTTTTATATGACCAACATTTTTTACTTGTCTAATTTTAATGTCTCTCAAAAGGTCTCTACCTATGCCTACTCTCGCCAGGACATCGCTAGTTGTTTGTCTATCTTTCCACGAAATGTCACACATTCTTCTGTTTAACCACATGTCTATGGCCTCTATTTTGTTTTTCAACTATTTATTCGTAGTCCATGTTTCTGTACAATACAGTAATGTTGAATATATACGTAACCTCCTGAAAATAAATAGTGCTCATTTCTTACTGGAGAAACATCTCTTGACATTTGTTCCACTGTAAACAACTGTTCTCGCATTTTGTATTTTTATATTAAATGTTACAAGTGACAAATTTAAAAATACCTTCTAAAGGTCTAAATTAATGTTTAACTTGTTCTTCTTCTTCTTGATATTGTTTTTGAAAACAGATTTAGTCTGCTGAAGTAATGATCAATATTCTAAAATTAGACTTTTCCAAAATTAAATTTTAATAGAAGATAACGCTCCCAGATTGGAAAATTCAACTTTTCTAGATACACGAGAGAATGTGCATATCACCTTGGAGATTAAAGTTGATGTCCAATGCTGTTTAATTAGGCTTCAAACAATAGCTGAGCTAAAGGTGTATAATAATATAATTATTGACTAGACAAAATGATGTCCCTGAAAAGATGAGATAGGCCCCTGTTGGGAAAAGCTAGCTAAAACTGGATGTGTCGGACTGATAGGTACATATATCGCAACCTCGCTGCAAACTGCGACACAACGTCCTTGACTAATGCTGAAAAAGATCAGTATTCTTCCTTACCTTGGTTGCTCTTCTTTCATATTGGCTCTTTTTTCATCCAGAGGAGTATTCAGTAATGAGAATAAGCTCACACCAGCTTTGATCACAGACCAAACTAGTTGGCCAGGCTGCTGTAGCACATCCTGTTTACAGACGCACGCCTTGTATTTGAAGTGGGGTTTTAGTCGGTATGTTCCACTTGACCCTGCGTTGGCTTCACACTCAATGTCTTGTGTAGGAATATAGCATGTCCTTGGTATGAAAAAGAATTAAAGGGGTAACATTTTGAAGTTGATAAACGACCGGCTGTTGGATGAAAACCCTGAAGTCGATAATCTAGCAAAAAACAAATTTCAGGATTGTGAAATCATTCGCGGATCCAGCAGAGAGAAGCGCCTGATATGGCGTGCATGAGTGTGTACTACACGCGAGCTACAGAAGCCGTCATTATCTACGCTCTCTGTCATTTGTCGAGAGAGCTGAGCACCCATGGATCTGCCCGGAGTGCAATGACGTCGAATCGTAATAGAACAAATCTTGGTATAGGGAAAATGTCCAAATGATAGATATCTTTGCAATAAAAGGTAAAGAATTGTCTATAGTAGTTACACTGCTGTCGGGAAATGAAGTTCTTAGGGACTTCAGTATGTAAAGTCACAGTCTGGATGATATAGGGTGGCCAGTTCGTTTCCTCGTTCTTCTACGTCCCTAGTCAAATGGTCAAGTAACCATTTACAGCAGAGTCAAATGGAGCATGTCGTGGGAGTTGAATCCTGTACTCTTACCGGGAAAATCGAGTGCTCTTTTACTGCACTAATCAGACGTCCATCATTGCGATGTCCCATGCTAATCAACGTTTGTACTAGTAAGGTCAGATCAGTGTAGCACTGTAACATAAACATAAGGTCTGCTAGTGAGAAGGTCAAACCAGTGCTCATACACTCTGAGAATATCATATCAGTGCTCATATACTCTAACATAAACATAAGGTCTTCTAGTGAGAAGTCAAACCAGTGCTCATACACTCTGAGAATATCATATCAGTGCTCATATATTCTAACATAAACATAAGGTCTACTAGTGAGAAGGTCAGACCAATGCTCATACACTCTAACAAAAACATAAAGTCTACTAGTGAGAATGTCATATCAGTGCTCATAAACTCTAACAAAAACATAGTCTACTAGTGAGAATGTCATATCAATGCTCATATACTCTAAAAAAAACATAAAGTCTGCTAGTGAGAATGTCATATCAGTGCTTATACACTCTAACAAAAACATAAAGTCTGCTAGTGAGAATGTCATATCAGTGCTCATACACTCTAACAAAAACATAAAGTCTACTAGTGAGAATGTCAAATCAGTGCTCATACAACATAAACATAAGGTCTACTATTAAGTTCCACAATCCCAACGCACCGGGTTTGAATCCCACTGTGCCCAGTTTGGCAGACACGGGGTTTTCTTTGTTGGATCGTTCTCCATTGCACAGAAAGCAATGGTAACCTACGGGGTTGTACATCTGTCAAGAAATGTGTACATAACATTCAAATAGATTTACAGTTGTAAGAGCATTTTTCTGCAAAGGACATGCTATTTACATTTTTATGGGGGTAGGGGTAGGGGGTAAGGGTGGTGGACTGAGTTTGATACCCTATTGCTTATAGCCATGGTAAATGGTCCCAAATGCTGACATAGCGGAGATAGGAACCGATGGGCCCTGAATACTAACTAAAGTTCCCAAGACATGTACAACAATTTGCCTATGACAACAGAAGCTCAGGTCCTGGTCTTATCTTGGTAAGACGGTTTCTACTAGTCGGAGAAAATGTGGGGTTGGAATGTCTGTCTCTCTAAAAATAATATGTTCCCGTAAGATACGACCGTAAACTATATTCAAATTATTTGCTGCTTTGTAGGAATTCCAGCGACAGCCACAAGTCAAAGAAGAGTTAAACCGAATATAAAGAATTGCCAAAAGCGAACGTACCCCACCGAAAGGCGCAGCAATCACAGTAAATTGCTGCACTAAATAAAGGTTTATGTACTGTAAAAGGTTACTTTGTTGTCGGGGATGAAGTGTTTCAGACTTCATTGTACTAGGTCTCAACTTTTTAAGTAGTCGGGTGTTCAGTTCAGTCCCTCGCTGCCTTTCCTTATCTTACAGCAAGCCAGGTACCATTATAGAACTGGGTTGAATAGTGCGTGTTAATAACGTGGATCAAACCCATTATCTTTACAATGCGAAGAGAGCGATATGGCATTCAGCCGCTACGCAGGCACAACGTATCGTTCGATTAACGAAACGAAATAGAACAAGAAGAGGAAAGGTCGGTAACCTAGTTACGTAAAACAAAGTACTAGAGAAACCTTATTGTCTGAGAGTAGCTAGATGATTTGGCGTATTCATTCTGCATGGATGCCAAGTGCAATGGTGGGGCTGTTATTCCTTGTTTGTGTGGAAAACAGGATGCACCATTTGAAAATATACCCTTTCACAATATCACGTGATCTTGGTTTACATTCATTTGTTTTTGTCCAGTAATTAAATTCTCTCATGTGGATCACGTGATCCTTTACTTAGGAGACAATAATAGGACCACTGCACCCCTTTATATGGCGCAAAAGGTGAATGAATGTTTGCTGTGGACGGTACATGAGGCTAGCAGGCTCATCATGTAACAAATAAATCGCTATAGAAACTAACGCATCAAGAAAACACAGTGCTTTGATGCAGGGTTTCTAAATGAAATCGTCTACTATGGTGGTCATCTGATACAAATTGGAACAAAACAATAAAAGATAATGCAGTCAATGATTAAAATAAACGAAATAAAAACACATGCACACTGTACTGCTACTAAGGGGTAAATCGACCTATATTCCTGAGTCATATAAATTCCACCAGCAATTGTAAGGCCAGAACTGCAGTGACATATTTTAAAAACACAAATCTGACAGCTTTTATTGTGAATATTAAGTCTGACATGCACTAGTCTGATGCACTCTTAGGATATAGAACCCAAGTCAGATCTAATTACTGTCATCTCCAATCCCAAGACGGATGAAAGTTTCTTCTTGTTTAGCCGGTTAGACTTTACAATCTAAAATAACAGACCAAACACGGAATACGTGACTTTAACATGGCTATTTTATGGCGCTGTCTTTGGAATACGCGGCATCCGAATTGCAAGAAATCCGATTCTCCAAACAACCTGAATGCAAGGTTAATAAGTTCATTCCATGTCCTCGTTGTAAGAAAATCCGTAGAAAATTGCTTTCTTTATCTTTCGACACTTTTCTGTTTTATATATATATATATATATATATATATATATATATATATATATATATATATATATATATATATATATATATATATATACGAGGCGTGTTCAAATGAAACCGAACCAAACTGCAACACGTGAACATACGACCTACGATGCGGGTGATGACGTCACTTCTTGTGCAAACAGCACATATCAACCGTCAAGCTTAGAAAATTTCATTATCCTTCGACTCGTAGTTTCCTCAGCAGACCGTTGAAAACATGGAGGATTTGATTTGGAATCCGTCCTACGTTGATCATAGAGCGATGATTCGGTTTCTAACAGCTGAAGGATGTCGACCAGTTAACTTTCATCGTATAGTACAGGCAGTGAATTGGGACAAAAGTGTGTCGAAGACAACAACGAAGAACTGGACAGCGATGTTTCTTTTTAACACGCCTCGTATATATATATATATACATATATATATATATATATATATATATATATATATATATATATATATATATATACACACACACACACAGAGAGAGAGAGAGAGAAAGAAATATAGTGGAACAAATAATCAGTCTGGTGAAACATTCTGATCAGGACAAGCACCACCTCACGACGTAGTTGCGTGCTCCTGCAAACATGCTGGGTTACAACAATCTGGCCAGCGAGATGTGAATCGTCACTGCAATCCCCATAGTGCTGAGCCTGCTAATGAGCCTCACATTGCACTACAGCTAGAGAGGAAACCAGTTTGGTTTCTCAAGTACGCCTGTGGATGAAAGAAGAGGCATTGTGATTATCTGCTGTGCAAACATCTTGAAGTAAACACAGCACGAATGGCTTCTAATACAGATAACCAATATTGCAAATATCAGTATATAGATAACCAACATTGCAAATATCAGTATACAGATAACCAACATTGCAAATATCAGTATATAGATAACCAACATTGCAAATATCAGTATACAGATAACCAACATTGCAAATATCAGTTTATAGATAACCAGCATACCTTTGTAGAACTTTGGTTCTTACAAAAGCCAACCTATTTTTATCTGTTATAAGTTTATTTATATATTCAGTAAAGTAGGTTGCCATTACATTAAAGGAGGACTCAGTGGTCTCGAGATGAGGTGGCCGCCTTGGGTGCCGGAGGTCGAGGGTTCGAATCACGGTTGAGACCGAGATTTTTTCCACGTGATTTTCAAGCAAAAATTCCCCCCGTTTTCTGAAATGAGACTCCTGTATTCAGTGTCAAGCACGTTACCAATTCCTTGGTTGGCAGATGGTTTGTTAAGATCAGCTATAGATGGTGGTTAATTGGTTTCTGGTCTACTTAGCTTTAGTGTTTGAGTCCATTAGAATGGACTAGCACATAGTTTAAACCATTCTCCAAGAAACTGGTTGTATACAGACTGTAGAGGTTTCTAAACCAGTATAAAGACCTAAAGTTTAAGTTAATTACTTTACGTATGTAAAAACAAACACAAACACACGCACGCACGCACACATATACACAAATATATATATATATATATACCCACACAAATAAACGGTGTAAGTTTGTGTTGATGGAACTAGATGGTAGAGGAGGCTATGACCAGAGTTTTTTTGCACAACAGAGGCATGTCGCTTGGCCTTGCCTGATTTAAAAGTCGGCTAAAGGATTTGTGTACCGTCTTGTAACTTGATTATGTCAAACAATTTGCTGCTGAAATTACTACTAAAGAGCGCCCACATGCTACGAAGCTGGTTTTCCGCAAAAGCGTTCATTGGAGAAGATAACAAATACTATTAATGGAGTGAAAAAGAAAGCATGTCGAACAAAGGAAACTTTAACTATGTATGGCCTTGTGTACATATCTACAGTCCTAGTCATGTTTTAGGTTTATGCCAATGAAAGAGCTGAGATCTTAGCTTGGAAAGATTCCGTTATATAGATATGGTACATACAATGGAATCCCTCAACAACCGCCAGTTCAATAAAGACTCAACAACCGTTTACTCGGCTTTTCGCAGACGTCATGAGTTGCACATTAAAACATAGATCTAGCATTGACGACCCCGAGAGAACACCCATGAGTGTGTCAAACCAGCGAGCAACTGTAAGCAGCAGGATTCCATCCTACATTATGTTCTGAAACATAATAAACACATGCAGTTCTACATATCTTGCACCGTTATTAGTTCTGTTTAATATACCAAAATGTAATCGATTAACTTTCTCAATTTCCTACGCAAATAGTGAATGTATTCGTTAAACGTAAGATTTTTATTAGCTTTTGGAAGCGGTCAGTGCGTGCCATAAACACGTAACAATGAACGAATGACGTCAGGAAAACAAAGAGGTGCAGACTCAGATCGATACACTCAATCATATGATGCATGATCCTTCACCTTGGCTGCCCAAAAGCAGTCCATATATTTCTGGCAGATTGACTGCATCTTCAACAGGTTTCCTAGTCTGAATAATATAAAAACAAAATTTGTTCAGACTGGTTTGTAAAAATAAGTAGTTTCTTTCCATCAATGAAAATTAGGAAGTCGCAAGACTTTTATATAAAATGGGTTATGAAGAATAAATAAACGAATCAATTACTAGGGTGTTATATGAGGGGGCTTCAAGTGAAAATCTGAAAAGTGGGATAGAAATGTAAAAAAATCGATGCTTTTGTATTGTAATTTGTTAATTTGGTTGCTAAGGATGTCAAGAGTGCCCTGCACGTGCCATCACGTGAAGGCGAACAACATGATGTCATAATTGCAGTTAAGAGATACCCGCCATTCTATTAACATGCACCAACGAGCAGCAGCGTTATGTTATCCGTTTTTTAGCAACTGAGGGGTGACACCTATAGAAATTCATCTGCGAATGAAGGTAAAGAAGGGAGATGCATGCATGTAAAGTGTATTAAGAATCTCATAGACATTTGCAACATTTAGGAAAACATTTAAAAACCGAAGGAAGCACGTGGCATGGAGCAGTTCAACATTTTTGTTGTCACGTAATGAGACAGAAAACAATCAAAGTGATTCACAATGGAGCCCGAGGATGCAACCAAATATGATTCTTGTTACTAAATGTCATGACATGAGAGTGTCTTGGTAATGTTATTTATGATGGCTTCACGGACTTTTAGCTCCTATCTAGGTGTAGTGCACTATACTTTTAGCTCCCATCTAGGTGTAGTTCCCTACACTTTTAGCTCCCATCTAGGTGTAGTTCCCTACACATTTAGCTCCCATTTAGATGTAGTTCACTACACTTTTAGCTCCCATCTAGGTGTAGTTCACTACACTTTTAACTCCCATCTAGGCGTAGTTCACTATACTTTTAGCTCACATCTAGGTGTAGCTCACTACACTTTTAGCTCTCATCTAGGTGTAGTTCACTACACTTTTAGCTCCCATCTAGGTGTAGTTCTCTACACTTTTAGCTCAGATCTAGGTGTAGTTCACTACACTTTTAGCTCCCATCTAGGTCTAGTTCACTACACTTTTAGCTCCCATCTAGGTGTAGTTCACTACACTTTTAGCTCCCATCTAGGTATAGTTCACCACACTTTTAGCTCCCATCTAGGTGTAGTTCTCTACACTTTTAGCTCAGATCTAGGTGTAGTTCACTACACTTTTGGCTCAGATCTAGGTGTAGTTCACTTCACTTTTCGCTCCCATCTACGTGTAGTTCTCTATACTTTTAGCTCCTATCTAGGTGTAGTTCATTACACTTTTAGCTCAGATCAAAACTATACAAACCATACTCAACAATTTTTATAGATAACTTAAACAAAAAACAACATGCAAGTTAATCCCCTCTTAACCGCAATATTGAAACTGAACTGTAGTTAGACCACTATACTCAATGATCAGTTATAAAAATAAAATAATTGACGCTTACGCTTTCAGTTCAGATCTAAAAAAAAATTTTAATGTACAAGAATTGACGTTTCCTCTTCTGACTTCTTGGAAAACTAATCATTCGATTCTTTATTCCTGTATCCCATTTTGGGTAATGTTTCTATAGATTGTCCAAACGCATAAGCCGTATGCTCTGTGTCAATGATCGAGCGTGCCTTCTTGCAAGCTGGAGTCCCGTATTCTGGACTCGCTTAGATCACACTGTCACTGATATGCGACTCTGTCGAGTTATTCTTATTATTACTGTATTACTTCTCTCGATACTGTCACTCGCAATAACCTTTCTGGGAGGCACTCGTAATTGATAACAACACTTTTGGTGACAGAAAGTTCGTTAAAGAAATAACTGCTTACGCCATTCTAAATGAGCCATGAAGAAGAAGAAGAAGAAGAAGAAGAAGAAGAAGCTGAAGAAGAAGAGAAGAAGAAAGGAAATAAGAAAAAGAAGAAAAACTAGGAAGATGAAGGTGAGAAAGAACATTCAGAATGAATAGAGGAAGAACAACACGGAATTTAGGAAGAACCAGAAAAGCAACAAAAAGAATCTGTCTAAAAAGAAAGAAGACATCTGTTTTATTTGAACATCTATAAGTGCCTCCAAGTCTATGCTGCAACCTCAAAATATAGTAATTGAAATGATTCCCGCACTTGCAAATTCCTTGGATACTTGCAGATGTCTACCTGAAACCTCTTCGAACATTGAGATGGCTGACGTTAGGTGACCACATGATATTTACGTGCATCTGGTTCGATAAGAATGAGAAGTGAAAAACATTTACGATATTTTTGGGAAAGAAAATTCCAGAAAATGAGGGACATACCTACAGTTAGCGACTACGTGTGCTAGATACAATAT
Source organism: Ariolimax columbianus (assembly GCA_036924085.1). Lineage (NCBI taxonomy): Eukaryota > Metazoa > Mollusca > Gastropoda > Stylommatophora > Arionidae > Ariolimax > Ariolimax columbianus. Next base: position 118,913,963 of record JAVGWX010000003.1, read on the forward strand.
GCGAATTAATGTGAAGAAAACATAAATTATGAAGATCACTCAACATAAGTATAAATAAGATTGCTCTTAAACGGGCCCATGAGTTCAAGTATTTGGGCAGCATTTTTTCGGCAGACGAAAAACTGGACAGGGAAATCGAGACTGTTTCACAAAGCAGCCGCTGTGACTTATCAGCTGTCACCACTGCTTACCCGAGCTTTAGTGTGGCAATAAGGCAACAGCTGGTAAACAGTATATTTAAGCGGACTTTGCGCTACCAGTGCCAAGCATGGCCACTGTCCTAGGCGCGTGAGAGCAGAATTTCGACATGTGAAATATTTTGTTTGTGTAAATTCATCAGTGTTACCAGGGAAGACAGAATACGAAACTGCGACATTCGCAGTAGGATCGACACAAGGTCTTGGTTAGAACACATTTCCATGGACAGAATACGTTGGTTTGGTCATCTCATGAAAGTGCACCATCAGCAGTTTCCTCTTATGACTTACAGTACTGGTTGATCTGTCTACAGGGATAGGAGGCGGCTACGAAGCAGGTGACATTAGAGTGTTCGTGCAGCCACATAGATTCACGTTGATAGACGCATCGCATTTGGTGCAGCTCACATGACTTAAGTTCCCCCGACGCTTAATAAACGGTATAATTGGAAAGAAAACCAATTAACTACCTACAGTTAAGGAAGCGCTTAGCAAAGTCATTGTTCACGAAATTTAAAAATGCACTTGTAAATGTTTCACTACGTGAATATTTACAAAGATTGTCATAGTTATTTTGTCCCTATTATGGTAAGGCAGGACCTTTCTAGCACAGACAATATCAGAGAGTGTGTATTATCTTGATCATTGGACTGCCGGGATGAAATTAATCCTTCATTACGCGAGGCTTATCCTTTATAAAGTCTAATGATTGGTACTTTTCATTCTGGTTTCGCTGTATAAAGTGGAGGGATCGACTTATTACTTATTGGTTTCGCCTTATAAAGTGGAATGATACATTCATTCTTTGCTGGTTTTACCTTATAAAGTGAAGCGATGAATTAATTCCTTGCTCGTTTTACCTTATAAAGTGAAGTAATGGATTCCTTTCTTGCTTGTTTGACCTTATCAAGTGAAGTGATCGATTCATTCTTTGCTGGTTCTAACTTATAAAGAGAAGTGATGTGTTCATTTCTGGTTGGTGTTACCATATAAAGGGAAGTGATGGATTCATTCCGTACTAGTTTTACTATATAAAATGAAGTGATGGATTCATTCCTGGCTGGTTTTACCACATAAAGTGAAGTTATCGATTCATTCCTTGTTGATTTTATTATATAAAGTGAAGTGATCGATTCATTCTTTGTTGGTTTTACCATATAAAGTGAAGTGATCGATTCATCACTTTTTGGTTTTACCATATAAAGTGAAGTGATCTATTCATTCCGTGCTGGTTTTGCTAAATAATATGAAGTGAACGATTCATTCCGTACTAGTTTTGTCATATAAAGTGAAGTGATCGATTCATTCCTTGCTGCCGTCGCCTAATATAGGGCGTGATCGGTTAGAAGAGATAATTTACTTTTTGTTATATGCAAACTGAATAATCAACGCAACTGAATCTCGAACTCCGATTCCTTTACGTTGAGAAACAATCGCTCTAGCCACTCTACTAATTGTATCATTACATTACCTAAATCGACATCACTATCTGTAGCAATGCGTTAGAATAAACAGGACGGCTGAATTAATTGAATAATTAGAGAAGACATGCCTTTCCATAAAACAGATGTGAAATCAATTAAAAATTGAAATTGCAATGATCATTTTTGTTTAAGCGTAGTGACATGTCAGCAAACGCGTGAAACCGTGAAACAGGAAACTTAGTTTTGAGTTACTATTGGAAAGGTAAGCTGATTTCGTCCAGCCTAACGCAGCGTGAGAATCAGAAGAATTGGTAGCTAGAAGACGGTTATTACGGCGCTATTTCTTTCTCGGTCAACTAGCCACAAATTAGGCATGCATTCCCTGGCGGAGAGTCAAAGCTCTCAAAGTTCATTCCAAACGTTAATTCAGTGTAGTTTTATTTAGTTTTGTGATTGCCATTTGAATTATATTATTTTATTGAATTGTATGAAGTTAGGTCAAATTTCGTGTTATAATGTTGGTAATGTTTCATAATTCAGTGAAAATACCGTACAAAAAAGCAAACAGGAGACGCTGTAAACATCAACAATGATTATTTCGATTCAATAGACTTTGTATAAAAAATTATATTGATGATTTGTCTTTTAAATAAAAAGTGCATCTAAAAAGAAATATACCTAACCCAACATTAGAAATTTCACAAAAGGATTAGAAATATACAAGAGCTTTTCAAGAAAAGTGGTTACTTGAAATGCAGATGGTAAAAACGAAACAAAATAAAACAAACATAGCATTGATATTATTGCCCAACTAGATGACCCGTACAGAACATCTGCCCGTTATAAATATAACTGACATCATTCATGCCACTTTTAGGGTTGGGTCGACTTTGAGTGTTTAGGTCTGCCCCTACTTCTCTTGTCCTGACAATTCCAGAGCAGAGACTGTTTTGTGACGTTATCATGGAGTTTAACAGAGGCAGCCATGGTGTCAGATTTTCAATTCCTCAGATTGCACCATTACGGCAAGAGATAGAGTATACTGGAGATCCATTGCAGCCGACCTTCGATGCGAAGATGGCACTTGAAAATATATGGATAGAATTGGCGTTCTGAAGTCAGTCAATGACCACCTGTTGAATGCCGACACTGCAATAGATGCACCATTCATTCACAGACTACACATCTTTGATATCGAACGACATTAGCGTAGACTGAGGGCGTAAGAGAAGAAGGGATAGAAGTGTGTGAACAACCAGCAACATTCAGAAACTATCAGTATCTATACACTTCTACTTTTACTGAGAGAGACTTGTCACCTATGGGTTTTCCTGGAATGCTGTGGTCTATTCTTAGAAACAGAACATACAGAACCGGTTCTAATCTCTATCTTTATCTCTCTCTCTTTCTCTTTCTCTGTCCTTCTCTTTGTCTCTATCTGTCTGTCTGTCTCTCTCTCTCTCTCTCTCTCTATATATATATATATACGTTATGGTATCGTGCAAATTTCATAAAATCAAAAAGACTTTACCGTTTCCAGTTTCCCGAATTTCTTCAATAAGTCTATTCCGAGTGTGGCATTATGCTTGATTCCCTTTATGTACGCTAGCTAAGTGAAGTAAGACGCTAAAACAATTTTATGACCTTCGGAATTAATCATTCACTCACGGACTTGAATGGTAGTCGTGTCAAAGAATTATCAGACTGTTGATAAAACAGCATGCGTTTTTAGTTGAACTGGCACATTAGTTGAAATACCTTAATCTCAAGTTACAGACATAAGAAAGGTTGGTACCCAAATTTTACAGGAACGTTAAGACTGTCGGAATAAACTGAGATCGTGGGAAAGAATCCTGCGTGAAGAAAATGTTATTTGTGAGAATTGAACTACAGAAGACATGTCTTGTTAATTTAAAAAGCCACGCCGAAGAGATAATGATATTTACAGCCGGTTTAAAAGATTGTGCATCATAACCAGCTAGGTTCAATTGTTTCTCAACAAATGTTCCTATTTCCCCGGAGCTGCTTCGAGGGACATGCGAATGGAAATTATTGAATTTTAAGAGAAGGAGGGACATTCTAAAATCAAGGTGGAATGATTTGGGGATACATCTGATTTTCCCCATGAAGAATATCCAAGGGTCACATGAAATGCCCGGAAGGTAGCATCATTGTCCTCATGTCTGTGAGCACGTTTTTTCTTAAAAAGTGAAATGAATTCAATCTAAAAGAAGTAGTCGATTAACTAACGAACATCTGGAGAACACGCTGACTGCGCATTACAATTAGTCAAACGCCACAAGATTTGGGAGTAGCTTGCATAGAAGGTTCAAAATAAAATCAATCATTAAATCTGTACGCTAACCATTTATAACTTATCGATTATATCTTTCTACCTTACCTCCTCCACCTATCTTTCTCTCTCTCTCTCTCTCTACATATACAGACTTTAATATGTCAGGGAAATTGGTCCTCTGTAACCTCATATTTGTCAGGTCTGACTCTTAGCCTATGAAGGTTTTCCGACTCATGATCTATGTGATCCCAGTAGTTGTTAGTGAGGTAAAAAGTCTTACGTTTCACAGCATCGAGAAGTACGTATACTTTCTTAAAAACGCTGCAGGGAGCGAGGAAGAAAACGGAGTCAGGAGGAGCATACTGATCAAGACCTCCACCTCTTGGCATCGTTCGGGCTTCTAGAAACATATCCTCAAATCTCTTACTCGTTCGGGCTTATGGCAACAGTCCCCCGGATCTCAGCCTCGTTCAGGCTCATGGCAACAACCCCCCCAGTTTTCAGCCTCGTTCGGGTTTCTGGAAACAGACCTCCAGTTTTTCAGCCTCGTTGGGGCTCCTGGAAACAGACCGCCCCTCCCTCCCCCACCCCACTCCCAGATCGCAGCCTCGATCGTACTCCAGGAAACAGACCCCCAGAATTCAGCCTCATTCGGGCTCATGGAACAGACCCTAGATTTCTGCCTCATTCGGACTCCTGGAAACAGACCCCCAGATCTCAGCTTCGATCGGACTCCTGGAAACAGACCCAGATCTCAGCTTCATTCAGGCTCTTGGAACAGACCCTAGATTTCTGCCTCATTCGGACTCCTGGAAACAGACCCCCAGGTCTCATCCTCGTCCGGGCTCCTGGAAACAGACCCCCCAGATCTCAGCCTCGATCGTACTCCTGGAAACAGACCCTCCAGATCTCAGCCTCATTCGGACTCCTAGAACAGACCCCAGATTTGAGCTTCGTTCTCGATTCTGGAAACTGGCTGTGTCACGGCAGTTGGACAAACGAGTTGGAGATCGGCACTGTAACTTTCATTGTGGTGAGTTTAAGTGGGAGCTTCGCATTACATTAAATCCAAGAAGACTCCGGCCAACCTTCTCAAGAGCGCCTCATGATGTGGCAAGAGCCACTGTACCTCGTAATCAATGAAAAGTCGGCAAGAGTTAACTCAACACGAGAAGCTTCGAACAACGACAACAACACGTATGCTCCGAGCTACAGCAAACCCGCTACTAAAGAAAATTTGGCAAGAGTGAATAATCCAACACGAATAGTTTTAAAAACAGCAACAACTGAAACATGACATACATGATTTGTCACAGATGTCCTGCAAACAAGTAAAATGCAGTAGTGGCCACATACTCGCATTGAAGCAAAACAGAAATGAAGGGCGATAATGCTATTTTCATATTCCAGACAATAAAGCGTTGGGTATGTGTGCTGGCAGATCCCAACTCCATCTAACCCCTGGTCCGATCTAATTATCCACTATAACTCGTGCACTCTCCTGGAGTGGCCGCCTTTCTTCACTCAATTCCCAACTCATTGGTTACTTCTTAACCGCCAATTTTTGTAGCGTTGAGGCCTTGTCTGTACCAGGTCAAGGAATGGAAGGTTGTAGAAAAATGTGCTGATGTAGCTACAAGAGGATCACATTTAAGATGTGAGTTTTACCCCGACTGGTATCAGGGTGGAAAAGCATAGGTCCAGCATAACTTCTGAACACGTCGTTAAAGGCAGCTTAAAATTGTTGCGCTTGGTACTAATTTTCTCATCATGTAAAAAAAAATCCATTGTCGTCAGTGTTGGATATCCCGATAGGCTGTTTAAGGCTGCAGTCTATGACCTCAAGTACAAGGCGTATCATTTTTCGGCACCCTTCTATGTTTTTTTCGATTTTAAAGAGTGTACGAAAAGGGTCTTAACTTTACTTTCAATTAGGGCCACGTGAAGGCTAGGTCCATCAATGGTTGCTATTATAGTAAGCCACTGCAAATGCTTAGATACATGCTTTCTGTGAAGGGACCAGCTGCAGTTAAAACATGTGCCTTACATTGGAGCGAACAGGTGAGTGATTGTAATTTATTTGAAACAGGTGAACTTGAAAAGTGATCAGCTGCAGTGGTGGTCTATGCTTCAACGGACCAGTTGTAGTGGCAGGTCTATGTTTTTCTTTGAGAGAAAGTGAATAAATCAATAAATGCGTTAATTTCCTCCACACTGTGAGAAGTTCATTCAACGTGCAGATTGTATCTTATATATGAAGTGCTAACTATATGGCAGCAGGGGTTACGGGAGGCTATTGTATGTCACAGAGACGAGAATAACATATACGCCACACAGTTAACATATAAGAGGTGCCAAACAATATGGTCTAACTCTTATAACGTAGACGACCCTCCAGATCATAGATTCTCACGAAACTGCATTTTACATACATCAAAAGCCTGCCAAATGTGAATTAGCCCTGAAAGCAATATTTCGTATACGATACAGATTTTTAAAAAAGATGTCTTTACAATATCCCTTGTTCGAGACATTAGCAAAAAGAAACACCTAGACACAGCATCCCTTTTAAACGATACAGAAAAAAACATAAATATCTAGATATAATGCGAAGTCAGAATAAATGAAAGCTCTAGACACAATACCCTTTATATGATACCAGAAAAAAGAAAGCTAGACTGTATATGAAACGAGAATAAAAGAAAGATCCGCACACAAATTCCCTTTTAAGAGACATATGCGTAAATGAAAGATCAAGAAACAATACCCGTTACATAATACATGAGTGAATTAAAGATCTTTACAAAGTACTCCTTACACGAAACGTGAGTAAAAGGAAGATCTACATACAATATCCTTTATGGCGAAGTGGGCGTTCAAGCCAAACCAGGATTTAATTTTTGTAATGAAATTTTCTTTTTCAATGAGTAAATATGTCATTTATTTTTCTATATAATCTTTTGCAATGTGTATGCACCCCGGATTTAAGTAATGCTTGACAAGCTCCAGCGTAGGAATATTTGCCGGTTTGTCTGAACTAATCCAGGACAGCCTGTTTCACTTCGTCATTAATGCTGAAATGTTGTCATTACAGGAATTCATTTAAGGGTCCAAACAGGTGGTAATTGCTTTTAGTGAGGTCTTTTAGATCGATGTGGCAATACCTCCCAACCGAGTTGCCGCAAATGGTACATAGTACGGTGAGAACTATGAGGTTGTGCGTCATCCTGTCGGAGCAGGACGCCCTTTGTGATCAAACCAGTACGTTTTTTTCGCAGACGATTATGTACATCACTCAAAATGCAATTTCGCGACAGGTTATGCGTCGATGTTCCAGGATGAGTTATTCTACAATCTGGATATTCACTGGCATGACTGTGGTAGGGTGACAGCCAGTATCTCATCACCGTATTGTGATTGCAGTCGTCTGTAAATTTCCGTTGGTTTCACCCCATTTTTCACAAGAAACTTCATCGCAACACTCTATTCGAAGCAAGCATTAGCAGTGTTGTCCACCATTTTCTATTTGTATGTTCCGTGATTGGCCTATGGCAAGTTAGCCACCTAGCAGCAGTAGGATACAAGTACCCCTAACTAATGATAGTAGTTCCATCACGCTATAACCCGTTCAGGCAGAACTAGAACAAAATGTCCTATTTGATTTGAACGTCCCTCGTACAAGACATAAATACAAGAAAGCTATAGAAACAATACTATTTTTACATAACAGGAATTAACAGTGAAGCTATAGATACATTACCATTTATACAGTACAGGAATATAAGAAAGCTCCATAAACATTACCATTTATACGATACAGGAATGCAACAAAACTACAGAAAAAGTACCATTTATATGAGTACCATTAATACCATTAATACATGAATACAAGAGCAAATATAAATAATACCTAGATTTTTAGATTTTCACTCGCATTAGAAACGATACTGACGCGAAATGAATAGCAGTCTGAGTGATACAAGAAATATCGAGCCATAACGGTCAATTTCAGAGAAATCTATAACAAACTTCATTAGTAACCTATGTTAAAGGACATTTGGTTTGGGACTAAGAGGTATCTGTTGAGCACGTTAAGATGTGCTTAGACCGGACTACCAGACTTGTCAACCTTCAGGGCAAAAATTCATATTTCTAATAACTTCTTCATTACTGTTAATTAGTTTTCACCATCATTTTTTCCCGCGACTTCAGATAATATGAAGAATATATTATCGATGAACCACTTTATTTAACAGCATTAGTATGGACAATTATTTGTTTAAGCTTTGTCAAGTTTGAGATTGGGGATGTTTTACTTTTACCAAGTGACGCACTTCGTTCTTTTAAGTTTGGGAATTTGTTTAGCAAATTTGATTCATTAGCCACAATTATAAAACGTTGTTGGGTTTCAATTTACAAAATAGCGCATCATTAGCTACTGTTTTGCTTCGTTTGACACTTCTTTATGAAATTGTTCTTCATTACCAATAGTTGAGATGTTTCCGAAGACTTTTAAACGTCACGTACAAAGATCGAGTTACAAATGAGGAAATACGAGATAGAATTACAACAGTAATACGGCCTTTTGAAGACCTCTTGGCATGGACTGGACCGATGCATTCACCGACGGTTGTGTAACAAACACTACACAGAACGGAGGGGCAGGAGCATTCCTGAACCTACCAAATGGCAGAAAAATAACACTGTCATTCGCTACTGGTAAGTACACAAGCAATTTCAGAGCGGAGGCAGAGGCACCGAGGGCGGCAGTGGAAGAAATGGTGACACACAAAGAAAATGAAAGCCATATAGTCCTGCTTACAGATGCTCTCGCCGTAGTCACAGCCCTAAAAAGCCAGAAAAACACTGAGCTTAATGACTTAAGAGCAGCACTCTGCAAACTGTGCCAGCAGTCCGCACCAAAAAGGGTAGTGGTACAGTGGGTCCCATCACACTGCAACATCCAAGGCAACGAGGAGGCAGACAGACTGGCAAAAGAAGGTGCAAGACTACCACAAACAGTAAATAGTATGACGTACGAAGAGTCAAAACGGCTTATCAAAGCCAGATACATGACCAAATGGGAAACCGAACATACTGGTTACACCAAAAACGATGCCTATTACGAGTTGAACAGAAGAGAGCAGGTCGTTGTCTTCAGACTTCGCACTGGCCACAATAGACTGAGGCACCACCTATTCAACAAATTGAAGATAGGTGGTACCGACGAATGCCCGTGCGGTACCGGTAAAATGACCGCTGAACATCTGCTGCAGAACTGCCCGACATACGAGGATCAGAGAGAGCAGATGTGGCCATCACCAGTGGAACTGCAAGACAAGCTCTATGGCAGTGTCGACAGCCTCAGGATGACCGCCGCTTTTTTCGAAAAAATAATGGTTACTTTTTGACTGCGTACGGAGAAGAAGAAGAAGAAGAAGAAGAAGAAGAAGAAGAAGAAGAAGAAGACCTCTTGGCAACTGTCAAAAGAAGGAAACTCACTTGGTACGGTCAAATATCGAGATCAAATGGTCTTGCAAATACAATCTTCCACGGAAAGGTGTATGGCAGACGACGAAGAGGCCGTCCCAAAAAGAGATGGGAGGACAACATAAAAGAATGGACCAATCTCCGACCAGAAGAGTCAAAGGCAGCGGCATCTGACAGAGAAGAGTGGAGGGGATTGTGAGGATGTCTCCATGTGTGCCCCAACGACCTCATCGGTTATGCGATGACCTGACCACTTGTTTACTATGCCCAGGGCAGAAAAGAAAGTATTATCATTATCAATTGACGTGTTTTGTTGTTTCCAGATAAGACATAGTTTATCATTACCAATTGTTATACTTTGTCGAGGTCAGATAAGAAATAATTCGTTCTTAACAATGTTTATGCTGAGACGAGGTCCCATAACAAAATGGATTTGAGAAATAAGCTATCTACCTATATTAATTCCTTAAGTTCTTTCTGCTTAGCCAACATTTATGGTGGAGATTTTGATTGGCTGATTGAATGATTGCGTCATCAGCGGTAATAGATGTAACCGTGGCCGTATTATTGAAAGCGAAGACTGCAACAGATTATTATCTTGACAATCTTAAACAAGCATGGACGAGTTGAATTTGGAAGGGTAGAGGTTGGGTGGGGTGGGGGTGGGGGAGGTAGTGGGCGCTAGGAGAGAGCCGGAGAGATGTACAGTTATTTTGAAGAAGAAGGGATAGGGGTTTGAAGGCTGAAGAGATTAGCTGGCTGAAGGGCCAGTTGAAGGCATAAAGACATGCAATTTGAGAATGGGGAGATGAGACATTTGGGAGAGATAGGGGGCTTGGTGGAAGAGATGGGCGATGTAAAGAGTTGAAGAGAAAAGGTAAGGACGGATTGGAAGGAATAGAGATTGGTAGGTTGAAGGGAAGAGACGAATGGAAAGGGGATGGGCTGGTTGGAAGAGAAAGAAACCGGAAGGTTGAGAACAGTTGGGACGCGTTTTAAGATTGGAAGATGTGGCATTCTGGAGGGCCGAAGATGTGGCATTCTGGAGGGCCGAAGATGAGGCATTCTGGAGGGACGAAGATGTGGAATTCTGGTGGACCGAAGATGTGGCATTCTGGAGGGCCGAAGATGTGGCATTCTGGAGGGCCGAAGATGAGGCATTCTGGAGGGACGAAGATGTGGAATTCTGGTGGACCGAAGATGTGGCATTCTGGAGGGCCGAAGATGTGGCATTCTGGAGGGCCGAAGATGAGGCATTCTGGAGGGACGAAGATGTGGAATTCTGGTGGACCGAAGATGTGGCATTCTGGAGGGCCGAAGATGTGGCATTCTGGAGGGCCGAAGGGGTGGCATACTGGAGGGCCGAAGGTGTGGAATTCTGGTGGACCGAAGATGTGGCATTCTGGAGGGCCGAAGATGTGGCATACTGGAGGGACGAAGATGTGGAATTCTGGTGGACCGAAGATGTGGCATTCTGGAGGGCCGAAGATGTGGCATTCTAGATGGCCGAAGATGAGGCATTCTGGAGGGACGAAGATGTGGAATTCTGGTGGACCGAAGATGTGGCATTCTGGAGGGCCGAAGATGTGGCATTCTGGAGAACCGAAGATGTGGCATTCTGAAGGGCCGAAGATGCGAGATATGAGAGGGATACGGAACATATTTAATTGTTAAACTGCCATTGTTTTTCTCATATCGCACTTCAGACTGACAGGCATATATTCTGCACGGGCATACTAGTGCCTACCAAAAGTGCACAGGTTAGTAGTAATTGATCAGTGGCGGTTTGCTTTGTTTTCCTGTGTGGATCCTGGAGCTACCTACACGGTAGGGAAAACTGCAACCCACGTTAAAGGTGTGTTATGGTTGTGTATGAAGTTGTTAACCTCACTAAGTTCGATTAGGTATAACAAGTACCTAGCTCCAAGGAGGTAGCATTTATATATATATATCTTAGTCTTAGTCGACCTGTACATCTACAGGGGCAAAAGTCCCTGTGCAGGTCCCATTTCTGACGTGAGCTGGATGTAGCCAGTAGTAGGATTTCCTGCTTAACGGGCTAGGCTCGAGCAGCTTATTACTCTACTATGGAGGGTGGTTAACTGTTGTGTGAGTTCATCTTAATAGACTCAAATATTAGAGTAAAGCAGACCTGCAGCCTGTTAGCAGCAAACTATGCTGCTCTTAACAATCCATCTAACCATGGCCGGTGTTATGCCATGTCATACAGTTAGTCGCCTCTTAACGATATGCTATCTGTGGGGCAGTGGTTCTATTCTTGTCCTTGTAATACACATACACTCGGGCAAACCACTCTGGAAGTTGTTAATTATATTTGTATTTATATATATAAATGTTCTTGCGCAGTATTCGTACAAGGTCCTAGCAGTAGTGATGGCTCCTTCTGTTGTGAACAAAGACACTGATCTTGATGAGTTAGTGCACTTGAATGTGTTCAGATAATAAATAGTTCCGGATCGCTAGTTGTTATACGTCATTGTGTTAAGTCAATAAATTATTAATTGTTGTCAATTTTGATGGGCGTCGTTTCCTGAAACGAAAGTGAATCGTATTATCACTATTGATCTGTAGTACGTGTTATATAGCAATCCCTGCTGAAGTCGGATGTGTCGGACCGAAACGTCTAAAATATTGCAGTCAAGTTATAAACTACGGCACAACGCATTCCGTTCTCCAGACAACATCCTGCTATTTGCAAAGCTGTTTTTTAGGACTTGGTAGCGGGAGATTGAGAATGAAGAAGAAGAAGAAGAAGAAGAAGACGAAGAAGAAAAAGAAGAAGAAGAAGAAGATATAGCAAATGACATTTTTAGATACTGAAAACATGAAATGTCAAGATTTGTTAACACAAAAATGTTATTAATTATAGATAATGCATCATTTTACACGAGAACACACGTTAATCGACCTTTTGACATAACAAACGTTTATCAAGGAATAAATACAGCAAATACACACATAGAGCAGTCAACTAAGCTATGCTATCTATATTATACGAATCAAAATAGATGTATTTGTTTCACCTTGTTTCCTGTGTTAAAAACACGGTCACGGTAAGCTCTAGTGATGTGACATTTTCCCAGCTCATTTTATCTGGAATTACCAGATCAACTTGATTATTTTCTACTCTTCGCAACGTTACGTTCCTAAGTTGTTTTATCAATTTAATAACTCCAACGATGAGCTATAAGATTGAGCATTTCATTTCCTTTGGTAATGTCTAGGTGGACGAAGTATGTTCTGCTTGCTGCTTTTCTGTGCTTCCTTTGTCTGGAACATGAGAATAAAGCACGGCGGGGCGATCCTGGTCGAGTGGAGCATATGGTTATGTCTCACATGAGAACAGAACATAGCAGATTGAATAGCCACTTACAGGCTAAAATTGGCTCCATCACGCATGTGTACGTACAGACAGCAGAACATAATCCTGCAAGACTGGTATATGCTTAGCCAGTTGCGTACTGGACACTGGCCCACGGAGATGAGCCTTCCCACAAAGTTGCTTAGAAATCTTGAAAAACTATCCACTACAGTAACCTGTATCCAGAGAACTAGACGTCAGGTGATGACATAATATAAAAAAAAGTGGCGAACGAGGACATCGGAGTACAAGTGATCTAACAGCTTCCTCATTGTGCATTCTGGGGTATCCACGTTCGAGCTATTATTATTTTTATTAATTGTTCACGCCGGTGGAAAAGATCAAAATACGGTGCGAAACTGGTCAGTAAAACTAGTATGAGTTTAAAATTAGAGAGAAAACCCTAAACGGAAAAAGTCAGATGACTCGTGTCAGCATTGACTTTTAAAAAAGACATTGAGCGTAGATGCCGACAATACATATTTGTTTAATGAAATAATAATAGTTTTGTCCTTTGTGTTCTGTTTTTAAGAACTGAATTTACTGCACCCCCCACTGTACACCTATAGGAACTCAAGTCTTTCTCAGTAAATGGCGAAGGGCGTAAATGCGGATGGTTCCATAGCACGCTTGTTGTACACACTACTGTTCCGTCTTCTCGTGCACCCACTTTAAACCTTGTTTGATTTCAAAAGTAACGATTAAAAGTCTGACACTTTGGTCGTTCTCTTGAAAGAGGTCTCAGATAGCCATTTCAGAGCTGCAGTCACTGTTTCTATCTCCATTATCATACAGCTGGTTGTTGTTCTGTGTCCCACTCCGATTAGCAACAACTCAATCTGTCACTCTAACAGAGAAGCTGCAACCTATCACATTATGTATCTTATATTCATTTCCTATCCCGTTGTACCACTGTCTGCATGCCCTGCCTAGTTATGGTGATTTTGTGGCAATATGTCATTCTATCACCAGTGTGAATCAATTTTTCACATTTAATTATCGCCTCAACCCTTGTAATTTGGCAAATTGTTTTCTCTGCCTGTTCCATTATAACGTTCGTCTCTTGATTATTAATTCCTTGATGCCTTGGGTGATATCGTGCAGCGAGAACAACTTGTCTGTCGTGACCCGTATTTAAGCTTTGGTCTGTGACAATTTATATCTGTAAGTCACAAGCAGAAGTTCTTGCATGTACCGCATCTTCAAGTTCGCAATATCCCTAGAGCATCCGAGAACCTACCACTTCTCTGATAACTGCATTTTCCAGCTACGTGATGTAGCAATACCTTGACCATTGTTCTTGCTGGCGAGTAAAACTTATGCAACATCTGTTTCATATTTCTGTCCATATCTTTGCACTCTGCCTAATTTAACTCTAGTGCTCTTACAACTCATAGGATTTATCTTCTTCATGATTCTCTACATATTAACTTAACTCAATTTACTGTTTGTAGTATGTGTTGTTCTTTCTTGTCAGTCCTTAATAAAGGCATACGTAGGTCGAAACGTCTGATAGCGCCTAATACTGTTTGTTGTCTGTGTTGTTCTTGATAAAGTCATATTTAAGTCGAAACGTCTGATAGCTTACTGTTTCCATTAAAAATTGTTCTTTAACATTGTACTTCGGCATGTCTACTGTCAGATCGTTTAGATGAGGTAGTGGTGGTATTGGTGGTATTGGTGGTAGTGTTGGTATTGGTGGTAGTGGTGGTATTGGTGGTATTGGTGGTAGTGGTGGTATTGGTGGTAGTGGTGGTATTGGTGGTAGTGGTGGTAGTGGTGGTAGTGGTGGTAGTGGTAGTATTGGTGGTAGTGGCGGTATTGGTGGTAGTGGTGGTATTGGAGGTATTGGTGGTAGTGGTAGTATTGGTGGTAGTGGCGGTATTGGTGGTAGTGGTGGTATTGGTGGTATTGGTGGTAGTGGTGGTAGTTGTGGTATTGGTGGTAGTGGTGGTAGTGGTGATATTGGGGGTAGTGGTAGTATTGGTGGTAGTGGCGGTATTGGTGGTAGTGGTGGTATTGGTGGTATTGGTGGTATTGGTGATAGTGGTGGTATTGGTGGTAGTGGTGGTAGTGGTGGTAGTGGTGGTAGTTGTGGTATTGGTGGTAGTGGTGGTAGTGGTGGTATTGGTGGTAGTTGTGGTATTGGTGGTAGTGGTGGTAGTGGTGGTATTGGTGGTAGTGGTGATATTGGTGGTATTGGTGGTAGTGGTGGTAGTGGTGGTAGTGGTGGTATTGGTGGTATTGGTGGTAGTGGTAGTATTGGTGGTAGTGGCGGTATTGGTGGTAGTGGTGGTATTGGAGGTATTGGTGGTAGTGGTGGTAGTGGTGATATGGATGATAGTGGTGGTATTGGTGGTAGTGGTGGTATTGGTGGTAGTGGTGGTATTGGTGGTAGTGGTGGTAGTGGTGATATGGATGATAGTAGTGGTATTGGTGGTACTAGTAGTATTGGCGGTTGACCAAAGAATGGTTGGCCGACCACAGCTGAGGTTCATTAATGTGTGTACGTGTGACATGAAGGCACTGAACATGTGTCATGGGATGACAAAGCTGCAGATCTTTTAAAGTGAAGATCTGCCCTGAAGAGCCACCTCATACTGGGTGGAAAGAAGATATTACATCACGGAGGAGTGAAACGGCAACTCCGAAAAGAGAAAAACAACAAACTCAAGAGTTGCCAATCGAAGATTACATCATCCTATAGTGAATCTGAATGAGGCTACAATTACTACAACAACTACTACTATTACTACTACTACTAATACTACTACTACTACTACTACTACTACTAATACTACTACTACTACTACTACTACTATTACTACTACTACTACTACTACTACTACTACTACTACTACTACTATTACTACTACTACTACTACTACTACTATTACTACTACTACTACTACTACTGTTACTACTACTACTACTACCACTCCTACTACTACTACTACTACTACTATTACTACTACTACTACTACTACTACTATTACTACTACTACTACTAACACTACTACTACTACTACTGCTGCTGCTGCTGCTGCTGCTACTACTACAACAACTACTACTACTACTACTGCTGCTGCTGCTGCTGCTGCTACTACTACAACTACTACTACTACTACTACTGCAGAAAATGAGCAACTGTTTTCTGCTAATTTTGGCCATAAAAAACATGTTTTTTAAATATTCCCAACTGATAATACAGAAGTCCATCTATCGTGGCTGTTGGCGTGATGACATGATTTTAACGGTGTAATAAAAATAGTAGTACAGGTTTTCTGTTTTGTTTCTCACATGCGGGTCTCTTGAATGGTAGACTTATTCTCATGGAAGAACTCTCGAAAATGTGTATGTAATTCCGATGTTTGGGTATGGAATATATGACAAATTTCGCAACATTGTAAGGTAAGCTGGTAGTTAACCATCTTTAAAGCAATTCTAAATACATATATGCATGGCAAAAAACTTCGGTCCATAGCTGTAAACAGCATTCCAGTGAATGTATTACCGGTACCTGAAAGGAGAGAAAAGAATAGCAAAACTGTAACCTGTCAGAAAAATAAGATTGACTGGGCAAGAGATCGGCTACTACCCCCACCCCGCTCTTTCCTGTAATAACTTCACACCAGACAACAAAGATATAATGACCTCTACACCCCCATGGTAGAAGTGGGGCAACTAACCAAAGCAATTCAACTCAACAGAAAACATTCTACCCAACCCATGTTTCTGTTTCTGACAAAGTTGAAATAAAGTTATTATGTTGTATCCAACTGGGATTGTACGACACTGAAGAGAATCATGGACAATGAATGAACAATCGAGATGGGCAAATATCAATGTCAGTGCCACCTATCTTCAGTTTATTGAATAGATGGTACCTCAGTCTGTTGTGGCCTGTGCGGAGTCTGAAGACCACGACCTGCTCTTTTCTGTTCAACTGGTAATAGGCACTCTTTTTTGTGTGTAGCGAGTATGTTCTGTTTCTCATTTGGCCATGTATCTGGCCCTAATAAACCTTTTGGACACTTCGTAGATCACACTAGAATCTGGTTGTGGTAATCTTGCACCTTCTTTTGCCAGTCTGTCTGCCTCCTCGTTGCCATGAATGTTACAGTGGGATAGAACCCACTGTACCACTACTCTTTTTGGTGCGGACTGCTGACAAAGTTGACAGAGTACTTCTCTTAAATCATTTAGTTCTGTATTTTTCTAGCTTTTTAGTGCTGTGACTACGGCCAGGGCATCTGTAAACAGGACTATCTGGCTTTCATTTCTTTCGCCTGTCAGCATTGCTTTTACTGCAGCCTTCAGTGCCTCTGCCTCCGCTCTGAAATTGCTTGAGAATTTTCCAATTGCCACTGACAGTGTTATTTTTCTACCATTTGTTAGGCTCAGGAATACCCTTCCCCCTCCATTATGTGTTGTGTTTGTTACAGAACCGTCGGTGTATGCATGGGTCCAGTCCATGCTTGGGTAGTTTTCCGCTATGTACCTCAGGGTTATGTCTCGTATTTCCTTTTCAGTCTGGCTGTTCTTGTTTCCAATACCTGGTATATTTTCTACCACCTCTGGAATGATATGCTGCTTCCATGTGGGTTTGCGTACAGTAGTGATGGGCTTTGGTGGTGTTATGGTGTTCATAGGGTCTACGCACATCTTTGCTTTGGCTATTTCGGCAAAGTTTCTCCGCTTTAGTTTCCCTTTTCTAAATCTATTTGGTTTCTGATGCATTGGATGGTCTGTCAGTCTTCTTAGTTTCTCTGCTTGCTGCTGGGCTCTGCTGTCTCTTCTGTCGGTCATGGATTGCAGATTTGTAATCTTTTCAAGTTTTACAATTGGCATTGACTTAATGCCACCTGTTATAACTCTCATGGCTTGGTTTTGAGGCTTACTAATTTTATCAAAGTTCGCCTTTGCTGCTGTTGCCCATGCCGCAATGCCATACTCGAGAACTGGTCTCACTCTTCCAGTGTACAGTTTCTTAAGTATTCTTTCGTCTACTCCCCAGCTTGTGCCAGCAAGTTTCCTCATTATTGCTATTCTTTCTCTGGCTCTCATTCGGTTTCTCTTGATCTCACATTTCCATGTCATGCGCCGATCAGATGTGACGCCCAAGTAATTTGGGTTGTCGTTAAGCCGAATATATTTGCCATTAAGACTTATTTTGGTATTATGTGGTTTATTTCAAAGGGAGAATATCGTACATGTTGTTTTTTCTTCATTTATTTTGATCAGCCATGATTTCGCCCACTCCTCCAGCGATGTTAGGGCCTGCTGCATCTGATTGTTTGCTACGTTGAGATTTTCTTCAGAGGTCCACATAGCCAGATGGTCTGCAAACATGGAGCTGTGGACTCTTCTTGGTATATTCTCTATGTTTTGTTTATATACACCAGAAAAAGTGTGGGTGACAGTACTCCCCCTTGGGGTACTCCTTGCTCCAGTGCCACCTTTTTGCAATGAACGAATATGATGAGGTGGATATTGCTGAGAGAATATGATGATAAGGATATTGCTATTGGAGAGTCTTTGTCTACAACAATCAGTTGTTCTACATTTGTTTCATTGTATTTCATAAGGTAACATCTCCAAACTGCAAAGTAATTGCCATGCGAGGGCGAACTTTTTAGGGTTCTGTACCGTTCGCTAGCGGGTACACAGTTTCGCATGAATACAGTGAAATATGCCTTGGTCTTTCTGAAGGATGCTGTTTACTCTACCACTTCCTGATCGGGATAGCTATAAGTTATAGAATGTGACGCTCTAATCTTTGGAATGTGAG
Source organism: Ariolimax columbianus (assembly GCA_036924085.1). Classification (NCBI taxonomy): domain Eukaryota; kingdom Metazoa; phylum Mollusca; class Gastropoda; order Stylommatophora; family Arionidae; genus Ariolimax; species Ariolimax columbianus. The sequence goes on from JAVGWX010000003.1 coordinate 118,932,543, forward strand.
GCTTCGTTGGGGAATGTGAGGTTCTTAGCTGTAGAATGTGAGGTTCTTAGCTGTAGAATGTGAGGTTCTTAGCTATAGAATGTGAGGTTCTAAGTTGGAGATGTGATCTCTACGATATAGGATAAGAGGCTTTAAGCTGTAGAATGTGCGGCTCTGAGTTGTAGAATGTGAGGCTGTAAGCTGTGGAATGTGAGGCTGTAAGTGATAGAATGTGAGGCTCTAAACTGGAGAATGTGAAAGTCTGTTGTAGAGAATGTGAGGCTCTAAGTTGTAGAATGTGAGGCTCTAAGCTGTAGAATATAAGGCTGCAAGCTGTAGAATGTGAAGCTGTAAGTAATAGAATAACAGGCTCTAAACTGTAGAATTTGAGGCTGTAAGTGGTAGAGTGTGAGGCTGTACTGTAGAATGTGAGGCTGTAAGCTGTAGAATGTGAGGCTGTAAGTGATAGAATGTGAAGCTGTAAGTGGTAGAATAGCAGGCTCTAAACTGTAGAATGTGAAGCTCTGTTGTAATATGTGAGGCTCCAAGTTGTAGAATGTGAGGCTCTAAGCTATAGAATGTGAAGCTCTAAGTTATAGAATGTGAAGCTGTAAGTAGTAGAATAGCAGGCTCTATACTGGAGAATGTGAAGCTCTGTTGAAGAATGTGAGACTAAGTTGTAGAATGTGAAGCTGTAAGTGGTAGAATGTGAGGCTCTAAACTGTAGAATGTGAAGCTCTGTTGAAAAATGTGAGACTCTTAAGTTGTAGAATGGAAGGCTCTAAACTGTAGATTGCGACTCTCTGAGCTGCGGAATGTGAGGCTCTGAGAGGCGGATTGTTTGACTTATGCCTAAATCAGTCATTACTGATATCATATTTGGTCTTTGATGAGAACTACATTCGATTTGTTTTTAAAATATAAACACTGAAGTTTGTGACCTTTTTTTGTATTGTGCTATACTGTTCTAGAGAGCATTGTCCCAAACTTTGTCCAATGCTTTTATAAAGTCAAAAAACTCATGACATATATTTTATGGTGTACAATGTTTGTTACTCACAGAGCAATTTCAATTTTAAGATTTCCTTTACAATACTTCTACAAGTTCGAAGTCCAGATTTTTTCCCACAACGATCTTCTTAAATTGTGACTGTAACTTGCTCAGTCCAATCGTCGACATCATTTAACAGGCGCAGCTAATCAGGTCAATGGTACTATGGTTGGCTTCCTTTTTTTTTTGAAAGGTGATAATGAGAAACCATGTTTTGACAACTCTTTGTCTTTCATTCAAATTTTGTTGAACAGTTACAGACATAATCATCATCATCATCATGTAGCATGTCCTTTGTAGAACGTCGCTCCCATCACAGTCTGTCTGAAAGAAACTCGTTCCCTTGCCAAAACACCAGCTTCCGCCACTGTCATACTCAGGCATTCCTGGATATCTTGGTGCCAACCTCTTCTTGGTCTACCCCTTCCTCTTTTGCCTGGCACCATACCTTCCATCACCGTTCTCTCAAGACCGTTGTGTCTCTTGATTTGACCAAAGCATTTGCATTTTCTAGCCAAAATCGAATTGATAGACCAGTTCTCCTCTATGCTCAGCTCTTGCCGAATGTCTACATTTGTTCTTTTCTCTGTCCAGGGTATTCTGAGGATCTTTCTGTAACATTTTGACTTGAAGGATTCGATTCTTTGTCTAGAAGTTTTGGTAATCGTCCATGCTTCACAGCCATAAGCTGCCACAGGAAAAACACAGGCTCTCAAGACTCTGGCTCTCTAGACTTTTACTTTTATCGTTTTACAGACATAATAGAGAATATAAAATAAATGATAATTATAAACGAGAACATAACATAACCAATGGCCAATAAAGTCCCACTCTCTATATGCCCCTGGTTTTGCTGTATAACTTTTAAACCAATGAACGTAATTTTTAAAAAAAGATTAGACATGGGCATACCTTGGTGTGTGGGAAACATAATCAGCTCATATTAGATGTTGCAAGTGTGTGTGCGTGCGTTCATGTGCACGTGTGTCCCACTCGTTGTCGGTATCTGATTTTTCCTTATTTTAACTTTTAATCTAATGCACCAAATTCAATATAATTTGACATGTACATACTGTGAACCAGTTGAATTACGAGGGACTACATACTGGTTATTTTCAGTAGGATAGAGCTACATGTTCAACCTAAAATATCAGAATGTCTGAAATTGCTTCCATTTTTGAATATTGTGTAATTTCTAATTGATTTTGGCCATCAAGATCACCTAACCTTACCCTAACTAATTTCTTCCTATTGGGCGTGCTGAAAGGGAAATTCTTCCTCAACAAGCCAATGAATCTTATGGGGGCTCATCATCATGTAGCATGTCCTTTGTAGAACACCGCTCCCATCACAGTCAGTCTGAAAGAAACTCGTTCTTTTGTTACAACTCCAGCCTCCGCCACAGTCATACTCAGGGTTGTAGCATGTCCTTTGTAGAACACCGCTCCCATCACAGTCTGTCTGAAAGAAACTCGTTCTCTTGCCAAAACTCCAGCCTCCGCCAGTCATACACAAGCATTCCTGGATATCTTGGTGCCTGGTTGATCTTGGTTGAATGTTTCAATGAAATGGACTATATGCAAAAGAAACCCCATTTCCTTCATGATTCTCCAGATTGTGATGTTTTACCGTGTCGAAGCCTTTTGGTGAGAAACTGAGCCTGTAACTGCTCATACGCTGTTGAATACCTTCCCTAACATGGAGAGGCATGTGCAGGCATGCCTTAATGCTAATGGTGACCGCTTACAACATTTAATATGAGCTCATTATGTTTCTTCGACACAAAGGTATGTCCATATAAAATTGTATTGAATTACGTTAATTGGTTTAAAATGTATAAAGGTAAACTAGGGGCCTGTAGGGAATGGGACACCCTGTATAATGTGGTAGTATATCAGGTTAGTGGAGTCGCGTAGCGCAGTGGTTACCTCGCTGGCTTCGCATTTGAGTGTTCCTGGATTCATTCCCCAGTTGATGTTTTTTTCAGACCGCAATGGCTTCCGGGTCGACCCAGCCTTAAATGGGTACCGGTTCAGTCCGGGAAGCAAAAGCGGCGAGGGAGAGGAGATGGCTACCACCCTCATATCGCCTAGCCTTTGAAATGGGAAAACGCTAACACTTTACACCCCTACGGCAGTAATGCTATGGGTTACTTTACTTTACTTTACTTTACTTTACTTTACTTTACTTTACTTTACTTTATATCTGTTAAAGAGGGTCCGTCATATTTAAATACATTTTCTTAGGTGCTATAAATTCCCCCAACTTTTCCTTTTCTAATCACTGTCATGGACGTTGCTATGTCATTTCTTGATATGTGTTGGTTATGACTCTCTAACATCTACAAACATTGTTTTCACATTCGGATAAACATTATTTTTATTTTTTATTTGCAATATATTTCCGAGGATTATGTGTGTATGTATGTATGTATGTATGTATGTATGTATGTATGTATGTATGTATGTATGTATGTATGTATGTATGTATGTATGTATGTATGTATGTATGTATGTATGTAGGTAGGTAGGTAGGTAGGTATGTATGTATGTATGTATGGCTGTATGTATGTATGTATATATGTATGATTGTATGTATGTATGTATGAGTGGGTATATATGTATGTATGTATGTGTGTGTATGTGTGTATGTTATTTTCAGCATAGGTTGCTTTGCCAAGATTTTCACCATCGTGTAGTCTTTTTGTATTATGCGTATTTTTTATGTGTATGAACGTGTATGTGTGTATATGTGTGTGCTTGCCTGCGTGTATGTATGTGTGTGTGTGTGTGTGTGCATGGTGTGTATGTGTAGGTGTGCGTGCCTGTGTGTGTGTATGTGTCTCTGTGTGTGTATATATATATATATATAAATAATCTATGTTATAAAGTTTTTAAATATCTTCACATTTCTTTAAAATCCACTTAACTCCCGTTTTTCATTTCCTTCCTTATCCTTTCTATTTTTCTTAGAAAAGAAGATAACTCTAACAGTAACATTGCTAACAGCTACTGAATATAAAGAAGATCAGTTTATTTCTGATCAGTCTTGTTCATGTACAAGTGGTCTGCGCTTTGAAAGAATTTGCTACAGAACGGACACACCACGTCTTTATTGTACCAGACGGAAAACGAGAGTTCGTGTCTATACAGCCAGTTTTTAGTCGGTGATATTGACTCAAAAGTCTTCACTCGGTACATTTAATGACCAGAAGAACCAAGCCTCGGGTAGAGTTTAAGTAAAGGGAATCGGGAGACTCTCCTTTACTTTGTACTGGCTTGGAGGCAAGACGTGGTTCTCTGAGCATGTTTGGATACTGTTCTTGCTGGATCTGTAGTCTGTCGAGAGTGACGGTTTCCAGTTTTAATTGGGTTGACATTTGTGACTTTGAACCAGTGTAGCATGCACAACTCATTCTTTAATCACATATTATTCACATTTTGTTCAAATATCACACATCTGATTTATCATCAACTAATCAATCAGTTCGTTTATCACATCCTAGCTAGATTGCGCGGTGTTGCTCGAGATAACTATAATAATAGTTAATTTTGTATACCATCTCTGCTCCCTCACATCCCTAATACATTTCATCTCCATACCCCGACCCACCTATCCTTCTGTTCATCTTTACCCAATTTGTCCCCCCCCTCCCCTCCCCCCCCCCCCTCCAAATTACATTTATCGTTCTCTCCCTCCCCATTAACCTGCCAATCTCCAACATTGAAGAAGTTATAGCTTTTCATCTTCTCACCTAAACTAAATATTTAGCACTACTCAACCCCGCTTAACTTTCCGACTCCTCCACCTTAACATGTCAGTCTCTTCACAATTCAACCTGCTAATCCCCCCCCCCCCCCCCTTAAACCGTATACCACTTCTTCTCTCACCTTAACTAAATCTTAAAAACCACTCCACCCGCTCATCCCTTCATTTCCATCTCACCCCTCCCCCTGATCTTTTATGATATGCAGAACACGTGGTGCCATATTTGTCTCGCGCCAAGCCTAGTGTTGAACATGAACTATATAATGGTGTAATAATTCATTTTTAAAAACTATCAATTATAAACTATTATGTAATTTCTGTTTCAATCGTGCTTACAAAACAGTCGATTGTATAATTAATAAATCAAGCCCTCAATTTGGTTATTTGCGCATAACGTGAAAATGTGCCATTAACATCAAATTATGTCATGGGGTCACAGTCGATATCAATATTGGCTGCAAATGATTTGAAACAAAATGTGATACACTTTTTATACTTTTGGTTCTAGCGTGGACTAAAACTTAAAAAGCATCTATATAAATAAATATACCAAATCTGGTGAAGCTGGAGCTCGAGATACGGGTGTATGTGAGCAACATACTTTTTCTTTACAGACACATTTTTTTAATAGATACAAATCATTCACAATTTGTGTCTATCACATATCATTTTCATTTGGATTTATCGATTTATCAGATATTTCAATTTTTTTGTGTGAATCACGAATCATTCATCATTGTTATTTACCACACAGAATTCACACTTTTCATTTTTCACACATCGTTCACATTTATTTGTATTTATAAAGACAATATTCACACTTTTGGTTTTTTCCCAGATCATTCACTTTTTAAATATTTAGCCAGAAATCCACATGCTGCACGGTGTGCAGCAGATAAACATAAAGTTGCTTTGGTATGATACATGGCCAAATGGGAAACAGAACATACTGGCTACACAAAAAATGATGCCTATTACCAATTGAACAGAAGAGAGCAGGTCGTGGTCTTCAGACTCCGCATAGGCCACAACAGACTGAGGTACCACCTATTCAATAAGCTGAAGATAGGTGGCACTGACGAATGCAGTTGTGGTACCGGAAAAATGACCGCTGAACATCTGCTGCAAAACTGCCCGAAATACGAGGACCAGAGAAAGCACATGTGGCCATCACCAGTGGCAACACGAGACAAGCTCTATGGCAGTGTCGACAGCCTCAGGATGACCGCTGCTTTCTCCGAACAAATACAGGTTGACGTTTGACAGCGTACGAAGAAGAAGAAGAAGAAAGAAGTATGATAGCATGTAGATAAGATAACATCTTCAGTAAACATCATTTATGAATTTACATGCAAATGCAAAGAAGAATTCTACTTTAAATTCTAAAATTTGAATTTGAATCAAGAATTCAATTTGCTGTATAATTGTATTCGTTTTTTTTTCATGCATTTCCTAACACCTGAATCTGATTCTCTAACCTTTAATTCTTTAGCTCTTTTGTTTCACTTTCTCTCCGATCATTGTCTCACAGATAAGCCTCTCTTTTTTGGCGCTGCATTATTGAGGTCTCAGTTCTAGACAGCTCTCGACCAACTGACGTCTGTTCTCGTTCCTTCTCTAAGAAAATTCAATCAAAGAGCACTGGCCTCATTCTTATCACCTCTGCACTCTGCGTTAGCTCGTTTAAAGATTTGCATCATCTGGGAACGAAACGTACGCAGAATAGGGTGGGCAAGCGTAATAGGTGTTAATGGGAGGTTAGCGTGGGAACGTCCTCCAGAAATGCTCAGATGTTTGCTGCGAATCTTTGGTGAGGAAAATCCTCTTTACCAGTCCATATAGTATGAATAATTTGGCTGCTATTGAGGTTGTGTGTTCGAAATACAAAATAAAAACTAGAATTACGGCTTTTATTATTACTGATAAAGTTCATATAGAGAATTTAAAGGAAAGAGGAACAAAGTCCTCGGCTTTTTATGTCGTGTTAGCCAGTTCCCTTCTTCGTTGCCTTCCTTCAATTACCAGTAAATCGGGTACACAGTTGAATGAACTTGTCGATAACAGGATTAACCCATTACTTTAGCTGTGGGAAGCCAGCACTGTCCACCAGTCTGATACTCTGACGCCGATAGAGTAGGACGGATTCTTCTACTTCTTCTCGTGTCTTACTGTCCTTGCCATATGGCGTCGCAGAGAGATTGGATGCGTAGACTTCGTGTTTTTGTCAAGTGGGAGGCTTGTGCTGTCATTATATTTAACTTCCTGAGAGAGTTCGAGCAAATCTAGATTAAGCAACCTCTTGTTCGTAGACCGGATTCCTGCATATGATATGCTCTTGATGCAGACTGGTCATAATGACCGAAACAGTCTTCTTCATGGAGGATCATAACATACAAATCTTAGGGTTATCTGACTGTAGGGAACACAACAATTTGATAACACAAATACACAACAATTATGTGTTGGTTCATAAATGACATGAATAACAGTTGGCAAACCCTCATGAAGAGTCCGTAAATGAATTGTTATTTGCTGATGATCAGGTCATCTTTTACAAAAATGAAGAAGACCTACACCACCCCTCGAACTATTTCCATTTCACTTTTAACGAATATGACATGGAGATCAACAGAGTGGTCCGCCGGGATCTTTGTATCTGACAAGGACAAGAATAGCACAACTGCCCTACAGAGAGCATGTCGCAAGAGGCGACTAACTGTGTGATATGGTATAACACCGTCCATGGTTAGGTGGTTTGTTAAGAGCAGCATAGATGGCGCCTAACAGGCTGCGGGTTTACTTTGTTCTAGTGGTTGAGTCTACTAAGATGGACTCGCACATCGGTTAACCACCCTTCGCGGCACTTGTACTAAAGTAGAGGGGTAATAAGCTGCTTGAGCCTAGCCCGCTTAGCAGGAAATCCTCCTCCCGGCTGCACCCAACTCATACCAAAGTTGGTACCTGCACATGGGCATCTGCCCCTGTAGAAGTCAGGTCAGGTCAGGTCATCCCGTAACAGGTTAGGTCGTTGGGGCACACATAAAGACATCCTCACAACGTCAAGCCACTCATCTCTGTCAGATGCCGCTGCCTGTGACTCTTCTGGTCGGAGATTGGTCCATTCTTTTATGTTGTCCTCCCATCTCTTTTTGGGACGGGCTCTTTGTCGTATGCAATGCACCTTTCCGTGGCGGATTGTATTTGCAATACCAGAAGTACAGGTCGACTAAAAACTAAGAAAATCAACACAGACAAGCCACAGACTATGTTGATTTAAAGGGAACAATTGCAGATAAGTTTCCACACCAGTGACATTGGTATCAAATAAGTAAGGGAGTTTAAAAAAACCTAGGTAGTATGTTCACTGATAACGGCAGAGTCGACCGAGAGATTGCACATATAATTCAGAAAGCGAACAGTGTCCACTATCAAATATTATCGATTTTGAAACACCCTAGAGTGCTTCTTTCAACTAAGAGGAAGCTGAAAAATTCACTATTTATTTCTACATTGTGTTACCAATGTCAATCTTGGTCTTTACTAGAAACACATAAGAGTAAGACCCAGAGCTGTGAGATGCGCTGTGTGAGAAGTGCAGCCGGAAAGTCAATCCGTGACCGAATCCACAACACCACGCTGATGCAGACAGTGAGAACAAACCCAGTTAGTGCCTACATTGACTCTATATTGATAAGAAAAGTCAGGATATAATCTGACTGTCTCTTTCCTGGATTTATAGTAATATTTGACAATGATATCAGGTGACATGAATGACATGCAAGGTATTCCTTGAGCATTCACTTTCGCAAAACTGCTCTTGGCAATACGATCCATTTATAATTGACATCTTACTTGGCCAAATTTGTATCTTCTACTTGTTCACAATCGGAGTGTTAGGGTCACACATACAGTTCACTTTCTTTAGAAAGTCGGGGAAAAAGTATTGTCCATGCGTATGCAGTGGTATTTCTATATCCGCTTGTTGTACACAGTGAGGTTGCTAGCTACATGCACAACTAACTTCAGTCGCCTTTTATGACGTAATGCATTAGTCGTGGCCCTATTATATCCTCCTCAATAAAGGACTCCGGGATCCACTCGTGGAACTCGGCCTCATTAATGAAGGTAAACATGTTCGCAGTTACTATTTACTTGTTGTATGTAAGGATGCTAACTGCGTTCGCGATACTCTACGGCTGCTAAAGAAATTGGGTATGTTATAGGTAATAACCAACATAAAATATGTTATCTCTGCTAGCGATAGAACTTTCTGACCACAAAACAGAACTGGCAATCAGAAGGTTGTGTGTTAGCTTAGTCTGTGTAGACTCACATGTGCATATTTCCAATTCATTACTATCTCTTTCTCATTGCTCTTTACTACGTGCTTGCAACAAGACCTCTGTTTCTTTCATCCAACGCGCTGTGCCGACTTAAGTCAATACCAGAACACCAGATACAAGAACTGCCCATTCGCCAGGGACTAACTGGGTATCCTCCAAGTGCCAGCATAACGTCGTTTGCTTAAATTACTTTAAAATAACTTCATTTTCCCATCTCTACATTTAAGTCATGGCAAATTGTATGGTAATTTAACTCATTTTACATCTGCTCCGAAGTTTCAAGAATGGAAGACGCCTTGAATTAATGGGATTACATTACAATTTGAGAAAAATCCTTCAATTCCTTCAATGTTAAGCTCCTCCTAATTTACCCAGAACAGATTTATATGTAACATACAAGAGCAATCCTAAAGTGAGAATATTAAAGATTTCTGTTGGACGTCGAAGTAAGATCATCGCATCAGGAACTACATGATCATAGTTATCTGGAGATACAGTAGCATCGCTGTTCTAGTCTGGACATGCAGGACAATAGTTTTGGGGGCTGTAAAGCTCTTCGTGTGTCTGTGTTGGATAACAATAAATCAGAGGTCTTCATCTTCTTCTTTTTATTCTTTATCCCTATCAAGAAGGTCGTTGATACATCATATCTGTTTTCACCTGATGTATATATTAAGTATTTCTACCATTATAGTCCTATGGGGATCAAGTCTATGCCGACATTGTTAAGCAGACTGAAATAATATGTTTTCAGTGAGAACTGCATGGAAGTTATGTGGGGTCTTGGTCAGTATGTTTACCTTACCCTGCCTTATATTGTGTGATCAATATGTTTTTCCTGGAAAGACGTTAGTATTATCTCCACAGTTCAATGGTAAACTAGAGCCTACTGGGAAATGTTTCTCAGTTGTTGTATTCATATATTATGTGATTGTGAGAAAATTAGGAAAACTTTAGTTTCACTTAATTATTTTTCTCTCTTGCTGTATGGGTACAGTGATTTATATGTCAACGCCTAGATCATAGTTATATCATTGTTGTATTGTACGCTGTACGTAGACTACTAGACTGCACTCTAAGCAGCTCAGTATGGTAAGCTGCACGAAGACTACTAGACTGCATTCTAAGCAGCTCAGTATGGTACGCTGCACGAAGACAACTAGACTGCACTCTAAGCAGCTCAGTATGGTACGCTGCACGAAGACTACTAGACTGCACTCTAAGCAGCTCAGTATGGTACGCTGTACGTAGACAACTAGACTGCACTCTAAGCAACTCAGTATGGCACGCCGCACGAAGACTACTAGACTGCACTCTAATCTCAATATGGTACGCTGCACGAAGATGACTGCACAGCACTCTAAGCAGCTAAGTGTTTTCTGGACAAATGGTATGTGATTAGAATATTGATGATTCTTATAGTTTGCTACTTGTACATAATCATGCTTTGTCCTAATGCCCCCGACCCTCACTTGTTTTTTTATTTTTTATTTCATTGTCTTGTTATGCCAGTGCGAATAAGTTAAGTGTTTTAACTACGTTCCTCAACAATTCATTGTTTTATGTCATTGTGAAGAATGTATGTGAATTGAGAAAACTGAGCTGAGCTGCGATTACCTATCTTGTTATGTAGGTGTGAAGATGGGAATTGAGAAAACTAAGTTTTACTACAGTGTACACAGCAGAGGGGAGGAGGGTTTGGGCAGCCTGGACTGTTTCAGCACGACTATATCCCCTGGTGTGAGATGTTAAGTATTAAGTTATAAGATATTAACGCAGCCGTGTTTCAGTTGCGGATATTGATAATGATTCGTCTTTTCGCTCCGAGCTTTCATAGAGCCCCGGTTTCTTCTGTCCCATTTACAGCCTGTATCAGAACATTCGTCATGACGTTTTAATAGAAAAAGGTTTCCCATAATAAGGTCCCTAGTCCTGTGCACAATCTTTTTAAATTGAATTTTACATGACTCATTGAGCGTAAATTCCTACCAACTGAGACAACACTCGGGATCGAGTTGTTCCTGGCATATATTTCTTCTAACGATCACCAGAGTGTGTTTATAGTTAGTGCTCTATGTGTAAAATTCATATATTATGTACATTTAGTGCCCTATGTGCACAATTCGTATATTATGTACAATTAGTGCCCTCTGTGCACAATTCGTATATTATGTACATTTAGTGATATTTGTGTACAATTAGTGCCGTATGTGCACAATTAGTCTTTTATGTGTACAATTAGTATCGTATATACAATTAGTATCATATGTATAATTAATATATTATGTGTACAATTAGTGGGTTATGTGTACAATAAGTATCGTATGTACAATTAGTATCGTATTACAATTAGTGTCTTATGTGTACAGTTAGTGTCTTATGTGTACAATTACTATCGTATATGCAATTAGTATCACATGTACAATTAGTATATAATTGTACAATTAGTATCGAATGTACACCTAGTATCGCGTGTACAATTAGTATCGTATGTACAATTAGTATCGTATGTACAATTAGTATGTTATGTACAAATAGTATCTTATGTACAATTAGTACCGTATGTACAATTAATATATTATTAACATTTAGTTCACCATGTGCACAATTAGTGTCTTTACAATATTCCCTTATGCGTACACTTAATGCCTTATGTGTAGAATTAGTATCGTATGTAAAATTAGTAGCTATGCTATACAACATCTATACCAATGACCAACCTATGGATACAGACACACGGAAATGTATATACGCCGATGACACAGCAGTCGCTGCTCAGACTGATGGCTTCGAGGACGTAGAAAGTAAACTAACACGCTCTCTGAATGACCTCGCAGAGTGTTATCGGAAAAACCACCTAAAAGCCAACTCTAGCAAAACCCAGGTATGCGCCTATCATCTCAAGAACAGAGGGGCAAACAGAGAACTGTGGATCAGATGGCAAGGACAGGATCTTGAACACTGCCCGGCTCCCAAATACCATGGTGTAAGGTTGGATCACACATTATCCTATATGACACACTGTCAAGATACAAAGCGCAAGGCACAGGCGACAAACAACATTATCCAAAAATTGACTGGCACAACATGGAGTGCTCAGCCATCAGGCTTACGCACATCAGCGATTTCCCTGTGCCTTTCCGCAGCGGAATATGCAGCCCCAGTCAGGAAAAACTCCGCCCATGCAAAACAAGCTGATACAGCAGTGAACGAGATGGGCAGGATAGTGTCGGGGTGCCTTAAACCCACCCCCCACAAACAAAATGTATTCCTTAATTGGCATTGCACCACCTGATATAAGAAGAGGTGTAGATGTGGAAATCGAACGAGGGAAACAAGAAAACGACCCTAGACCCCCGATGTTTGGCCATCAGGAACAAGCCACACGATTTAAATCAAGACACAGTTTTTTAAAATCGACAGAGCCCATCCAGACAAGGCCAGAAGGTCGAAGCATTGAGATGTGGGGCGAAAGAATGCAGGATCCATGGATAGAGCTCAAGGAAGAGGCTGCGCCTGGATACCACCTGCCCTATGCTGTATGGAAGGCAATGGACAGACTTCGAACTGGTGTGTCAAGAGGCAGAGTGAACTTAAAGAGATGGGGAAACTCAGATGTCGACACATGTGAATGCGGCGCAGTTCAGGACCAAGATCATCTGATGTCCTGCCCCAACCTCCACGAAACCTGTGACATGAACGACATGATGGAGGCGAACGACAAGGCAGTTCACGTTTCTCAATACTGGACGGATGCCGCGTGACATGGTGTTTTGACACGGAAAGTAAGTATCTATGTACAATTAGTATCTTGTGCACAATTTGTATCTTATTTGTATGTATAATTATTATCTTAAATTACAATTAGTGCCGTATGTGTACAATTAGTGCTTTCTGTGTACAATTAGTATCGTATGTACAAATAGTATCTTATGCCAAAATAGTATCTTATGTACAATTAGTATCATATGTACACCTAGTATGGTATGTACAATTAGTATCGTATGTACAATTAGTATATTATGTACAATTAGTATCGCATGTACAATTAGTATGTTATATACAATTAGTATCTTATGTACGATTAGTATCGTATGTACAATTAAAATTTTATTAACAATTAGTTCCCTATGTACACAATTAGTGTTTTATGTGTACAATTAGTGTCTTCTGTGTACACTCATTGCCTTTTGTGTACACTTAGTGCCCTATGTGTACAATTAGAGCCTTATGCGTACAATTAGTGCTTTCTGTGTACAATTAGTGCCTAATGTATATAATTAGTGCCGTATGTGTACAATTAGTATCGCATTTACAATGAGTATCTTATATACAATTAGTATCTCATGTAAAATTAGTATCGTATGTACAATTAGTAGCTTATGTGCAATTTCTGCCCTATGTGTACAATGAGTGCCTTATGTGTACAATTAGTGCAGTATGTATGCGATTAGTGCAACTAGTAACTTGTGTGTACAATTAGAGGTATATATTTACCATTTTTAGCACATGCGCACAAATCTCTAACATTAATAATGTTATATGTAACTTTATTTTGTGGATGCATACAACTATGGTCGATATCCTAAAAACATGACCGACAGTTGAAGATTATATACATGCAATTATTTGATTGATTGGCATTTTGTTAGTCTCGAGAGACAACGGATTTCACACTAGAGAGGGGACAGTCAGTTCATGCTCTTGCTTTCGCCTCAAACGTTTGGAGTCTCCATCTTGACGCATTCTGCCCGCCCCTACCTGCAGACCAACACAGAAAACCTGCCTTCAGCCGGGTCTGTTTTAGGCAAGTTCCTCCCAGCTGCAGGTGTTCGTATCCAAGGCCTTCATCCCAGCCGGGTGTGTCTTAAACTAGTTCCCCCAGCTGCAGGTGTTTATATCCAAGGCCGTCAGGTCACGCCTGTAAACATCTTTGTAGCAGGCTACCTATTTTACGATTGCCCGTGGTCAGCTTCCGTAAACGATATCTTTTGGTATTCACCCATCCTCCATTCTGCACACGTGACCAAGCCACCGCAAGCGGCGCTGGCGGTGTATCGTAACTAAGCTGACAATCTTTGCACGGTCCAACACTTCGTTGTTAGCCACCCTGTCACTCCATGAAATTCCAAGTACGTGTCTCAGGCAGCGAAAATTAAAAACATTTAGCCTTTTTTTCATGTGAGGCATACAAAGTCCATGTTTCGCTGCAATAGTACTAATCACACATGATCTGTGCACAGCAACCTTTGTAGAGATGGTCAGCATGTTGTTATTCCACATTCTCTGTGAGAGCCTGTCAGGTGCTTATGAGGCCATTCCGAATCGTTTCTGCAGCTCTGCATCCAGGGAAAGGTTGTCGGTGATGATAGATCCAGTTCTGCCTCCAGTGAAAGGTTGTAGGTGATGATAGATCCAGTTCTGCCTCCAGTGAAAGGTTGTCGGTGATGATAGATCCAGCTCTGCATCCAGTGAAAGGTTGTCGGTGATGATAGATCCAGCTCTGCCTCCAGTGAAAGGTTGTCGGTGATGATAGATCCAGTTCTGCCTTCAGTGAAAGGTTGGTGATGATAGATCCAG